>CM073138.1:43366067-43403567 GCA_037039145.1 Fundulus diaphanus | reverse complement strand
ATAAATATGTGTAATCTGACTGAAAGGTCACGATCACTGTGAACATATGATTAAAATGAGATCAGAGCTGCCTCCTATTCATTCTGACAGCAGCTTTCTGATCTGTGGTCTGATCCAAGATGGCCGCCCTGTAGGCACGTCAGCCTAGCGGCCGGCAGCGTCCAATGGGGCGTCTACGTATATAATGTCTATGGTCACTGTTGATACGCAAAATGTGACTCCACCCCTCATCCAATCAGAGATACCGGCTGCAGAAGCGTCGACTTGGACCGCATATAATCCAGAGATGCAGGTACTGAAAAGAGTAACGGTTCTTGTTAACCGTTACTAGTGGAAAAACTTACAACCCCGACACGAACTGGCGGTAACAGCTGGCAGTTATGATAACTGATTTAACGGACGATCAGTTTAACAGCTCGAGCCACCAAAAATGCCCCGCAAGATACAATACAAAAAAAATTAATACCAAAGATAAAAGCGTTTACTTCATCCTTTAGCTACTTAGAATTAATGTACAATCAACTCGTTCTGCTCCTCCTGCCAAATGTGCACTCCAGATGCAGCAGATAGAAATTATGGAGCATAATCTAGACTGATTTAGCACTGTAGGTGTCTTAATGTAGATCAATGCAACACATGTTAGAATAGAAATTCACAATCATATTAAACAACCAAAACATAATGTGTATGTTAAGATTTTTGTTTTGGAATAAAACAAAACAGCAAACGTTTAATTACTGCATGCTGTTTGCTACAAAGGTTGACTGTCAAATTATTTCAATGAGAAATTATGAATAGACTTTATGATCATTTAAAGTAAGCATATCTAGTAGTTTTTTAGTGTACGTCTTCCTCGGTGCCAGTTTACCAGATAGAAAATTAGTTAGAACATTATGAATAGTTGTGGAGGGCTCCTCTTAAAATCAGGTTAATGATTCCTGCGCCAGCACGTGGCTAATTAAAACAGCTGGTAGTTATTGTATCTGATTTAACGGACGATGATTTTACCAGCTCGAGGCACCGAAATGCCCCGCAAGATATAATAAAAAAAAACTTTTTCAGCTTAGCTAGTGTGAAACTCCTATTCATAACGTATAAATAATTGGACAGGTTGAAAAATTTAGGTTAATAATGTCTAAGAGTTGAACTTAAAGTTAAATTCGGATAAAAACCTCCAGAAAACACACTTGCTCTGTTAAAATGTCGCTTAGTTTGACGTAAAAAGAGCCTGGAAATATTTTTTTTTTAATATTAATTATGTAATTTGGTATATTAACCGAGTTCTATTGTCAATATGCCCACAGACTGCCTTACCTAACTTTGTCCTTCTGCCTCGGTGCCGGTACAAGATCTATTAGATCTAATGGTCCAAGGTCCACAGGTAGGAGTTTGCTTCAAGAACAGTTAATATTGTTAGAATTTCCAGAAAAAAAACAAAGAGTATCAAATAATCTAGGTAAAAAAAATCAGACTGTTAAAGCGAACAATTCCTACCAACAGTACTGAATGGAGATCATGTTAAAATTGTATTTTTAACGTTTGACAGTCAATGACACTCAATTCATGATTAATTAAACTGGAAATTTCCAAGTGTTCACTGAACGCCTCTCAACGGCTTGTCCCGTCTTACGGAGATGACCGTTATATGGTAGGGTGGCGCGTGCGCCTCAAAATTGCTTGTGATCCGCCATAATAAAACAGAAGAAGAAGAAGAACGTTAATGTGCTACCGCTCTTCGGACTGGTGAGTTGACGCTACTCTCTTCTACAAAGACACATTTAATAAACCTTCTGATACTTTTTGTGTTGAAATGAATACATAATTAGTTTCAGAGCAACGGTGACATAAAAATTGAAACTGTAAAGTTTTTCAAATCTCTTCGTAGGTGATATTTCAATTCGCTGAGTAATTGCTACCGTTAGCTAACGGTTAGCACGGTTAGCATTGCTATAAAGCTAGTATAGGCCGTTTACATTAGTTTCTGAGAACTTTCCTCGCGGTCAGACCAACAGCTGTTGTCTATTAATCTAATATGGAACCGTATGTGCTGGTCTTAAGGTCAAGTAAACAGCCGGCCTGGTCTCTTTTCCATCAACTAAAGTCAGAAAGGGGCTGCTACATTGCCGGTTTAGCGGCTTCATTGCTCAGTTGTGTCTTGCTGGCCCGTCAATGTTAAGGCTCTAATGTTTTAATGTAAAAAAAAAAAAAAAAAAAAAAAAAGAAGCAATCAATTATCCTTAAGTCTCTATATTTGTCATTTTGATCAGCTGAAACCTCTTTGAGGTAATTTAACTGCTTAAATCAAAGCTCAGGAAAGCCTGTTTTCTGTTAAGTTGCCTTCTGTTTTACATATTAAAGTAATTAAAGTTTAAAACTATCTGCTTTGCATTAGGAGTTTTACTTTATGACCAGTTTAGGGTCAGACAGTAGAACTGGACTTTTACTACTTTAAATGCAAATTATTGAAATGTAGTAATGTCAGTAATTAAGAGCTTAATAGTAAGTAGAGTAGAAATTAAGTAATTTAGATTTTGGCTGGTAAGTGTAGTTACTGTAAATTGCAGTAGGGTGTAGACCACAGCAGTACACTGTGATATTTAGAAAGAATGTGATTACATGCAGTTTATGCATCCGCAAATGTGAAAGTTTCCTGCTGAAAACTCAGTTAATGTGTGATTAACTGAGTTTTAAATGCAAAAACATAAGGATACATTTGAACACTGCATTTCTTTTATTAAAAATGTTTTCTTTGATAGCATTGGGTTGAACATTTATCTTTTTCTTATTCATTCAAAAAAGAAGTTGCTTCAATGAAAAAGAAAAATGTATTCAATCATAGAAAAGAGTTTTTGAATACAAATACAATATTTTAAACAACAAAAATTGCATTTAAATGTTTTTTTCCCTTTTTTATCCAAGTAATCTTTTTGGTGTTTAGGCCATACATGGGTAGGACATTTGTTTCAATCATTCAATCCCAAAAAAAGTTGCTTGAATGAAAACCAATAGTTTCAATCTAAGGAAAAACTTAAAAAATTAACCTCGAGGAGAAAAGTAGAAATGTTAAAGAGAATATTTCTCTTGGAAAAAAGGGTTTTGTTTTTTCTTTGTTCATCTAATTATTTTTGATACAAACATCCCGCAGTGGGCAGGTGCTTCTCTATTAGTCAGACATGTTTGA
This sequence comes from Fundulus diaphanus, assembly GCA_037039145.1. NCBI lineage: Eukaryota > Metazoa > Chordata > Actinopteri > Cyprinodontiformes > Fundulidae > Fundulus > Fundulus diaphanus. The sequence goes on along the minus strand of CM073138.1, from coordinate 43,400,386 downwards.
TTGACAATTGTCTACACCAATAACGAAGTCAGTCTGACAAAGAACTCACGTTCGTCAGCAAGTTTTATGACAGCAAGCCAGGGAGCAGTAGGGGAGTTGTCCATAAGTCGATAAAACACCTTGAAAGTGATTGGTGTCATGCTATTTGCCTATTCTTTGCTCAAACAGACTATTGTCCACAGCGCCACCTGTTTAGTAGATTCATTTATTTTGAGAGCAGGACTAAGACACAAAAAAGATTACTTTGATTGAAGAGAACATTTCAGTTAAAACGGTTTTCAAATGCAAATTTTGGAGTCTGAAATATTTTATTGGCTTGGAAAAACTATTTTCTATGACTGAATAGATTTTTCTTTTGACTGAAGCAACTTCTTTTTTGATTGAATTATAAAGACACAATGTTCAACACAATATATGGTTTAATCAAAGACAAGCAGTGTTTTTTTTTCAGTCTCAACTATATTTTTGCAGTCTAATACTTTTTTGCTTGAAAAGTTTGCCCTACAATCATTTGATTCATGAATTGTGATAGGCCAAGTATCTTACCCTAACAAAAGAAATCTGTAAATGCATAAAGTGAACTGCTGTTTTCTAGATGGTTTCTGATCCAAAGTTCCAGAGAAGTAGTCAGTCTAACCTGTATTATTTTTACACACTGTCCTATTCTTCCTGAAATAAAGAAGAACTTTACTCTTGTTTTCTTTTTCCCAGTCTATTCGGAAATCGTGGTCAGCTGCTGCATTAACTGGTGAGTATCTGTATTGTTCGCAACAGGTTACTTCAGAAACATTAAATCCAAAGACCAGACTGTTTTGGAAAACCAAGATAGAGGATTAAGCCTGAATTTCCTGATATTCTGGCTAAATTTAGCCTGGTCTCGGTTTGACTATAGCATTAAGACATCACTTACAATAGTGATCCATTCTGCGCAGTTAGCCTGCTTCAGACTAGGCTAACAACAAGGTTTAGGTAATCTTGGAGCTCATCAGTTCAGTCATATGGCAAGTACTTCAAGATGGAACCTACACCTCAGAAATGGGCTTGCACGTACGGGTTTGTCAAGTAGAGCTACTTCTTTTTTCCTCACCTCAGACTTAGTAATCCTCAGTGTCCACTCTCCATTCGTTCTGTTACTGAACCCCACTAGGGTCTGTCGTCCATGAGTGAAAATTGGTGCCTACCACAAGCCAAATAACAGTAAATTAATAAAGTGGCAGGTAACAAATTAGTTAAATTATTAATTTCTTTACATTAAATTTTCTCTTTCAAAATTAAAAATAAGTCAAACTATTTATTCTACCCAGTGTATTCTTGTTGAAAAAGCTCAGGAGAAAACATTAGAAAGTTCCCTTGCTGTCTTACCTACAACCTTGGGCCATCACTGTTAAACCATGAAGACTCGTTGATGTCCCATTTGCAAGTGATTGTAATCTCTGGTGTTGAGAGCTGACAGATTGTGTCTGGGCAGGAAATACTTTACAGAAAGACATTCGGAGGGGGGATGTATCTACAGAGAGCTAAAAAAAGTGCATTATTGCCGGTTGACGTGATGATCCGTGTGATTTTATTTATTTATTTGTTGCCTTAGACTATATACAACAATACTGTTTGGGAAAGTGTGATACATTTTAAATCTTTATACTGACATTTGTTTATGTCATTTCATGATGCTTCTCAATAATCCAGGTGTCATGTTTGGTTTAAATTGTCTGACCCACATGCAGAGAACACCGGCAAACAGGAAGCAGTTTTAACAGTTTTTATTGATCTTAGCGCTAGGATTCAGGGAGGGTCTCAGAACCGGGGAAACGCAGGGACCGACTCGGGCAGGTAACACGGGATCTGTGAGGTAAAGGGGAAAACGGTTAACAGAGAATAACGCTAAAGGGAAGTACAACTAAACACGTACGCTTACCACGGAGCTCTAGGAACTAAGCCGGGGGGAGTGAGATGGGCTCAGCTGATGATTGAGGAGCAGATGACAGAGTGAGCGGAGGTTGGGCAGGGTCCGAGCAGCGCCGGCGGGTCCAGGGATCCGGAGTGAACAGCGGGAAGAACCAGGAGAGTCCAGGGGTGACCAGGGTGAATCCGGGAAGGGAGAACTCGCGCCCAACTTGGTACCACCAAGCGAGTTTGAGGGGAAGTTTGCCAGAGCAGAATCTGAGCGGGTTGTGGATTCAGGAGCCTGGTCTTCACAACGCAGAGTCACACGAGAGAAAGGTTCCAAAAACACGTGAGCACTGGAGAAAACACATGAGACAAGGATTAGATCCAAAACGGGGATCGAAAAACTCACGGGTCTGAAGCTCAGGTGGTGGTTGATGGCCCTTAGGCATACTGCGACAAGGTAACACTCTGGCATCCTCCCGCTGTTCGTGCGCTGATCTTATAGTGCGCTGAGGCGCTGCTGAACTCGCTGCAGGTGTGTCGGTTCCGCCCACCGGTCAGCTGCTGTCACCTGTGAGGAGAGCGCAGAGCCGGCAAGGCTGCACGGCTCTGCCTGCTGAGCCCTGACACCAGGTAGAAAATCTTTAACTTCTCTGGAGTTTTCAACAAAAACTCCTCAAACGTTTGGACTCTTCTCTTTTGCACTCCTTTAAAACCTCACTTTCAGTGAAAGCCGGTTATGTCTGCAAAGCACCCAAGCAGCCTGCAGGGATGCACATGTTACTCTCTCTTGATCAGTTAAAGTTCGAGTAATAATGCCACTTGCGTGGGAGTAGGCAGATTTTAGTGCGGCGATTTTTCTCTGACGCGCCTCTGACTGCTCAGGATATGAAATCTTAAAAAATTTGAATGTTTAGTGTAGTGGTGACGGTGCAGATTGTATTCTTTTGCAACAGCAACAGTTTTGTTGCAAATTAGGCATACTGGTGAGGCATTCTGGAAGGTTGACATGATAAATTCGTACTTTTCAGTCCAATCATCATTGAAGGACCTGTTTTTAATATCAACTTTGCGTTTCATAGCCTTTGAGAGTGCCATTTTACCTCTGTTAAGAGACCCTTTCCTGTCACTTCCTCGGTGTTTGTTTTTCAAGTGCTCTATAAGTAAAATTAACTTAATTGAGTTGAGGCGAAATATCTATCACCCCTGGTGGTTGTCTGTGGTATAGGTGATAGGAACCTGACTCATAAAGGCCTTCAGTTTTGTAATGAAATGGAAAAAGTATTAACAATAAACATCAATCATAATGTTATACCAAAATTAGATTTTTTGATTTAATGGTCCGGCCCCCAAGGAGACTGTCTGGTAAAATTCTGGCCCTCTGACAAATATAGTTGATGACCCCTGAATTAGGGAATTAGACATGTCCTTTAGGTGTCGGTAAAATGTTTGAAGTGGGTTTGCCTCCACCTAGAAGGGAAGACAGTTGCAGCAGTGAGATAATCTAATTTTATTACTTGTTTTAGAGTTTGTATAATCATACATAGCATTAAGTACAGGTCTAACAGTTTACATAGACTTGCTTGTTGGTTGCACTTTATGTTCAATAAGGATTGATGTCCAATTAAATTAAAAGCTGTTTTCTTGAATAATATTCTGATCAATAGAAACATTAAAAGTTCTTGTTTAAAATAGTCCTTGTTTACAGACATCTTTATTTAGAGGCCATTTTTGTTGCTTGTGGTTAATGCAGAGAAAAGTCAAAATTGCGATTTTGGTTGAAATATATCGTAGGCAGAACACAATCATTTCTGACTTTAGATGCTGTGGGTCTTTTAGCAACTAATCTGCACGGCGAAGAAACAAATTGATTTGTTGTTTTGTATATGTTTAAAAACACATGATAAATTCAACTTGGAAAAAAATTGCATTAAATCACAATATTTAGAAAAAAAATCGCAATTTGATTATTTTCCAAAATCGTTCAGCCCTAATGTAATCTCTGTTTTTACTAAATACAATTCTAATACATGTTTTCTTCTCTCCTCAGGTGTCTTTTTGGCCCCCTCTGGCAGAGCGTACCAGTCGCTCTTGTCCTGTCTGTTGAGCGTACCAGTCGCTCTTGTCCTGTCTGTTGAGCTTTTGGGTCGCTCTTGTTCTGTCTGTTGAGCTTTTGGGTCGCTCTTCCCCTGTTTTTTGGTTACTGTTGAGCTTTTGGGTCGCTCTTCCCCTGTTTTTTGGTTACTGTTGAGCTTTTGGGTCGCTCTTCCCCTGTTTTTTGGTTACTGTTGAGCTTTTGGGTCGCTCTTCCCCTGTTTTTTGGTTACTGTTGAGCTTTTGGGTCGCTCTTCCCCTGTTTTTTGGTTACTGTTGAGCGTACCAGTCGCTCTTCCCCTGTTTTTTGGTTACTTTTGAGCTATTCACTAGCTCTTGCCCTGTTTTTTGGTTACTGTTGAGCGTACCAGTCGCTCTTGCCCTGTTTTTTGGTTGCCCTGTTTTCTTGTTGCCTCTACTCTTGTTGTCAGTTACAGTAAATATTTGGTTTTGGTCTACTGTTTATCTGAAAACCTGGTTGTTGGAATTTGAAGTTCATTAGAAAGTTCCCTGTTTTGTGAAACTTGAAGTTTCAGTAACAGAAATTTAGACTTTTTATTTTACCATAACACCGTATTTGTACTATATATAAATTGCTTCTTCCAACCAATTTTATATTTCTGTTTAATAAAATATAAAAATCTATGCAAAGTTTCTCAGTTAATCTGTTGTTTTTACTGTTGTAGTTCAAGTTAATATTTAAAGGGTTTGGGATATCTACTGTGTTTTATTGTTATTCACATCAAAAAAGGTTCACTGAGAACAATTTGCTGATTGCTGAGAAATACTCAAAGTTTGACTACAGGAAAAGACCAGTCATCACCTACCATCTTATTGCTGTGTTTGCTTAAATTTGGGAGAAATATAACAGAAAATATTAATTGTTCTGGAAAGTGAAGCTGATTTCATAAGAAATTCCTTGTACACAATATTACCGTATTTGATAACATTGTGAAGTGATTTTGCCGTACAAAACAGTTATATATTGTCCTTGTGCTTTTTTCATTTTATAGACAATAAGCTTAATTGAATAACTAAACACAGAAACAAAACACATCAAATTCAAATAAAACGTGCGATTAGAAAGATCTAATTTTCTTTCCTTGAGTTAATTGAGGGATTTTACGGAGATCACACATTTCAAAGACTATTTTAAATTTACGTTTAACCTGATATTTACCATATTAAATAAAACTTGCTTTGCAGAAGTGGGAGTTTGTTACTGTTTTCAGCTTAAATATACAATTTTTGCAGTGTTTACAGCAACTATTTGAAATAACACAATGCCTAGAAAAAGCCACCGGTCCCAGTCTCAGAAGCTCAGGAGGCAGCAGGAGAAAGACTTGATAAATGTTTGCCAGAGCAGTGAGATTATAAATGAGTTGGTTTCAACAGCTCCAAGTCCACAAGTCCAGCATGAACATTTACTTCGAGATGCAGTATCTGGTGTTGTAAAAACCTTTCAAACAGCGTCTGTCCCTGATTCTAAAGTGCAACAGATTGAACCTCAGGTAACAGTGGTTGAAAGTAAGCTTCAGCACCATGGAGCGTCCCAAGAACCATCTGATGAACCAGCCATGACCTGTGAAGCTCGGCGATCAGTGAGCAGCGTCTGTGCGTCCAGAAGTCAGGCTTCCTTTAAATATGGGGACTACAGAAATAAGCAATGTGCAGCTAATAGTTTGGTTTTTCTTTCATTTGTCCATGAAGATGAATTCATCACCAGAGCTGATCTTAACAGTGTGTTAGATAAAGGTCATGCTGTGTATTCAGCTGTTAGAAGGGTTCATGTGAACAGTGTCTTTCTAGCATTTGATGAGCTCCCTGCTATGGTTAAAAGTCGTAATCATGAGTATCAGGTGGACAAGTCTCTGTTTGGTCGTTATGGAGTATTTCATGGTAACCAACACATTCCAAGCCTGGAACAAGGTCTGCAGTGTTTGACATCAGAGGTCCAATACGCTATACTGTTCATTGCATCAACATGTATTGCAGTTTGCAGGCTGAGTTCTGGGGAATATGCATATTTTGACCCTCACTCACGCAAGTCTACAGGAATGCCCATGCCTCAAGGTGTAAGAGGTGGGAAAGCTGTCATGCTGAAATTCAGTCATCTTTGTGACATGATTGACAGGATTAAACGTCTGTATAGAATGTTTAACATTGTTCCACATTGCCAATATGAAATACAGCCAATTACATTTAACAGTCAAAATGTAGCAAACCAAAGAAATTCTATGGAAACCTCAGAACACAGACAAACAGCTACAAGTGTTGTAGAACCAGCTTTGGCTGAACCTTTCCATAAATCAAACTCCCAAATATCTACAGAACAGATACAAAACATTGTGCAGGAAAAATTTATTGAGGAAACAGTTGGAGCGACGTCACCCAAAGGGGACTCTTCAAATGAGACTCTTTGTGCTGAGACGAGCCATTGTTCCTCTGATTATTTGTTGAAGCAAACACTGGTATCATCTATGAAAGAAACACACGTAACATCACATGCTGTGTCTCACAATGATTCAAATGAAGCATCCTGCTCAAGACAGACAGTTTGTGGAAACATTTCTCAGTCTTCATTACAGGAACTTTCACATAAAATGTTGAAACGTAACAAACAACAAAAGATAAAAGTCAAGAGAAGATTATTGGTCCAACTAAAACTTCAACAGAGCAACAAATCTGACCGGACACACAAAAAAAATGTGCACAAAAGTAAATGGTATACACAAAAGTATTACAGAAGACTGTATAGAGAAAAAGTTGGTTTTCAAGAAAAAAAGAAGGCACAAATGAGGATGATCTATAAAGAAAGAGAGCAAAACAGAATTAAAAAAAGAGAATATATCAAAAAGTTGTATAAAGATTGTCCTAAATTTAGAGAGAAACAGAAAGAATTTGTTAGAGCTTACAGGGAATCTCCGGTATTCAGAGAAAAACAGAGAGAATATGTTAGAAGAGCTTACAGGGAGTGTCCTGCATTCAGAGAAAAGCAGAGAGAATATGTTAAAAGAACTTACAGGGAATCTCCGGTATTCAGAGAAAAGAAGAAAGAACTTGTTAGAAGAGCTTACAGTGAGTCTCCTGTATTCAGAGAAAAGAAGAAAGAACTTGTTAGAAGAGCTTACAGTGAGTCTCCTGTATTCAGAGAAAAGAAGAAAGAACTTGTTAGAAGAGCTTACAGTGAGTCTCCTGTATTCAGAGAAAAGAAGAAAGAACTTGTTAGAAAAGCTTACAGGGAGTCTCCGATATTCAGACACAAGCATAAAGCTCACATGAGGTCTTATGCTTCTACACTGTATAAAGAAAGTGAAGCATTTCAACAGAAAAAAAGGTCTTATGTCCTCCAACGTTATGAAGACAAAAGATTTCAGCAACAACACAACAACAATATGAGAGAAAGAATGAGAGAAAGATACTGGAATAATTATTCATTTAGACAGATGCATAATGTCAGGTGTGGTATAACAATAAAAAGAAAGTATCGTCATATGCATCGACCAGCTGAAAGCTTACAATGTCAGCAGGATAACAGCTTAATCAATGATGCCATTTCTCTTTTCAGAGAGAACATTAAGTCAGGACCATCTTATGTCTGTACTGTTTGTCTAAAAGCAAGTTTTCCTAATCAGGTTAAAATCTGCAACAGAACAAGTTATTCAAAGCACCAACTTGTAGCTCAGCGATGTCTAACCGGGAAATTTGTCCATGTATGTGATGAAGCATGTAGTGATAACTGCAGCTTTCCTGATGAGAGAAAAAAAGAGTACATCTGTCACACGTGTCACAGTTCACTCAAAAATGGATGTATGCCGAGGCTTGCTGCTGCCAACAAATTAGAACTGCAGGATATTCCAGTTGAACTACGTGATCTGAACATTTTGGAGAGACATCTGATTGCCAAATGCATACCATTTGCTAAGATCATCCCACTTCCTAAAGGCAGACAAAGACTCATACGTGGTAATGTGGTGTGTGTCCCATCTGAGGTCCAAGAAACGGTTAACAGTTTACCCAGACTGAGAAGTGAGTCACAGGTGATGAGAGTGAAACTGAAAAGACGGCTGTGCTACAAAGGTCATCAGCTGTTCCAAACTGTCACCTGGTCCAAACTGATCCAAGCGCTACGAAAACTAAAGCAGATTCATCCACAGTACAGAGATATTGAGATCAGAGACGATGCATTGCTCTGTGATCCAACATTACCTGATGAGGAAGGTGGTGATGAAGCCAGCATGTCGAGTGATGATTATGATGAAGCTGATTTGATGGAAATTGACAAGTATGAACAAGATGCACTATGTGAATCTGAGTCTGACAGTGAAACAGATACTGAAAGGTCATCATGTGATGAACAACCAGAGGAACCAGAAAGTAATCAGCAGAATGGAGGTTTTGCTTTAGAAAGTTGTCTTCAGCCGGTCGACATTTCAGAGGAGATTATGTGTTTCAGTGACAATACATACTGTGTTGCACCTGCTGAACGCAATAATCCTGTGAGCTTCTTCAGAACTCCACATCTGGAAGCAATGTCGTTTCCTACGCAATTTCCTAACAGTTTGAATACTTTGGAGGAAGCAAGGACTGTAAAAATCTCCCCAAGCTCTTACTTCAAGTCAAGGCTTTTCCACATTGATGGAAGGTTTGCAAAAGATGCAAATTACCTGTTTTTCGCTCAGTTTGTTACTGAAATACACCTGGCTAATTCCAGCATGACAATACAGCTGAGGAAAGGTAAAACCATGACCAAAGATGGACGGACAATAACATCAGGAATGTTGCAAAGTAAGACAGAAGTAGAAAAGCTGGTTAGAAATAAAGATGCAATCAGATTTATGCAGCCACTCAGAGGAACTCCAGCTTACTGGGAGAAAACCACAAGAGACCTCTTCAGTATGCTTCGTCAGCTGGGAACGCCTCAGTTCTTCCTTACCTTTTCTGCTGCTGAGATGCGATGGCCTGAAGTGATTCAAGCTATAAAGAGACAGCAAGGTGAAGAGGTTGATTTTGAAGCACTTGACTGGTCAGAAAAGAGTGACATTTTAAGATCCAATCCAGTTACCACCATGCGAATGTTTGATAAGCGTGTTGAAGCGTTGTTGAGAGATCTGCTTTTTTCTCCTGCAAAGCCTCTTGGGGAAATTGAGGATTTCTTTTACAGAGTTGAGTTCCAGCACAGAGGTAGCCCGCATATTCACATGATGGTTTGGACAACAGACAAAATAGAGGTGGATGTCAATGATGATCAGACTGTCTGTAACTATGTGGACAGATACATCTCAGGTCGACTGCGTGACCCTGAAAAACAACCTGAACTGTTCAAGAAAGTCACTGAACTACAGAAGCACAGCAAAAACCACACAAGGACTTGCTTTAAGAGTGTCAACTCTGGTTGCAGATTTGGATTTCCTAAACCACCAGTCACACGAACAATGATTGTCAGACACGATGAAACTTCAGACATTGAAGCTGCAAAAAACAAACTCAGACCAGTGATGGACCTGCTGAATGAACCTGAAGCTGCTTCTCTGACTATTGAGCAGATTCTGTCACGATGCAACTTGACAATGTCTGAATATGAGCAAAGTCTCCACGCCATGAACAAAAAAACTGCCATCATTCTGAAACGTGACCCAACAGACTGTTGGATCAATAATTATAACCAACACCTGCTTGAAGCCTGGGATGCCAACATAGATGTGTCCTTCATACTGAATGCCTATTCATGTATTCAATATCTTACAAAGTACATCACTAAGAAGGAAAGTGAGCTTTCTGACTACCTGAAAACAGTTATTGATAACTCTGACAAAAGCACTGTGAACGAATGTGATGAAATGAGAGCTGTGATGCAGGCCTATTCAAAGAAGAGAGAAATCAGTGCTCAGGAGTGTGTAACTCGAGTCTGTGGCTTGAAAATGAAAAAATGCTCCCGCAGTGTTGTCTTTGTACCAACTGATGATAACCCAGTGAAAATGAGTCGTCCGATGAGCTTCCTGGAAACAACAACCGATGAAAGTGATAACATTTGGATGACAAGTTTGGGAGATAAATACAAATGCAGACCTGAGACAGAAGAGTTAGAGGAAATGTCCCTAGCTGATTTTGCTGCTTTGTGCCGGTTTGTGAGTGGTCCAAATCCAAAAAATGGTGTTCTTCCTCTCCTAAATGAGCTTGGATTTGTACAGAAACGAAAAAATGAGAAAGCAGCCATAATCAGATATTACCACTGTTCAGAGCAAAAGGATCCAGAGCAATATTATGGCCGATTGCTGAGACTTTACCTTCCACACAGATCAGAGCAGGACCTGAAACCACAGAGGTACCAAACCTATCAGTCCTTCTATAACTCTGGTTGGATACGACTTCCATGTTCAGAACACAGTGAGTCTGTAAGAAGTGTTGTCAAAAGAAACAAAGACAAGTATGAGAAAAACTCTGAGGAGATTGAGAGTGCAGTGGAAGAATTTGAACAAAACAGAGACAATGTGGTCGATGAATGGTGCAATCTGGCCCCCGAGTCTGAACTTGTGAGGTTACAGTGTGATGAGAATCTGCCTGAGAGAAATGTAGATGATGAAAACGAACAGGAAAATGTGCCAGATTACAATCGTCAGTCAAATGCTGTAACAGAGGTCAGGTCCATCAGACAGCAACCTGCAGTTGATCCAGCTGTGTTACGCACAATGTACCAGAATCTGAACCAGAAGCAGGCCTGTGTGTTCTATGCTGTTAGACACTGGTGTATACAGCGTGTTTGTGGCTTGAACCCAGATCCATTTTACTTCTATATTAATGGCGGTGCAGGGACTGGAAAGTCACATCTGATTAAATGTATTCACTCTGAAGCATCAAAGATCCTGAGCAGACTGCCCGTTAATGCAGAGGAGGCTGACATTTCAAACCCAACTGTCTTATTGACATCATTTACTGGAACAGCAGCTTTTTCTATCAATGGTTGCACGTTACATTCACTACTCAAACTACCCAGAAGTCTGAAACCCCCCATTCAAGGACTTGGTAATCAACTGGATGAAGTCAGATCTGAACTTATCAATGCAGAAATTATTGTTATTGATGAGATTTCAATGGTTTCAAAGCCCCTTTTTGCTTATGTGGATGCAAGACTAAAACAAATTAAAGGCTCTCAAAGACCTTTTGGTGGAATGAGTGTGCTCTGCGTAGGGGATTTTTTTCAGATTCCACCGGTACGTCAAACAAAACCTCTTTGCGTGTTTGACCCTGAACACATTGACCTATGGCAGGAACATTTTCACATGATCACACTTACTGAGATCATGCGTCAGAAAGATGATGTTGCCTTTGCAGAGATGTTGAACAGGATTCGTGTAAAAGAAAAGACAGATGAACTTTCTCAGAGTGACAGAGAATTGCTATCACAGGCTCTAACTCTACCAGAACACTGTCCAGTCGAGGTCTTGCACATATTTGCTACAAACAAGGATGTGGAAGCCCATAACACAGCTACGCTGGAGAAGCTTCATTCAAACCTGATCAGGATTGATGCAGATGATTTCCAGAAGGATCCACGTACAGGCAGAATGGCAAGAAAGGAGAAACCATTTACAGGTGGGCGAAATGATTTACCTGACACTCTCAATGTTGCAGAGGGAGCTCGTGTCATGCTGACCAGAAACTTGGACACATTGAACGGCTTGGTCAACGGTGCGTTTGGTCAACTGATGAAAGTGGTGAGATCTGAAAATGATGGACACATCATTAAACTTGGGCTTAGAATGGACAACCAGCAGTCGTTGAGAAGCAAACGAAGTGGTGGTGCAGCATCGGATGATCTGGTTTACGTCGAAAGGTCAGAGGAAAATCTGAAATTTAAAGGTGTGGTACGCAGACAGTTTCCTGTAAAGCTAGCTTTTGCATGCACAATTCACAAAACCCAGGGTCTCACTACACAGCGAGCTGTTGTTTCATTGAAGAACATTTTTGAACCTGGTATGGCTTACGTTGCTCTCAGCAGGGTCACATCTCTCAGTGGACTGTACTTATTGAACATGGATGAAAACAAGATTTATGCCAATCCTGCGGTTACTGCTGCCCTTCAGAACATGCAACAAGCCAGTTTTGAAGAAATGATGCCCCTTCTTCAGGTCAGAGAAACAACCTGCAGAGCTGACACCCTAACACTGATCCATCACAACACAGAAGGTTTGCCATCTCACATCAGTGACATTAAGAGTCATCATGAACTGTGTCTAGCAGATGTATTGTGTCTAACTGAAACTCGCCTGCAAGGATCTTTTCTTGCAGATGGTCTTAATTTGGATGGCTACACCATGTTCAAACGCAACAGACACCTGTCTTACACCAACTTTCCTCAGATGGCCAGCAGAACTGGTGGTGGAGTTGCTGTGTATCTGAAGAATCATTTTCAGGTTCAGGAGAAACAGTACATACATAATGTCACTGATCTTGAGTTTTTGGTCTTAAAAGTCCAGGCTCCGTTCTCTGCAGTTATTGCTGTTGTGTACAGACCTCCAGACTACAGCGTAAGACCATTCATGCAAAACCTGGTAAGTCTTCTAGAGTCACTTGAGATAATGGACTGTCACCCAATTATTGTGTGTGGAGATTTTAATGAGAACCAGCTACTTGAAGGAAGAAAACCCATTTTGGAGCTGTTTCAGTCCAAGGGGTATACACAGCTGATTACCTCTGCCACCACAGACAAAAACACACTGCTTGACCTGATTTTCATTTCTCGGCCCCAGCAAAGTCTCACCTCCGGTGTCCTGAGAACATATTACAGCTACCACAACCCTGTTTTCTGCGTACTGACATCTTCATAAAGCTGTACGGTGAGTTTGAAGTTAATTAAAAGTCATGCTTATTACCTAATATATATTTTTTTGCTATCATGAATGGTTAAATATTTCTATAGTATTAAGAATCATTAATACATCTGTTTAATTATTTATAAATAAAACAAGACTGTAAGGTAAATGTTTTCTGTAAAAAATAAAAAAGCACTACTTTTTTGTCTCAGATTAAAAATAGGAATCAGAAAATAATGTCTCAGAAAAAATCATTACATTAAATGTTTTCAGGAAAAAAATATTAAGAAGAAATCATCAAAATAAAAGGTCCCTGAAAAAAGGCAAACTTCCGAGTAAAAGATTGCCTTTTTTTTCCTGAGACCTGAAGATGTCATAAAATGTAAATCATGCTATAACCAGTTTCCCAAAATACAAAGTCACATTTGCTTTTAATAACCAATCAATCATCAGTGCAAGGTTGTATTATTGCTAATATGTTTTTTGTTGTTGAACTTATCATGAAATCAGGATAATGGGTATCATTATTTTGTAGAAGCAATCTTTTTTATGTATAAACATTGTTCTCGATCAAGGAGTATTTTAGAGTCAATACGTATTTTTGCTAAGACAATTTAAAGATTACACCAACCTGATCAGTATGAAAATGTACAGTTTTTATCTACATTCTGACTTGGCCTTTACCTGGGTGGGTTTGGGTGGGGTAAAGGCCAAGTCAGAATAATCTGAGCAGCTGAAAAGCTGCTTAAAACAAAATGCACCAGTCAGTATGGGTTTATGTGTAACCCATATTGACTGGTGTCAATTTAGAGAAACCAGCTGGCACTCCATATTAGGATAGGTGATAGGGAATGGCTTGTGTTTAATAATGGCTTGTAACTTTATTTTGTGTAGATACATTTTACCTTGTCAGGTACGTCCCTCCTGTCTCTGTGACCACAACTTCAAACTTTGCCAACGTCAATGGAAACATCTCTGCACCATCTTTTTGAACTGTTAATCCAAACCAGACCCATCAGTGTTTGACCAGAGACATGTCACATAGTTCATAGAGACTGCTGTTCTACGACCTACTACCCCAGTCTGTTTTAAAAGGTACAACACCTATCAGTTGACCAATGGATAACCCAGATAACATCACCATAAATGATAAATCATCCAGACAGAACTCCTGTTCCGGTCAAGGAGATGAGGGATTCTAGAAGCAAAAGGAGGTTATTAATCTTTTCATATTATACATTATAATGTGTTGGTTGTATTATTGCTTTTAGTTTATATATATATATATATATATATATATATATATATATATATATATATATATATATATATATATATATATATATATATATAGATAGTTACCTATAGCAACGTGGAGCCATTGATTTACTTTCCTTTCTATTTTATTTACAGGCCAGACCTTCAAAACCTCATTAATGAGGTGCAAGTGAGACTGACCAATAGCTAGATGTCAGACAGCTTGGACTCTGGTTTTATTATCAGCAGCCCTTTCTAAGGTATTTGACAATAATACATAAGCCTTATTTTGCTGCTTATAAGCTTTAAATTATTGAAATTACTTTTTGTCTGGATTTTGCAGAGCATGTTACCTCCATGTTACCTCCAAAGAACACATTGGAGGTTTTGGTGTTGCTTCTGACCATAGTGGTTGGAACCAAGCTGTATCATGTCTACAATGACCAGACATGTTGCCTTAAGATGAAGTGCTGCCAAGCTTTCATTTCCAGCCTGGTTTTACTTTGTCTGTGTGGACTGAGGTTTTAAACGGAAGCCTTTAAGGTAATACTTTCTACTGTTTCATTCCTCATTAATACATTTAAACACATGGTTAAAAATGTTTATGTTTGTCTTTCAGATTTGCCCTCCAACTTTCTCTCTGATAGCAACATTGAACTGGTGAATGGAGGCAGGAGGTCAGGTTAAAATAGGTTTTGGTGATCTCATTTCATGTCTTATTAAAATGAACATTTGGGACAAACTGCATATCCAGATTTAACAAAGAACACAGTTTTAAAACTGAACTAGGTTTAACACTTTTCATATAACAAAGCTAAAGATCGACACTTCCAGTATTGTCTATCTCTTTAGGAACTGTGCAGTTTGTTTAGCAAAATTGTTAATTTCTTTCTTTGTCCTTGACTATCGCTAAAGAATGAAAAGAGAATTTCACTTTAGTAGGCTTAAAGTCATACAAACACATTGCATTAACATTTTTTTTACATTTTAATAATGTTTTAGATGCAAGTTGTAGCACTATCTAATTGGTGACTGTGTTTGTTGTGGTAACAAACATTTCTATTTAATGCAAGCATTGCTATTTAATCAATAGTAACACAAACATGTAACTATAAAAACGCACATATAAATGTTTAATAAGTGCTACCATTGAAATATCAGATGTGTTTGTATGAATTCTGCCTTGTTTTGGGGTGTCAGCTGGTGTGCAAGTTTTAAAGAGGCTTTTCACGAATGTACAAAGGCCAGGCTTAAATCTAAAAGGCTATTCAGTTTACTATTGTAATCATTCACAGTTTGTATTTGATAATAACTATAAATTGCTTTTACTGTGCGTTTTAGCCTGAGTTAGAGCATGATGTGAAAAGCCTTGAAACATTGGTTGTTTTTGTTAGCTGAGAACAAAATGTAATTTTATTAGAATGTTTTGTTTGTGAAGGAGAATTCGTTCATTTTATAATTTCTGTGTTAAGTACTTAATTTTAACATTCTGTGTGACATTGCCATGTTTTTACTGTCATGTTGTTATTTTTGCTTTAGAATTTTGATTCAGATAAAACAGTTCAGTCAGTTCTTATTGTATTTGTTGCAATAATTGTATGAGCCACTGTTACTCCTGTATTTCCCCACTGTGGTATATTAAAGGATTTCTTATCTTCCTATCATCAACTGTTTCTTTAAAAATGTTGTCTTCTTCAGCCGTTCTCAGCTAAGTACAGCTTGCACTTTACAGCTATTTTTTCTCTTTTTTAAAGATCTTCTGCATCTTTTCCTTAATCATTCAGCTATTATTCTTTCATGTTCAAATTACTTCAACTTCTTCAACTTTTTCAACTTCAATGCTTTTCAGCTATTTTTTTCTCTTCTTCAAAGATCTTCTGCATCTTTTGCTCAATCATTCAGCTATCTGCATTCACAGTGCATTTTCGCAGGAAATGCAAATTTTTCTAGTTACTGTGAATGCAGTAGGCATTCACAGTTCTTGAGATCCTGTTTCTCTTTATTCTTTATTACTGTGAATGCAGTAGGCATTCACAGTTATTGAGATCCTCTTTCGCCTTTTTACTGTTTAAAGTTTGATTCGCTTCTCCTCCTACAATTTTTCTCCGATTTCAACCATTCAACTTTTAAACTATTCAGCTTCTTCTGGAATCGATGGCTATATCTTTTTGTACTTTTAACTCTTCAACTTTTTAAAATATTCAGCTTTTTCTGCAAATTTTCAGCTTTTTTTCTCCCATAGGAAATGAATGTAATTCACTAAAATTCCGCTCATTTCAGCTGCTTTTTGACAGCTTACTGCTTCAGCCTACTTTCAGCTAGAAACGCCATTCAACTTTTAAAATGTAGTGATATCTTTCAGCTATTATGGTCTATTTCAGCTTTTTCATATCTTTTACCATTTTCATATAGTACCTCCTTAAAATAATTTTGGCTTTTCAAGAAATTCAGCAAATAACATGCGTTGCTATGGTCGTCAAGGAGGCAGTTATAGAGTGCGCACTCTAGAAATTCAACAAATTCTTCTTCTCCAAACAACTTCTTCTCACTCGCTCAATTTTCAACCTATCCACATAAATTATACATCAAAACGTAGGAATTTTTGTCTGGATTCAGGAAATGTAACCCTCATTGCTGTAGCATTTATAGATTTTTCGCAAATCACCTCAGAGCGACACAAACCCGAAACCTCCCCCATTCATTTCCTATGGAGCGGTTTTGAAAAATGACGCCTGAAAATTGAAAACATCACACGTTTTCGCATCGTCGCTACTCCGAAACCGTTTCATGTACAAGCATGAGACTTTCACACATGAATGTCCCGACCCTTCTGGCACTCATAAAAAAGGAATTGTTTGGATAACTGTTACGGTTTTACCGCAGGAACAATTTGTTCGGGAGTAGCGAATGTGCAAATTCCTGAAAACGCTTTTCAGCTGCATTTTCCCACATCATCCACTTTTTTACATCGTCGCTGTGCCTACACCGATTTTTGTACAAACATGAAAATGGGCACCATAGTCCCCAAAAGCCTGCTGATACTCATAGTGAAAGAATTATTTTGATATCTCTTATACTTTTTCAGCTACAGCGATTTGTTCGGGACCGTTTTTAGAGGATTTCTGAAAGTCCATAAAAATCACCTTTATATCATAATTTTTCACGCCTTTATTAAACTTTTTCCAGCAAAAACCGATAGCCTGTCTTCTTCCCCTATCCGTTATGAAATAAACGCAGAAAAAATTACGTCTCTACCATTTACGGATCAGGAGATATGGAGCGTTGTTCGGGGCAAAGTTCTCCATTATAATCCAATGGGACTTATTGTGAGCAAAGTCTCTGCACTTCGGTAGACTGGCCCGCTGCAGGTGTGAGTGAGTTTCCATGACGACGGAACTCTGAGGGCCAGAGGGAGAAGCTCCATTGGGATACAATGGCAACTTTCGACGCCCGCTGCAGCGGCTGTGATTAATGTAGGAATCTGAAATTCGCACAGTCACTTCCTCTTAACATTTTTAAATTTTCAAGTGACTTTCAGCCATGTGTCACTTTTCTGTCCCATTTTGGATTTCACATGCTTTCCTATTGGGCCTTTGCTTCCAACAGGATCTGGCATGATGCCCAGACACGACATAATTGGCCAATACAGCACCACCCACATGTGGGAAATGGCGCTACTGACCATTTTGGTCAAATGTTGAGTTCTGGGCCCAGATGTGGTGAGGCTGAGTTGCTAAAGGAGGCCAATCTGACTCATGACCTTTGGTGACCTTTGGTGACATTAAGTATTGGCACCCTTTTTGAGGCACTTCCCAGTACAGGATTTGGACCAAACTGACAGAGTACACTCACCTGGTGATACTGAAAGCAACCCTGTTAGCGGCTAACTGTTAGCATGTTGCTAACCGGAAGTAGCTCTAGGAAGGTCCTACAAACTTCTGCTTTACAGAGTCTTTACCTCCTTTATACAGAATGCTCCACTATAAATTTGGGCCACGTCACGTAAAGCATCTCCAAGCTAGGAGGTGTCAAACATCCAATGCTTTTCAATGGGGGCGAAACCCCTTATACTCCCTAGAAATGCAGGCCCACATATGGCTATATTCAAGTTTGAAATTCTACTTCTGCTTTGTTAAACGATTCAGTGTTTAGAATGAGTTAGGAAATGTTTGGTGCCTTTCCCTCAGTTTTTTCTTCTTCTAATCATTCAGCTATTGTTCTTTCATGTTCAAATTCTTCAACTCTTTCAAATTCTTCAACATTTTCAACTTCTTCAACTTTTTCAACTTCTTCAATGCTTTTCAGCTATTTTTTCTCTTCTTCAAAGATCTTCTGCATCTTTTGCTCAATCATTCAGCTATCTGCATTCACAGTGCATTTTCGCAGGAAATGCAAATTTTTCTAGTTACTGTGAATGCAGTAGGCATTCACAGTTCTTGAGATCCTCTTTCACGTTTTTACTGTTTAAAGTTTGATTCGCTTCTCCTCCTACAGTTTTTGTCCGATTTCAACCATTCAACTTTTAAACTATTCAGCTTCTTCTGGAATCGATGGCTATATCTTTTTGTACTTTTAACTTTTAAACTTTTTAAAATATTCAGCTTTTTTTGCAAATTTTCAGCTTTTTTTTCTCCCATAGGGAATGAATGTAATTCACTAAAATTCCGCTCATTTCAGCTGCTTTTTGACAGCTTACTGCTTCAGCCTACTTTCAGCTAGAAACACCATTCAACTTTTAAAATGTAGTGATATCTTTCAGCTATTATGGTGTATTTCAGCTTTTTCATATCTTTTACCATTTTCATATAGTACCTCCTTAAAATAATTTTGGCTTTTCAAGAAATTCAGCAAATAACATGCGTTGCTATGGTCGTCAAGTGGCAGTTGGTAGAATGCGCACTCTAGAAATTCAACTAATTCTTCTACTCCGAACAACTTCTTCTCAGTCGCTCAATTTTCAACCTATCCACATAAATTATACATAAAAACGTAGGAATTTTTGTCTGGATTCAGGAAATGTAACCCTCATTGCTGTAGCATTTATAGATTTTTCGCAAATCACCTCAGAGCGACACAAACCCGAAACCTCCCCCATTCATTTCCTATGGAGCGGTTTTGAAAAATGACGCCTGAAAATTGAAAACATCACACGTTTTCGCATCGTCGCTACTCCGAAACCGTTTCATGTACAAGCATGAGACTTTCACACATGAATGTCCCGACCCTTCTGGCACTCATAAAAAAGGAATTGTTTGGATAACTGTTACGGTTTTACCGCAGGAACAATTTGTTCGGGAGTAGCGAATGTGCAAATTCCTGAAAACGCTTTTCAGCTGCATTTTCCCACATCATCCACTTTTTTACATCGTCGCTGTGCCTACACCGATTTTTGTACAAACATGAAAATGGGCACCATAGTCCTCAAAAGCCTGCTGATACTCATAGTGAAAGAATTATTTTGATATCTCTTATACTTTTTCAGCTACAGCGATTTGTTCGGGACCGTTTTTAGAGGATTTCTGAAAGTCCATAAAAATCACCTTTATATCATAATTTTTCACGCCTTTATTAAACTTTTTCCAGCAAAAACCGATAGCCTGTCTTCTTCCCCTATCCGTTACGAAATAAACGCAGAAAAAATTACGTCTCTACCATTTACGGATCAGGAGATATGGAGCGTTGTTCGGGGCAAAGTTCTCCATTATAATCCAATGGGACTTATTGTGAGCAAAGTCTCTGCACTTCGGTAGACTGGCCTGCAGCAGAGGTGTGAGTGAGTTTCCATGACGACGGAAATCTGAGGGCCAGAGGGAGAAGCTCCATTGGGATACAATGGCAACTTTCGACGCCCGCTGCAGCGGCTGTGATTAATGTAGGAATCTGAAATTCACACAGTCACTTCCTCTTAACATTTTTAAATTTTCAAGTGACTTTCAGCCATGTGTCACTTTTCTGTCCCATTTTGGATTTCACATGCTTTCCTATTGGGCCTTTGCTTCCAACAGGATCTGGCATGATGCCCAGACACAACATAATTGGCCAATACAGCACCACCCACATGTGGGAAATGGCGCTACTGACCATTTTGGTCAAATGTTGAGTTCTGGGCCCAGATGTGGTGAGGCTGAGTTGCTAAAGGAGGCCAATATGACTCATGACCTTTGGTGACCTTTGGTGACATTAAGTATTGGCACCCTTTTTGAGGCACTTCCCAGTACAGGATTTGGACCAAACTGACAGAGTACACTCACCTGGTGATACTGAACACAACCCTGTTAGCGGCTAACTGTTAGCATGTTGCTAACCGGAAGTAGCTCTAGGAAGGTCTCACCAACTTCTGCTTCACAGAGTCTGTTCTTACTCTAGAGAGAAAGCTCCACAAGAATTTTGGGCTACGTCGCATAAAGCATCTCCAAGCTATGAGGTGTCAAACATCCAATGCTTTTCAATTGGGGCGAAACCCCTTATACTCCCTAGAAATGCAGGCCCACATATGGCAACAGTATATTCAAGTTTGAAATTCTACTTATGCTTTGTTAAACGATTCAGTGTTTAGAATGAGTTAGGAAATGTTTGGTGCCTTTCCCTCGGTTTTTTCTTCTTCTAATCATTCAGCTATTGTTCTTTCATGTTCAAATTCTTCAACTCTTTCAAATTCTTCAACTTTTTCAACTTCTTCAACTTTTTCAACTTCTTCAATGCTTTTCAGCTATTTTTTCTCTTCTTCAAAGATCTTCTGCATCTTTTGCTTAATCATTCAGCTATCTGCATTCACAGTGCATTTTCGCAGGAAATGCAAATTTTTCTAGTTATAGGATATTCTTCCAAATGCGTTTTTACTGTTTAAAGTTTGATTCGCTTCTCCTCCTACAATTTTTCTCCGATTTCAACCATTCAACTTTTAAACTATTCAGCTTCTTCTGGAATCGATGGCTATATCTTTTTGTACTTTTAACTCTTCAACTTTTTAAAATATTCAGCTTTTTCTGCAAATTTTCAGCTTTTTTTCTCCCATAGGAAATGCATTGAAATCACTAAAATTCCGCTCATTTCAGCTGCTTTTTGACAGCTTACTGCTTCAGCCTACTTTCAGCTAGAAACGCCATTCAACTTTTAAAATGTAGTGATATCTTTCAGCTATTATGGTATATTTCAGCTTTTCATATCTTTTACCATTTTCATATAGTACCTCCTTAAAATAATTTTGGCTTTTCAAGAAATTCAGCAAATAACATGCGTTGCTATGGTCGTCAAGGAGGCAGTTATAGAGTGCGCACTCTAGAAATTCAACTAATTCTTCTTCTCCGAACAACTTCTTCTCAGTCGCTCAATTTTCAACCTATCCACATAAATTATACATCAAAACGTAGGAATTTTTGTCTGGATTCAGGAAATGTAACCCTCATTGCTGTAGCATTTATAAATTTTTCGCAAATCACCTCAGAGCGACACAAACCCGAAACCTCCCCCATTCATTTCCTATGGAGCGGTTTTGAAAAATGACGCCTGAAAATTGAAAACATCACACGTTTTCGCATCGTCGCTACTCCGAAACCGTTTCATGTACAAGCATGAGACTTTCACACATGAATGTCCCGACCCTTCTGGCACTCATAAACAAGGAATTGTTTGAATAACTGTTACGGTTTTACCGCAGGAACAATTTGTTCGGGAGTAGCGAATGTGCAAATTCCTGAAAACGCTTTTGAGCTGCATTTTCCCACATCATCCACTTTTTTACATCGTCGCTGTGCCTACACCGATTTTTGTACAAACATGAAAATGAGCACCATAGTCCTCAAAAGCCTGCTGATACTCATAGTGAAAGAATTATTTTGATATCTCTTATACTTTTTCAGCTACAGCGATATGTTCGGGACCGTTTTTAAAGGATTTCTAAAATTCCATAAAAATCACCTTTATATCATAATTTTTCACGCCTTTATTAAACTTTTTCCAGCAAAAACCGATAGCCTGTCTTCTTCCCCTATCCGTTACGAAATAAACGCAGAAAAAATTACGTCGCTACCATTTACGGATCAGGAGATATGGAGCGTTGTTCGGGGCAAAGTTCTCCATTATAATCCAATGGGACTTATTGTGAGCAAAGTCTCTGCACTTCAATAGACTGGCCCGCTGCAGGTGTGAGTGAGTTTCCATGACGACGGAACTCTGAGAGCCAGAGGGAGAAGCTCCATTGGGATACAATGGCAACTTTTGACGACCGCTGCAGCGGCTGTGATTAATGTAGGAATCTGAAATTCGCACAGTCACTTCCTCTTAACATTTTAAAATTTTCATGTGACTTTCAGCCATGTGTCACTTTTCTGTCCCATTTTGGATTTCACATGCTTTCCTATTGGGCCTTTGCTTCCAACAGGACCTGGCATGAGGCCCAGAGACGACCCAATTGGCCAATACAACACCACCCACCTGTGGGAAATGGCGCTACACACCACTTTGGTCAAATGTTGAGTTCTGGGCCCAGATAGGGTGAGGCTGAGTTGCTAAAGGAGGCCAATCTGACCCATGACCTTTGGTGACATTAAGTATTGGCACCCTATTTGAGGCACTTTCCAGTACAGGATTTGGACCAAACTGACAGAGTATCATCACCCAGGGATACGGAACACAACCTTGTTAGCGGAGGCCGATCTGACCCATGACCTTTGGTGACATTAAGTATTGGCACCCTATTTGAGGCACTTTCCAGTACAGGATTTGGACCAAACTCACAGAGTACCATCAACTGGTGATACTGAACACAACCTTCTTAGCGGAGGCCGATCTGACCCATGACCCTTGGTGACATTAAGTATTGGCACCCTATATGATGCACTTTCCAGTACAGGATTTGGACCAAACTCACAGAGTACATTCACCTGGTGATACTGAACACAACCTTGTTAGCGGAGGCCGATCTGACCCATGACCTTTGGTGACATTAAGTATTGGCACCCTATTTGAGGCACTTCCCAGTACAGGATTTGGACCAAACTGACAGAGTACACTCACCTGGTGATACTGAACACAACCCTGTTAGCGGCTAACTGTTAGGATGTTGCTAACCGGAAGTAACTCTAGGAAGGTCTCACCAACTTCTGCTTCACAGAGTCTGTTCTTACTCTAGAGAGAAAGCTCCACAAGAAATTTGGGCTACGTCGCATAAAGCATCTCCAAGCTATGAGGTGTCAAACATCCAATGCTTTTCAATGGGGGAGTAAACCCCTTATGGTCCCAATACTGCATGCCCATATATGGCGCTACAGTATAGCTCAGATGGAAAGTGCAGGCTTTGCATGCAAGAGGTCATGGGATCGAATCCCGGTGTGGGACACTCAGAGTTTTATATTATAATCCCCACAGTATGTATAACAAAACATGTGTGCTGATCCTATGAAGTATTTTTTTGTACCACCCGCCATTTTGAGTTACCATGGCAACGTTATACAAAACGTATTTTCTCCCTATTTGAAGCACATCCCAGTACAGGATTTGGACCAAACTGACAGAGTACAATCACCCGGTGATCCTGAGCACAACCATGTTAGCGGCTAATGGTTAGCATGTTAATTATTGGAAGTAGCTCTAGGAAGCTCGGACAAACTTCTGCTTTACAGAGTCTGTACCTCCTTTATACAAAATGCTCCACAATAAGTTTGGACCTCGTCACATAAAGCATCTCCAAGTTAGGAGGTGTCAAACATCCAATGCTTTTCAATGGGGGCGAAACCCCTTATACTCCCTAGAAATGCAGGCCCACATATGGCTACAGTATATTAAAGTTTGAAATTCTACTTCTGCGTTGTTAAACGATTCAGTGTTTAGAATGAGTTAGGAAATGTTTGGTGCCTTTCCCTCAGTTTTTTCTTCTTCTAATCATTCAGCTATTGTTCTTTCATGTTCAAATTTTTCAACTCTTTCAAATTCTTCAACTTTTTCAACTTCTTCAACTTTTTCAACTTCTTCAATGCTTTTCAGCTATTTTTTCTCTTCTTCAAAGATCTTCTGCATCTTTTGCTCAATCATTCAGCCATCTGCATTCACAGTGCATTTTCGCAGGAAATGCAAATTTTTCTAGTTTTCTTTCACTTTCTTTTTTCAGGTATCACATTACACATGTCAGCTTAAATAATAATACATATGATTTAGCAATGGCGTCAAGGTGTTACTCGATTGTATCTGTTGCTTTATGTCTGTTGGTTGTGCTGTTCTTTTTGCGACTTTTTCCACGTGATGGAGCAGACAGAGGACGTTTTATCATTCTCTCCCTTTTATCTCTTCTTTATTTCACCTCTTCTCTTTCTTTTTTTCTCTTCTTGTTCTTCCTTTACTCTCCTACTTTCCCATTGTAGTGTCCATATAATTTGAAATTCTCCCTGCAGAAATCACAATAAATCAAGCGGAGCACAATGGCGTAAGCTGTTGGCTTCACTTGTGAAAGCAAAATCTGTCGAGCTCTATTTGGCATTAAGACATCAATTCTTATTGCCACATTGCTAGACAGGACACTGGGAAAAAAAAGACATTCTTAAATTATATAAAGTCTATAGGCAGTCCTGTTTTTTTAGTTGGTGGAAGAAAATTAATCTTGAAGAATTGCGCTTGCCAGCGCATTTCAGCATAAAGGACTGTTATGCTGAAAGTTGTCAAAGTTATGCTGAAATTAGACCATTACGATCAGTATGGCATGGAACAGTATGACACCAATGTTTGGGAGCAAGATAGAAAAGTCAGCAAAGCTCTTGAATATGCATCAGCGCAGTTAAAAACCTCCCAACGCTAGTTATTTTTAGCTTGACATATAGCCCCCTTCGAGCTGCACAATGCAACGCTCTGCTGTGGGAATACCTCCAGAGCAGTCTCTCGAGACACACACACACGCACACACCCCTGCCGCCCACTGAAAAAAAATTCCTGGTGAGATCCTTGACTTGTCAGGTCTGCTGTAAGTTTGTTGATTAATAATAATACATTTAATTTGTAATGCTCTTTATATTTATGCCAATCCCAAAGTGCTACATGATAAAACTGTAATGATTACTGTTGGTGAACCCAATATTCAACTGGCCATAGAGTTACGTTTAAAAGGTTTATTGTGAAGATGATGAGTAGTGGCAGGTGAGGCAGGCAAACAGAACCAGACTAGGCAGATGAATGGCTGAAGGTACATGCAGGCAGGGATGAGCATGAGACCAGAGGATGCAGGTAGATAAAGACCAGAACAAGCAATGTAGACCGGGGAACCAACAGAACGTACAGAGCCAGTGGCTGGAACTCACGGAGAAACAGGCAGAACTGCAGCACGCAGATACAAGCGATCTTCAGTTGGCTGAGCACACATGAACTGGTAGAGGAAGGGCACATCAAACTGGGCAAGACAACACGAGAAGAGAAGTGACGTTCTGGCACCGAAGAGTTGGCTGAGGCAGGTATGGGTAGGCTGGTGAGCTGAGTAGACTAATTAGTGGCAACAGGTGGAGATGATCTAGAGTAGGGTGGTGCCTGGAGGGAGACTGAGTTGATTGGATGATGACTGGTGGCTGAGAGGTAACAGGCTGATAAGAAAAGTCCAGAAAAGTCTAAAGGCAAAATAAACACAAACCTAAATCATGACAAAGACAGGTAAGTGCTAAAAAAATCACATGGAGAGCATGAAAATTAAAACATAAAATAAAGTAATAAGGAAAAGGGGCAAGAGTTCAATCAAAAGCTCTCCTAAAAAGGTGGGGTTTAAGGCCACATTTAAAAGCATTCACTGTCTATGGTGTCCTCAGTGGGTCAAGGAGAGAATGTCACAGACTCGGAGCAGCTGAGCAGAAAGCCCGATCTCCCATTGTACAGACCTTTGTCTTGGGAGGTTTCAGGAGATAAGTTGAGGAAGATTGGAGGGAACGTGTTGAGGTCTGTGGGGTGAGAAGTTCCTTGAGGTGGAGGGGCTTCACCATGGATTCACTGGTGGATAAGGAGGGAGACCTTGTACTCAATCCTGAGTGAGACCGGAAGCTGCTGGAGTTATTTGAGGATGGGGTGATGTGGTCCCTCAGCAGGTTCCTAGCTAGCACTATTCTGGATTTACTGCAACTTCTAAAGGCTTTTATCAGGGATCCCAGTAAGGCGCGCATTGCAGTAGTCTAACCTAGAGGAGACAAAAGCGTGGACAAGCTTTTCCACATCTGCAGGAGTGATTATGGGATGGAGTTTGCAGATGTTCCTGAAGTGGAAGAAGGAGGTCTTGCAGAGATGTTTGATGTGAGCCTCTATGGTCAGATGAGTGTCCATTTTAACACCCAGGTTAGTGACTGATGTTGAGAGTGGAATCTTTTGGCCAGAGAAGGTGATGCTGGTAACATCAGATGACCGAATCTTGTGTGGAGTGCCGACTAAGATGGCTTCAGTCTTGGAGCTTTTTAGCTTCAGTCTTGGAGATAGACATGTAGTTGGTAAAGAATTCTGGGTCTATGGTGGGGGGGGGAGGGGTTCAGAAATGGCCTGATGACAGTAGTTTTCAGTGTTGATGGAACATGGCCAGCCTGGAGGGAGTGGTTAATGATCTTTGTGATGATGGGACTGATGGCATAGAGATTGGTCTTTACCAGGGTTGTGTGGAAAGGGTCGAGGGCACAGGTGGATGGTTTCACCTTTTTGATGATGTCCTCAACATCTTGCTGTGAGATAACAAAAAAAAAGAGGTTATGAAATCCCAGGCTGTGGGTCGGCAGCCAGGATAGGCAGTGTGGAGAAACTGGATAGAAGAGAGCACATGGTGTCTACTTTTTTTCTAAAAAATAAGTGATGAAATGGTTGCACCTCTCTTCTGTGGCTTCTGAATGAGAGTGAGTTTGCGGTTTGAGGATATAATTTATGACAGAGAAAGGTTTTGTGGAGTTGCCAGGGCTATTGTTGATAATTTTGGAATAGAACTGTGAGCGTGCATCTCTCAAGGACCACCAACCCAACTCAAGTTCTGTTGGTGTATGACAGCTAGGCTTCCACTATGACCAATGCAGCAGGCTCTCTCCAGGTAGCTGTAACCAGTGGGACAGACTTAATTTAGTGCTAAATAAACTCCTGGCTGGTGCCATGTTTCTGTCAGGCACATGAAGGCTAATCCTTTGTCCATTATGTGGTCTTGTATGAATAATGCTTTATTTATCTGAACATGGTCCATATGGATGAAATGTTTGAAGCTTGCTGGCCAGGTTGATGGTAAACAAACTTTCAACGACAACCTCTGTGGATGTAACAAGGATGGCACTGAAGTCCAAGTTATTTGATGGCTTTGGAATGGAGCAGCTGTTGAGAGTTAGCAGCTGTGGGACAGAGTACTTGAGCAGCTTCATATCGGTCGCCGAGAATGTTAACCTAGAGCTAGCCGCCTGCCAAACACTGAGATGGACAGCGGAGGCAACCAACAATCCGCTGATGCCAGAGGAGATGTCAGTAGGTGAGCAAAGCGTTCAATTCTCTATCACTCTGTGCCAAAACTCAAGAGAAATACTATTTAGACCGAGAAAAGGCAAACAACAAATGCCACTGTCCTCTCCCCACAAATGTTTCAGGTAGATTAAAGTTGTTCTGCGATTTATACAGGAATGTTATATTCTGTGGAAGAGTTCCAACCCAAACATTATTGGAGAATAGCAGGTCACAACAGAGGTGAAATTTGTGGCATATTTCTGGAACAGATCCACGGCAATGGTGAGATGAGTCTCCAGTGACTGGAGCTGTGGCAAAGTGTAAAGATGTGTTCACATTGAGTGCGAATTGCGACACAATGTTGACAGTTTTTCTTGCTGTCGCTTGTCTGACATTGTTGCTGGCTGTTCGTACACCAGGCGACAGCAATTGCACAGCAGGTGACAAGCCAGAAATACATCAGTAGCTTCAATGGCACTAGTGACACTTTCACTTAACTGCCACTCCTCACTCACTTTTCTCCAGGCTTGGTCTATTCTGGATTTGTCTTGGTAGTAACAATTGGTTGAGTCATACAACTCAGGGTGACCACAGACTGCTATTATCAACATTTATTCCATGTTGAATGAAGACTGCTTCGTCTCAGCTGCAGTCCTTCACCCCACATCACCAAAATCACGCATTTTGCGTCGCTAGAATTGCTTCTGTGGCCTTGCTTAGCATCACATTTCTTCACATCGCTCCCGTGTTGTACCTGTACATTCGTGGCAGACCAAGTGACAAAAGCAGACAGCATAACATAATCTGCCAGTTCAGATAAATAGGGCGTTTTTGAAAGACCTTGCAGTTTTTCTGCTTTGTTTTATTTTTGTTTTTTGTGTCTATAGTCATGACGTGTTTAAAATGTCTTTTTAAAAAGGTTTTTTCTCTAGTCCTGGTATGTAAGTTTTTTGTTTTAAGCAATGGCAGTTTAAAATGTTGATATTTTCCTTAAAGTTTATTTTATTGTCGGTGTCTTATTCCAAAAGTCATTTAATTGAAATAGATACCATTTGCAGTGGCTTGCAAAAGTATTCATACACCTTGAACTTTTCCACATTTTCTCACATTACAACCAAAAGCAAATATATTTTATTGGAATCTTATGTGAAAGACCAACACAAAGCGGTATAAAATTGTGAAGTAGTAAGAAAATATACATGATTTAAAACATTTTTACAGATAAAAACTGAAAAGTGTGGTGTGCAAAAGTATTTAGCCCCATTTTCTCTGAGTGCCACCGGTTGCCTTCAGACGTTTCCTGATGATTTCTAGTGGCTGAATAGAGTTGTAGCTATAAACGGTAAGTAAACGGTAAATCTTAAATCATGATATTATTGCATATTTTCTGTTCTGTGTCTAGCCAGGGCTCATCTAAGGGGTTATGTTTTATCCTTTTTGAGATGTATTGTAGCTTATTTGCTAAGTAGTAGTGATAGAAGTTAGGCAGATCTTTTCCCCCTCTCTTTAGTCTTCTGTAGCATCTTTAAGCTGATATGAGGGGTTTATCTTTCCAAAGAAATTTAGAAATGGAGGAGTCGAGAGATTTAAACCAGTCGAATGGTGGTTTATTGTGGATCATTGAGAATAAGTATTTAATTCTGGGTAAACCCATCATTTTAATTGAAGCAACTCTGCCCATAAGTGAAATTGGTAGCGATTTCCATCTTTCAAGGTCCTCTTCTATCGTTTTTAAAAGCGGGATGTGGTTACATTTTGGTAAATCCACCAGTTTAGATGACACAGTAATACCCAAATATTTAATGCTCCCTGTTTGCAGTTGTAAATCTTGGGGATTCTGTAAAGAGCAGTTAATTGGCAGTACTGTAGATTTAGACCATTTTATGGAGTAATCTGAGACTTTTGAGAAAGATTCTAGTAATCTAATTACTTGAAAGAGAGAGGTGTTTGAGAGCTGGAGATAGAGTAATACATCATCTGCATAAAGACTAATTCTATGCTCTATTTTCATGCATTTTATACCCTTAACAGCAGCGCGCTTGCGCTCTGAGAAGGTTGCAAGGAGCCGGTTCGATCCCAACAGCCTGCACTCTGGGTCCCTGAGCAAGACCCTTAACCCCGATTGCTCCCCGGGCGAAACAGAGTGGCCGCCCACTGCTCCCCAAGGGGATGGGTTAAAATGCAGAAGTGAATTTCTCCATTGTGAGTTCAATTATGTTTAATTATTATTATTAGTGGTTAAATAAAAATGGCAAACAGTGAGGGAGTAAGCGGGCGTCCTTGCCTAGTGCCCCTCTTGAGACAAAAGCTGGGAGATGTTTGATTATTTGTCCTGACACATGCTGTTGGAAAGCTATATAAAATTTTTAACCAATTTTTAAACAAAGTTCCAAAACCAAATTTTTTAGAGTAGCAAATACAAATTTCCAATTAACTCTATCAAATGCTTTTTCTGCATCTAAAGACAATATATTGGATTCAATATTTTAACTGTAGGAATAATCTATTAAATTAACTAATCTACGTGCATTTGTGGATGACTGCCTTCCTTTAATGAAACCAGTTTTATCAGGGTGTATTATGAGAGGAGTGATTTTATCTAATCATTTTGCAAGAGCTTTACAGATTATTTTAATATCTACGTTAATACGGGATATGGAACGATAGCAAACAGGATCATTGCCTGGCTTAACCAGGAGAGTAATAGTAGCCAAATTTATATTAGCCCGGAATCTGCCATTTTCCTGAGTTTCCTGCAACATTCTGTGGAAAGTTGGTGCCAGAATATTCCAGAACTCTCTATAAAACTCAGTTGGGAAACCACCTGGACCTGGAGCCTTTTTATTGGGCATGCTTTTTAGAGCTTCCTGAATTTCTACTGTTGTCAGCGGTGAATCCAGGGTCATTGTTTAACTATCTGATAATTCAGGAAGTGTTATTTTATCCAGAAATTGCTTGATGTCATTATCTGATGGATTTATTTGCGATGTGTATAAAGATTTGTAGAAATCTCGGAAGGTGTTGTTTATACTTTCAGGATCATATAATGTATTACCAGTTGCAGTCTGTGACTGCAAATATAGTTGTTTTTTCTTTGTCTATTTTTAGCTGATTAGCGAAGAAGCTTCCTGACTTATTGCCATGTTCAAAGTTTTCTATTCAAAGTCTTTGAATTAAAAAGTTATTTTGCTTTTCAAAATATTCGTATAATTCTAATTTTGCTTTACGCATTTTACCCAACTTTTCCTCTTCTTGGGAGGTTTCTAGTAAGTAAATTTTTCCTCTCATTCCTGAATCTTTGTTTTCTAACTTCTTTTTATGAGATGAGAATGAAATTATTTTACCTCTCTTCACTGCTTTCCCTGCTTCCCATAGGATGTCCCTGCTTGTCGTCGTTTCAGCGTTTAACTTTTTGTTCTCTCTCTTTTTTTTCTTCATAGTAGGTACACCTGGTCTGGCGTTCTGTTAGTTGTGACATCATCCGGGGAAGACAGATCACCCGCTATCACCATCTAATGTAGAACAGATTACTGGATCAATGTGTGCTTCTGTGCTTTTTTATCTCTCTTGTTGTGTCTCTGCTCTGTCTTCTCTAACCCCCAGTCGGTCGAGGCAGATGACCGTTCATACTGAGCCTGGTTCTGCTGGAGGATTTACCTTCCCGTTAACGGGGAGTTTTTCTTCCCGCTGTCGCTTCATGCTTGCTCAGTATGAGGGATTGCTGCAAAGCCATGGACAATGCAGACGACTCTCCCTGTGGCTCTATGCTTCTCCAGGAGTGAATCCTGCTTTGTTGCAATCAACTGGGTTCCCTTATATAGGAAATTTTTGACCAATCTGTATAAACTGACCCAATCTGTATAATATGATTGAATTTGACTTTGTAAAGTGCCTTGAGATGACATGTTTCATGAATTGGCGCTATATAAATAAAATTGAATTGAATTGAATTAAATCATTGTACTCCAAGAATGAAGCCCACTCTTCTTTAAAATAATTGATCAACTCTTCATCTTTAAGAAACTATGTATTTAGTCTCTAGCTTTTGTTTGTGGGGTTATTTTTTATTTATTAGGATTAAAGAAACAGGAGCATGATCACTAAGAGCAATAGGATGTATTACAGCATCTGAGATATCAGACAGCAGCGAGCTGGTGATTAAGAAATTGTGATAATCTTGCCACTGGTACTGATCTGATCCTCTACTCAGCTCACCTGCTCATCTCCATCCTGCCTGCAATTAATCCTCATTGGCTCCACCTGTTTTCACCTCCTTATAACACCTGTGCAGATCACTGATCTCTATTTATTCACTGGATTGCTGCTTCGCCCGAAAAACTGAAGTCACAGGCCGCCATCTTGCTACTCCCTACTCTCACAGAATCCCATAGGATTTGGCTGCAACAACAAAGCAGTTTTCTGGCTGTGGGAAAACGTTTCACAGGTAATTTTACAGTCAGTGGATGTAATAACACTATCAAGTACTGAGAAAGTAATGTACATATACATATATATGTATGTGTGTATATATGTATATGTATATATGTATATATATATGTGTATATATATATATATATGTATATATATATGTGTATATATATATATATGTATATATATATGTGTATATATATATATATATATGTATATATATATGTGTATATATATATATATATATATATATGTATATGTATATATATATATATATGTATATGTGTATATGTATATGTATATATATATATATGTATATGTATATGTATATATATATATATGTATATGTATATGTATATATGTATATATATATATATATATGTATATATATATATATATGTATATATATATATATATATATGTATATATATATGTATATATATATATACACATATATATATACATATATATATATATATACACATATATATATACATATATATATATATATATATACACATATATATATACATATATACATATACATATATACACACATACATATATATGTATATGTACATTACTTTCTCAGTCTTCAACGCGCTCCAAGTATCACGCTGCTGTACTCTCGACTCACCTGCAACTTCAGCGTTTCTGCACTCCAAGTATTCGCTCTGCTGCTGAGCTTTCGGCGCCTCCTGGACCTCTGTGCTTCATTCTCCATCTTACCCTCTTCTGTCAGTCAGAGATCTTCCCACGTCTGTTCTGCCAGAATTTCCTTGCACTGGCTGTCAGCGATCTTCCCACATCTGTCAGTCTGAACTCCTCTCATCTGCTAGTCAGTGCTCTCACGCCTACCCTGGATGCTCCTGGGTTCTCAGTGTCTCCCTGGACTCACAGCACAGCTCTCTCCAGTCCAGCTCCTGCCATCTTCATCCTCCGGCTCCTGCTCCGTCAAGACTCTGGTTCATTCTCTGTCCACAACTCATCCTCACTTTAATAAAACTTTTAAGAACTAGTTCTGTGTGTGGCTGAATTCCGGGTTCACCAAGAAAAACCCTGACATATGCAAAATGCTAAATATTTCAGCACGTGACTTTCTCAGTACTTGATAGTATTAGTACATAACATAAAAGTATATTGCATTTGATATTTTAAAAGTCTTAAGCCCCCCCTTAACATGAGAATTGTATTCCCTAGTTACTGGAGGAAAATAGGGAGTACCAATATGGCGGCTGGTGGCTTTACAGTGACGTGTATTACCAACGGCGAATCAGCAATCCAGTGAATAAATAGAGATCAGTGGTGCAGATCAGCTGCCAGTGCCAGATTGTCTCAAGTCACCCGTACGAGCATTCCAGCATTCCTTAGCCTGCCTGCCTGTCTGTTGCCTGACCCGATTCTGCCTTCAGTTACCGAGACCTTCCTGCAGAGAACATGGGAAGGGGGAAGAGCAAAAAGAGGTAAGGCTGTTTGAATTATGTATGCATGTCAGTGCCGTCTCCCCCCACCAGCACCACACACACACACACAGTCTATGGAAACACTCATATCTACATTATATAATTATATGCACAAATGTGTCACCTGTTGTACAAAATATATTGTGTTGTATATTCTTTACTCACCATCCATCCATTTTCTGACCCGCTTAATCCCTCATGGGGTTGCTGGTGCACACTGGAGGTGGGGTACACACTGGACAGGTTGCCAGTCTGTTGCAAGGCAACACAGAGACAAACAACCATTCACACACACCTAAGAACAATTTAGAGAGACCAATTAACCTAAGTCATGTTTTTGGACTGTGGGAGGAAGCCAGAGTGCATGCACAGGGAGAACATGCAAACTCCATGCAGAAATACCCAGGGTTGGATTTGAACCCTGAACCTTCTTGCTGCAAGGCAACAGTGCTACCCACTGCGCCACTGTGCAGCCCTCTTCACCCACCTGTTTTTAAAATACTTTAAGTCACTGAACTGTAATAAATGAATTATCTGATTGTGCTTGTATATTGTACAGGTCTAGGCGAGTGATTTTGTCCAGCGAGGATGAAGATGATAGTTGGTCCAGTAACCCTACACCTCTGCCTACATCCATCCTCACATCCCATCCTGACACACAGTGATGCGAGCGAGAGAAACTGATTAGAATGTGTACTTTTCAGTCAGCCTGTTTAATTGTCTGATTGAGGTGTCTGTACTAACATCTCCTTTGCCTCTATCCAACTGGTCTACACTGACACCTTTTTTGCTTCTATCCGCCCTCAGGTCAACCACATCACCACCAGAAACCCCCCAAATATGAATAAGGGACAGCATGTTTGTTCGCATCCTGACACTCCTTGAGGATATCAAAGAAACCCAAAGAGTTCATGGAAGGATGCTACGAACCCTGACACAACAGCGTGGCAACAGTGGT
>CM073138.1:42951067-43361067 GCA_037039145.1 Fundulus diaphanus | reverse complement strand
TTCAATAATGCTCTCACCTTAAGGACACAAATGTCCCCTCAAAACAGGTGCTCCAGAAATGTTATCAGATAAGAAATGTTTTCAAGATTCTCTTGCACAGATCTTCCAGTCAACAGCTGTTGTTATCAAAAACATTAAATTTTGTATTTTTTCCTTGGTTTGTAATTTTTTTATGGGCAATTTAATAAAGCCAGATTTTAGAAAGAAATAAAAAAGTGACAGCCTTGGCCAGTCAGCATTGAATTTTGATCTTTTTTTTTCTTTGCTTTTTCCCAGTTCATTCTGACGTTTGCAGGTTTGTAAAGTCAATTATGTAAAGGGATACTTCACCCAAAATTACAATTTAAACCTTGAGTAATTGATATAAAAGTGATCAGTTTTGGGTAAATATCACTTTAACATAGTTGACTTTACAATCCTTGTTGAGAGTTGTGTTGGCACATATGAAGTGACCATAACATATGTTTCCTGCAGGAGCTTTAAAGAAGAACACATTAACCAGCCAGATCACCAGGAAGGATGTGGAGAGGGCAGTGTCGAAATGGCTGATCGGATCAAGGGACAGGGGAGGCAATAGACAGGACCGGCAGGTCCCTTCTTCTCTCTCTATCTCCCACTAGTTCCACTTCCAGCTCAGCTGAAAAAAATTTGTTGATGGACCATGTTTTTTCTGTTCCAAGTTCTTTTTTTTTCTTGATATATAACTAGTTTCTTAAATGGTTATAATGGTTATTATAATCTGTATAATATCTGTGTGTGTGTGTGTGTGTGTGTGTGTGTGTGCCTGTGTATTATGTATCTGACATAATCTGTAAAATACAAGCTATTATTGCATTTGACCTAATAAAAACATGAATAATGGCATGGCATTTTTATTTATATAGTGCATGTCATACCAAGAGGCAACTCAGTGTGTTTTACATAAAGACGAAGTAATACAAACAAAATAAGAACCCCCCAGCTTGTAATAATAATGGTTACTAGCCTTATGGGTACAGTATAGGAACCCTTGGGTTGCCCATGTGAAACCCACCTTCAGCCCACATGGGCTTGCCCACATGGGGCCACCATGGAACCCCCGGACAAAAATATCTGGGGCCCAGCTGGGAAGCCCAGATGGGGCCCACTCACCAGCCCACATCCAACCCGCATGGGTGTGTTGACAGGGTGTTAGGATGAAGAGATCGCCATGCATCGCAAAGACCATAATCACTCATGAATTGTTTGACTACATTTAATGATTGCCAACTGCGCAGAGTCCCTGTTGTATTCAACCAGTCTATATCCTCATTTAGACCACAGTTGAGGTCACCCCTAATAGATAGAGAGCAATCCAGGTGTTTTGAAAGTGCATGGGAAAGTTTGTGGAAGAATGAGGGGTCATCAACATTTGGGCCATATATACTGACAATACATAACTTTTGGTTATGATTAGATAGTTTTACAATATTAGACAAAATTATAGATCCTGAAGGTAGATTCATAATAATGAAAACAAAATTTTTGTGGATTAAAATTGCTACTCCTCTTTGTCTAGAGTTATAGCAGGCAGCAAACACATTACGGCACTCTGGTGAGTTAAGATCGTTTACAGTTGTAGCTGATTTATGTGTTTCTTGCAGTAAGACAACTGCCTTTAATCTTATAAGCTGGTTAAAAATCTTTAACTTTTTCTCTCTGGTGCCAGCTCCATGCACATTCCATGTCACAAACCTTACATTCACCATAGGTGCGAGGGAGAAGCTGAAGCTGGAAAGTGCATGTCCCTATAGAACTATATATACATAGACCCAGGTGACATCATATAAAGTACTTGTGATTGTCTGATCCACAGGAAAGAAGCAGAGGAATAAGATAAAGGAAGAGAGTTAAGAAATTGCAGAAAGTGAGAAAGGGTGAAAGAAAAAGAATTACAACAAAAAAATATAGAGTACCCTTCAATCAAACTCAAACCACGCCCACATTTCACACCTTTCAAAAAGTGACAGCCGGAAGTCCCGCCTTCCACTTCCGGCAGAAGTCCCGCCTTCCTTAACCGGATGTCCCGCCTTCCACTGTAACCGGATGTCCCGCCTTCTACCTCCAGGGGGCGCTGTCCCGGCCACCCTTCGACCCCGCTTTAATAATTTTAATTATTTTATTTATTATATCATTTATAATTATATGTTTTTTAAATCATTTTAATTATGTAATTCATTTATGCAATATCTCGATGGTCAGGAGATGTGTTTTTTATTTTTCTAGGGTTTCTTATAACCAAACGTTATGATGGAATTTTGTTTGACAACCTTTGTTTTATACATATGTGTTTTACTCAGAATATAAAACTTTCACATTGCAGTATTTCATGCTGCAGTATTCAGGCACATTCCTCCTTCCATAGAGAGCAAGTCTCCGTTATGGCACTTCCAACTCTCCATACAAATCAGGCTCCGCGCGCGGCTCTGCTAATAACTGCTGCAAGATAGATTTTCTCTTCACTTCTTCCCTCTAAGCAGTCGGTGAGCTCTTAACTTAAAAAAAATAAGCATTTTACAGAGCGGACCAGTTTCTACGCGGCACAGCTAACCGCAGAGAAACTCGATCTTAACTTAAAAGCATTTACAG
Source organism: Fundulus diaphanus (assembly GCA_037039145.1). Taxonomy (NCBI): domain Eukaryota; kingdom Metazoa; phylum Chordata; class Actinopteri; order Cyprinodontiformes; family Fundulidae; genus Fundulus; species Fundulus diaphanus. The sequence goes on along the minus strand of CM073138.1, from coordinate 43,358,460 downwards.
AGCGGACCAGTTTCTACGCGGCACAGCTAACCGCAGAGAAATCCGACAGCTCTCCTCAGGACGCTAAGTTGAATGTGAGCGGTTCACCTGGTCTGTTAGGGGAGGAGTTCACCAAACACTAGCCCTAAGCGCTAGTTCGAGACGCCGCAGCGCCTTTTGCAATCCACATCAGATCAGAGCTTATTCGATCAGACTTTCGAGACGGCATGGTCAGTTTAAACCCAGCATGATACTTCCTCCCGCCTAAGATAACACAATACTAGAGTATTTACTGTGGTTCTTAGAATCAAATGGGCGGCTTTCACACATCTAGGTGTTTTAAGCTGACGTCTACGCGGGGGGAGAGCGCCATCACAACGCGACAGGATTGCGCCTTTTACAATCAATAAGCATTGCCGAGGAAATGGCTTATTCAGACAAGTTTTTAAACCCAGCGGGGCACATCCTTCCTGTCTGTAGAATTAAAAGGATGGATTTCCGCCCGCACATCGCTAGGTGTTATAACAAACACCGATTCGGGCGGTGAAACGGCGGAGGTTGTGACACGTCTTTGCAACCTGCATACTGCGCCCAGGAAATAAAAATAAGATCAAAACTTATTCAATCAGACAACTATAAACCCTGCAGGACACATCCTTCCTTCTCAATTAACGTAACACTAGGTTTTTTCACCGTGTTCTTAGAATTAAAAGGATGGCTTTCACCCACTTCCGGGTAGGTGTCGGCCAATGAGACAAGTCCCAGCATGACGCGGCATAATGCGCCCAGAAAATAAAAAAAGGATCAAAGCTTATTCGATCAGACGAGTCTTAGGGTTTTTTTCTCCGGTTGCCTACAGTAAAATGTGTCTTTTTTTTTTACTTAACCCCATCCAATGATAGCCCTGCAGTAACTTTGAACACCAACCCTTGTTTTTCTTTCAGGTTTTCCTTGATTTCATCGGTCAGAACACCAAAGAAAATAACTCTTATTTCATTTTAAACAGCATTTTAAAAAAATGGTTTAAGTTACTGTTTGTAGGAACGGTCTAACATAGGTAAAACCGCTCCATCTTTGCTCTATCAGTATGCTGAGTCTTTTGTCAGATTTTCTTCAAGGATTGCACTGCATTTAGCTCAAAGTCCCTTTTTGACTCTGACTAGTTTCCCTGTATCTAGTGAATATAGCATCCCCCAAAGAATAAAAGCAACCAACACTATCACTTTGCAACTATTACCCTGCAGTGTGGATAAAACTAAATTCCATAATAATAAACAATTGTTTTTTATTAGCAAAGTGCAGCATTTTCGGGATACAAAATCTCTAAAACCATCGTGTATGGTTTTTTATGTATGTTATATTATAAATCAACTAGCTGCTTGGGAGTCAGGGTAGAAAAAAAAAGCCTACTCTGTGCTACCATCACAAACTGAAAACTTAACTGTTCTGCGACTTAGACAGGAATTGTGTGCTTCGGTCAGAAGGGACTAAGCTTTAGCTTTTCGGAAACAAGCACTGCAGCTGGGTTTGGTGCCAAACAATGCATTGAAGGTTGTGGTTGTAACATGACAAAATGTGAAAAACCTCCAGAGGTTTTGAATACCATCTTATTTATTAGTAAATGAAATCTACCCGTGTATAATCTTGGTTTTTTGTTTTTTTCTTGGAGAACTCCCCATTAACGGGAAGGAAAAACCTCCAGCAGGACCGGGCTCAGTATGAACGGTCATCTGCCTCGACCGACTGGGGGTTACAGAAGACAGAGCAGAGACACAACAAGACAGACAAAAAAGCACAGAAGCACACATTGATCCAGTAATCTGTTCTACATTAGATGGTAATAGCGGTGATCTGTCTTCCCTGGATGATGTCACAGTTAACAGAACGCCAGACCGGGTGTACCTACTATGAAGAAAAAAGAGAGGGAGAGCAAAAACTTAAAAGCTGAAAGGACAACAGTCATTTCAATGCAATGCAAAACTGGAGAACAGTAGAAATCAGTAAAGTGAGAAAAATAGGCCCTGATGTCCTCCAGTAGCCTAAGCCTATAGCAGCATAACTATAGAAGTAGCTCAGGGGAACACGAGCCACTCTAACTATAAGCTTTGTCAAAAAGGAAAGTTTTAAGATTAGTCTTAAAAGTAGACAGGGTGTCTGCCTCCCGGACCAAAACTGGGAGTTTGTTCCACAGGAGAGGAGCCTGATAGCTAAAGGATCTGCCTCCCATTCTACTTTTAGAGACTCTAGGAACCACCAGCAGACCTGCAGTCTGAGAGCGAAGTGTTCTGTTAGGAACATACGGGGTAATCAGAGCTCTGATATATGATGGAGCTTGATTATTAAGGGCTTTATACGTTAGAAGAAGAATTTTAAATTCTATTCTTGATTTAACAGAAAGCCAGTGAAGGGAAGTTAAAATAGGAGAAATATGATCCCTCTTGTTGATTTTCATCACTCGTGCTGCAGCATTTTGGATCAGCTGAAGACTTTGGTCTTCAGGTTTTAGGTCTTATGCATTTTGTGGACTTCCTGATATTAAAGAATTACAATAGTCCAGTCTTGAAGTAACAAATGCACGGACTAGTTTTTCAGCATCACCCCTGGACAGAATGTTTCTAATTTTGGCGATATTCCTCAGGTGAAAAAAGGAAACTCTGGAAACCTGTTTAATATGGGATTTAAATGACATGTCTCGGTCAAAAATAACACCAAGATTTTTTACTTTATTACCAGAGGCCAAGTTAATGTCATCCATATTAAGTGATTGATTAAGAAGTTTATTTTTTGAGGACTCTGGTCCAAAGATTACAACTTCTGTCTTGTCAGAATTTAAGTGCAGGAAATTTAAAGTCATCCAGCTTTTGATGTCATCAAGACATGACTGCAGCCGAAGTAATTGATTGGATTCATCAGGATTTTTATGGATAAATATAGCTGAGTGTCATCAGCATAACAGTGGAAATTAATCCCATGCTGTCTGATCATTTTGCCAATCGGAAGCATATATATATATATATATATATATATATATATATATATATATATATATATATATATATAGTAAAGAGAATCGGTCCAAGGACTGAACCCTGTGGTACTCCACAAGTGACCCTAGAGCTTGAAGAAGATTTATTATTAACATGAACAAACTGGAATCTGGCCGGCAGATAAGATTTAAACCAGCCTAATGCTTTCCCCTTAATCCCTACAGTATGCTCAAGTCTTTGTAGGAGAATATTGTGATCAACTGTATCAAATGCAGCACTGAGATCTAACAGGACAAGTATAGACACAAGTCCATTATCTGAGGCCATGAGAATATCATTAGTGACCTTCACCAGAGCTGTTTCAGTGCGATGATAAGCTCTCATATTGTTAACTGTAACAATATGGTTCTAATTCATAAAATCCTGACTAATTTAACCTTTTACCCACTACTAAATATTGCCCTCTTTTGCTCAGGATTCCAAAATGTGTATAATCAATAAATCAGTTTTTCTTACTAATCTCTAAATTGGTATCTTAAATTCAGTAACAATGTTAGAAAAAACAAAAGCCTGATATATTTCTACAAAGGAGCAGCTAAAATGTCAGACCATTATTCTCAGTGTACTTTTATGCAAATTGTTCTGATATTCTTCTAAGTTTCACACTATTACACCCAAAAAGTTGTTATTTTTAATAGCTCACCTTTATTTATATATTGTGGTAAACCCATAGTCTCTTATGGAACAAAATGGATTTAACTATAGGATGTAAGAATGTATACCACTTCATATTTTTAGGTCTTATGTTTAGCTTGATTTCTGTATGTTATGCTGCTGCTGCTCAATAATTCCCCAATTGTCGGATCAAAAAAGTATATCTTGTCTTATTTATGTTAGCTAGATTTTATTTTGTGCTTGAATGACACACTGCATGAAAAGTGAGATTTTCGTCCCCGTAAACTACCGCAGATCTCCCTGATTTTCGGCAGTTAACGACAATTTGCAACCCGCGCTTGTCGCCGTTTTCAGTGCCACAAATTGTCGGAACCGGACTCTGACGTATGTGGAGAGCGATCAGCTGTACTAATGGCCCTAATTAGCATATGAATGCAGCGAACCCGCGCGGCTGGCCAGGTCTGGCTTGAATAACCTACTCAGTATTGGCTGAAACCACTATTTTTAAATAAGTAAAATCGCTCCTGATTGGCAGCAAAACCACACGTGGCCAAGCCAGGCTTGAATGTTCTTACTGAGTATTGGATGGAACCACTTCTTTCAAACAAGTAAAATCACTCCTGATTGGTTGGCAGATCCCCAATAACTTATTTACATATTTATATATATTTATTATATATATATTTATTTATTTATTCATTCATATTATGCTGTATATTCATGTTATCCTATGTAGGCTACTACACTATTATTAGGCTACCATCAAGGACATGAATGAATTTATACAGGAAATGAACATTTGCCAGGAAGATGTTTATGCAAAGAAAGAGCTTTATTAAAACAAACAACTATATACAACGCGAGGATCCAAAAATTACAACCCCGTGAACTGTCCGTTTGCCTCCTCGGGGTTGTAGGTAACTGCTGGCGGCGTTCTTTCTGAGGCAGGTCCGATGTGCAGACGCCTACTGTGCGTGGCTCTGTACTTCGGCGTCGCCTCTAACCGGGACTGCAGCTTCACACAGAGTTCAGAGAGACCCGGTGTTGTGCGCAATTCTGTTCCCCCATGAAAATCTGTTTCCCCCGTGTCGGGAATGCGCTTTGCAGCAGGTTTTCCCGGCGCTTCTAATTGATTTCTCGGTAAAACAACTCATATAATCATGTCAAGGTTGTAACAGTCAGTTTAATCGGCAGTTGTTTACAAAATTGTAGAATACAAATAAACAAACTATGTCTTCTTACGCTGTATTGTTATAAATGGCAAGATAAACGGTCTTTTTCCAACTTTTGTCACTTTAACCTGACAAATAAAAGTAAGCCATAAAACACTATTCCAGCACCTACTGTGTATTTATGATTTTACATTGCTGAAAGAGGAGGATGGGATGGCTGATAGCAGGACACAAACATTATGGCTGTTTCTCAATTCACGAGAATGCGAGCGCGTTCTCGTGAATTGAGAAACAGCCTAAGACTTCCTGAAAACACAAGAGTGTAGACTTCCCAGTACATCCCTTTGTAATATAAAATATGACAGTTTACTGGATTAAGGAAATTTCTAGTATACTACATCCCATCACACATAATTTTTGAGAATTTAGAAACATTTGCTCTTTATTTCCCAAAGTTTTCGGGAGATGTCTGAAAGACCGTTTATTTTTATTTTACAATTTTGTAAACAGCTGCCGATTAAACTGAATGTTACAACCTTGACATGATTATAGGATTTGTTTTACCGAGAAATCAACTAGAAGCGCCGGGAAAACGGCGCTTCTAGCGCAATTCTGTTTCCCCCGACACGGGGGAAACAGAATTGCGCACAACACCGGCCTACGAAATGGCGGCGGCCGTCCAATCCATCCAGACCACGCCAACAACGCCATCTTCTTCGCCAGGCTGGAAAATAATTAAATGAAAGTGGTATGAATAAAAATCAAACGCAAGTCACAATAACATTAAACAAGGAAGGAGAATCAGTAAAAACAAGTCACTTACAGATAATGTCGTCTTTATCAACATCGTGTCAATCTGGAATTGCAGACATGGCTCCGAGCAAATAGGAGGTCACCGCCTCGCTCCGGTTCATAGCGCCTGCAATTTGTCTCCGAGTTGTGAAGACGGCATACTGCTTCCTGTAAATGAAAATACACTTTAATAAAGCTTGTTCTTTTGCAAGGCTACTAGGCTAATCTTAGATTTGGTTGTAGGCTAGGCTACTTTTAGCTTAGCTAGCAGTCACCGAACATATTCTTACCTAAGCTTGGGATTCTGCACCCGTCTTCTCTTCTTGGAGTCTCTCCCGCACAGTTGTTCGACTGCAGAGCCGCCAACTTGTCCTCTATGGACAGCAACCTGGAGTTTACCGAATTCTGCAGTTAAGTGAACCGCTCATTCATATCGGCACTATTAGCTGACGAGACGGTCCACTTCTTCTTCTTCTTCTTCTTTTGGTTTTTATGGCGGTTGGCAACTAACTTTAATGGTGCATTACCGCCACCAACTGGACTGGAGTGTGGTACTGGAGTCTAACCTTCCCTAATAGGTTGCAAACAAATAAAACAAACACACAAACAAACATAACGAAACAAACCAATCAAAACAAAACAAACAAAAAGATCATACTAAATTATTTTTATTAGTCCTGTATTCCTCAGGAAGCCAATTACGTAGTTTACACTCATTTCCCCTGTGTTTTTTTTGCAGAATTTCTTCTAAGTTTAGCCTCATCTGTTCTCCTTGTAATTGTAAGACTAGTCTTTGTCTTTCTTCCTGATATTTATTACAGTGTACAATAACATGCTCTATAGTCTCTGGACTACCACAGAATTCAGTTGCCATCAGCATGCTTCTTCATTATTAACAAAGTTTTATTTAGACGTGTGTGTCCATACCTCATTCTAGAAAATACATCCTCCTCCTCCTTGCTTCTGTTTGTATTTCTGCTCTTTCCCACTTTATTCTGAATGTTATAGAACTGTCTTCCAGTCTGCCCACCGTCCCATAATGTTTGCCATTTACCCTTAACTATGTTTTTGACCATACTTTTAATTTCTTCTTTGCTGTAGTGCACTTCAACATCTATATTAGAATGTCTAGCTGCTTGCTTAGCACTTTTATCTGCTAACTCGTTTCCTATTACTCCTATATGAGCTGGTACAATACCAGAGTTATATTAATTCCTGACTTTATTAGATTATTTGCAGCTTGCAGTATATCATACACAATGTCTTGCCTTGATTTTGACTGAAATGTTTTAATACTGATTAAAGCTGAGCTGGAATCTGAAGCTATTGTCCTCCACCCAAAGCAAAGCTAGCCACACAGCAATCAATTCCGCTGTGTAAACTGCTAAATCATCACTCATTCTTTTTCCAACTTTAATGTTTAATTTTGGAATGACATAAGCAACACCCATTCTTTTATAAGTTAGTTTAGATGCATCTGTATATATAGTTAAATCCTCACTATACCTCTCCATTAAAGTGGGACTTATTTTTAGTTCATTAAACCCCATTTCATTTACTTTAACCTGAATGACCCAACCAAAACTTCTGACTTGAACATTTCCACGCTCTTGGCATTTCTTCAGTACCGACTGACTCATATGAGACAGTCCACTGATAGCAATCAGCAGTTTCTTCTCGTCAGTCTGCGGACTGGCTGAAAGTTGTAGATCGCGTCCAAGAGGAGTTGAAGAGGAGTTGAATGCGAGACATGGGTAAACTCCCCCTGCAACCCTGATTTGCATTTGTATAGCTCACAGCATTTTCATTTACATGTTAAAGCCTCCCCTAGAATTAGGAGGAGGGGGGGTCATGGGGGGACCACGCCAAGCAAGGCCCACGTCAATTTCTGACAATTCACGGCAGTTTTCGGTGTTGCCTGCAAATTACCGTGAACAGCCGTTAACCTGAACTTCCACGACAATCTACAGTGCCGCATAGTGACGAAAATCACACTTTTCATGCAGTGACATCATAATGATCTTTTCCTCAATTCTAAACCACAAAAAGACGTGAGGGGAGGGGGGGGGAATTTCCCATCATGCATTGCTCCTCAAACCTTTTAAAAAAACTGATGTAAACCATCTGTAAACATGGTTTATTTTGATAATACATTAAAAAGCATCTATATGAAAGAGTTATCTTGTGTTTTTATGGGTTATTTAAGTTTTTTTTGAATGTTTATCTTTAATTCTATCTGAGACCGTCACTCAGACTCGAGTAGCCTGGGACATAGTCTCCACTTACCCGTTCATACTCATGTACTCTTGTCACATTCCAACTTACCTTAAGCATCTGCTTTTGCTTTGAGAGGATAATCAAGAGTTTGTCAGCATCTGTGAAAACAGGGCAGACATTGTTAAATGAAAATTAGTACAATCTCTTGTTTCTCTGCAATTTGGGGTAGATGTAAGTTTTCCCACAAATAGAAACATTAAGAGTTTGTCTGCCCCATTTCCATGGGGCTGTTCAATGACAATATCCATCATGGTTAAATCACTTCTTTACTCTTTGCAACTACTAAATACACTTTTCTCTTGAGCTCAGGCCAGTTAGTTAATTTGTACATTATTAAATTGATTTAAGCGTAGTCCTAAAACTTTGAGTGATTTGAAAGCAGGAAAAGCTATTCTTTCAAGAGTTCTTATTTGACTCCATTCTGATCTCAGTTTCAAATCCTTTATAATTTCAGCCCAGTCTACTGCATCTAGGTCCTCCAGATGCAAACAATTAATGCTATAAAATAAATAATTTGGGTGACATTTGTAAACAAAGCAGCATGTTGTTAACTGCTGAAATTAGACACCTTCAACTACTGGACAACATCTATTAGACAACTTCATACTAACCATCCCAGTATCAACAATACAACTTTGTACTAAAAAAACAAACAAAAAAAAACAAAGGTGTAGGAATTGGTGAAAAGTTAGTTATTCAATCAAAACCGTTTACATATCTGATACTGGGACAACTGGGATAACATAACCTGGCATTTTTCCAGTCAGAAGTTTACATACACTGATTGTGGATATGAATTTTGGAAGAAAAAAGAAAATTGCAGTTTGGTGAAAAGCCGTGAATTTATTGTGGGGTTTGTTGCCGCTCTAGACAGGGTCAAAACTTATACAGTCTAAACCTCTCTCTATATTTTAACCTAAATATTTTAACCAACGGTGCTGAGCGAATGACTTTTGCCAAGGCTGAGGTCTATTCATTTGTTGTCATTTAATCGTGAACTGCACTGCTTTTTCCTCAATCCGGCGCTGCTCAGTCACGACGGTGAATCATCAACAGTCCTGGTGATCCCTTTTATTTGTACTTTAGAGCATAAACGCTGAAAAAATATGCTAACTTTACAGGTTAAAATCTCTTAAAAAGTTACAAGATTGCTACCGTTGGCGTATCTGTGGTGAAGCTCAAAGTGGACGTTCAAGCTTCATTGGATTAAACATTTACGCCAAAGATTTGTGGATTTTATCAAAGCGGGTGAATGCAAACTCTATAAAACAGCGGCATTCGCCATGGGTTGCAGGGTCTAGTTGTTTTTGGAAACTAAATGAAACCCCCTTGAGTTCAGGGTTCATCCCATGTAGCTTTAGAGAATTTTCAGCACTGGTTTGGCTGTTAGACTGTTGTTCCGCGGTTGCCGTTGATTTCCAAAGTCCAACAATTTTCTGTCTGTCAGCAGTTTTGTCGAGTAAAAAAACTGAATGAAATTGAACTGGATAGGATTTGTTTCTTTTAAGGGAGGTTTTTGACTAACAATTTTACCGCTGCCTAAAGAGTAACTTTGAAGAGCATCAAAATATCAGACGGTCGCACTAAAGACGTCATCTGTTACTCAGATTTTTCCCTGCAAGTCTCAGAAAGGCTCAATATAAAACAGAGACGGTTATGTTAATGCTTGACTATTATAATTCTCAATGCGGTGTCTTCAGGACACTGCTAGCCATCCCCTTTGATGCCTGCCGTGATAAGATGATCAGAATATCAGACAGGATTCCAACGCTGTTTCGCGACTGTCGCAATTGGAAAGACATTTTAGGGGTCAAGAAAGCGCTCTCTTTTTAGACCTGCCCCTCACAACAGCCAATACCGCCCCTTCAGCGTTAACCACGCCCTTCTCAGTATATAAAAACCAACCAGGCAGGCCGATCGGGACTCTGTGCAACTTCGCTGACCGGACTTCTAACATCGGAAACCATGAAGGACGCGGGCAGCAGTTTGACATTCTGTGGGCTGGATAGCTCACCTACTCCACCGCCATCTTCTTCAAGCGATTCATCATCAGCGCAGCACGGGTCCCCGGACGGCGAGAAATTCTCCCCGGAGCTGTACCACCCTCCTTTACCCGCATCCTCGCCAGCTTCTGATTCGTCTTCTGCCCTAAGCGACTGCTGGAACGAAAATATCCTCAGGGCTTTGAAGACGCACACTATCGACTGGTCCAGGCCCCCTGCCGGAGGCGCGGAAGGCGCCCCAGAGGTCTTTGTTTTATGGGATAAGAATTCCAGGCTTCCTGCCATGCCACCTTAGATGGCGACCCAGGACAGAGATTCACAAGCTGTGAATCTTCCGGCCTCCCCGGACCCTTCAATGCCTGAGGACACGCAGCTCCCTGACAGCCAAGGAGATCCAGCGCTTTCACAGCTCAACGACGACTCACAGCTACCCTCAGGCCATAGAGATCCACCCTCCCCGGAACCTTCTCAGCCCGGCCAAGTGGAGGCTGACACCGGCGCCGATGAATACAATGGATGGAGGCACTTCAGGTTCATCAGAGCGGTGAAAACCGTGGTGTTTCATCTTTTGAACGCTGCGATCGGAAAATACATGCGCGGTAAATGTTATGGGTGTAATAATAATCGTCCTAGTCAGAGAGACCATGAATGTTCGGAGCTGCTTCAGAACGGGTTATTTGAACGCAATTACAAGGGTGTAATGCAAGTACTTTATAACGCACGTTTCTTCGATGCCGTTCAACGGTTTCTAACCGCTCGCAACATCCACCAAGACAACGACACAGTCAATGCTGTCGTACAGGCCTATCTGTACGAATTGACGATGGCCAAGGAGTTATTTCATACAATCCTTGACGGGTATGATGAGATGGTTGAAGAAAACTATGAATTAGAAGGATTGTATGAAATAACTCCTTGGTCATCGTCAATTCGTACAGATAGGCCTGTACGACAGCATTGACTGTGTCACAGTAAATACTCTAGTATTGTGTTAGCTTAGGCGAGAGGAAGTATCATGCTGGGTTTAAACTGACCATGCCGTCTCAAAAGTCTGATCGAATAAGCTCTGATCTGATGTGGATTGCAAAAGGCGCTGCAGCGTCTCGAACTAGCGCTTAGGGCTAGTGTTTGGTGAACTCCTCCCCTAACAGACCAGCTGAACCGCTCACATTCAACTTAGCGTCCTGAGGAGAGCTGTCGGATTTCTCTGCGGTTAGCTGTGCCGCGTAGAAACTGGTCCGCTCTGTAAATGCTTTTAAGTTAAGATCGAGTTTCTCTGCGGTTAGCTGTGCCGCGTAGAAACTGGTCCGCTCTGTAAAATGCTTATTTTTTTAAGTTAAGAGCTTACCGACTGCTTAGAGGGAAGAAGTGAAGAGAAAATCTATCTTGCAGCAGTTATTAGCAGAGCCGCGCACGGAGCCCGATTTGTATGGAGAGTCGGAAGTGCCATAACGGAGACTTGCTGTCTATGGAAGGAGGAATGTGCCTGAATACTGCAGCGTGAAATACTGCAATGTGAAAGTTTTATATTCTGAGTCAGGGGTTTTCAATAGGTGAGGCGCGCCTCCCCTGGGGGGCGCCAAAGAGTCACAGGGGAGGCGCGAAGAATGTGCTGGAGAAGAAGATATTTGTGCCTTTTGTTTGAGCGCGCAGAAACCAATCCAAGCGCGCAGTGAGACAACACGCGCCCGCTCAAAACCGGTCTGGCGCGCACTCAACTCTGAAAAACTCTTCTCAACCCACGCTCTGTCCTCGCACTCAGTTCCATCTCTGCACGCGCACGTGACTTTGCTAGCGCGCTGGACCTGCGCACCTCGCGCGCTGGACCTGTGCACCTCGCGTGCTGGACCTGCTCACCTCGCGCGCTGGACCTGCTCATTGAACGCTTAACACCAGCTGTCTCTTTTCTTTCCAGCTTCTGGGAGGTGATCATAATCATTATCATTGTCATCATTATTTAAAGAGCACTTTAACGAAAGGTAAAACAAAGTGCCAAACATGAACAAAAACTGGAATCTTACCGACATCCTGTACTCCAGTGAGACTCACCGTGTGAACCGGACTTCCTGTTTGCGGTAAGGCATATTGTGTCACTTCCTGTTGTTGCGACGTTGTGCTACGTTGTGTGAACGACGGATTTTTGCTCCAGGCTCTCTCGCTTTTTATCTTTAAACCTCTTTGCTGTAACATCTGTTTCCAAACATAAGCACTTTTAAAACATTTTCTGTGGCTGCTCATCACGTTTGGGAACTCCTCGTGTTTCACACTGTTTTTTCTTTGGCGCGATAACAGGGCGCTAGCCTAGCTTTAGCCTAGCGTTAGCCTAGCATTAGCCTAGCGCTAGCCAAGCCTTAGCCTCGTAATGGCTTCTCCGTCTCTGACTAAGTCTCCTATCTGCTGCTCTCTGTGTCAGATGTTCAGTTATTCCTCTGCCTCCTTTAGTGATAATGGTACATGTAATAAATGTAGTATTTTTGTAGCTTTGGAGGCGAGGGTGTCAGAACTGGAGACCCAGCTCCGTGCTGTTGAAAAACCAGCTGATAGCCGCTCCTTTGCTAGCGCTTCACGTAGCGAACCAACAGCCGCACTCGAACAACCGGTTAAGCAGGCCGGCTGGGTGACGGTTCGTAGTAAGCATAGCTCTAGATTTCCGCCCCCAGATCACCACCAACCCATCTGCGTTTCTAATAAATTTTCCCCTCTGAGCGACAGTCTCGCCGAGGAGCCGACCTTAATTATTGGCAGCTCCGTATTAAGAAACGTGGCACTAAAGAAACCAGGGACTATAGTTAAATGCCTGCCAGGGGCCAGGCGACATAGAATCCTACCTAAAACTGCTGGCTAAGGATCAGCGTAAATACCGCAAAATTGTTATTCACGCTGGCAGTAATGACACCCGGTCACGCCGATCAGAGGTCACCAAAGTTGGTGTTGCTTCGGTGTGTGAGTTTGCTAAAACAATTTCGGACTCTGTAATTTTCTCTGGTCCCCTGCCTGATCTGACCAGTGATGACAAGTTTAGCCGCATGTCATCATTCAACCGCTGGTTGTCTAGGTGGTGTCCAGAAAACGATGTGGGCTACATTGATAACTGGCAAACTTTCTGGGGAAAACCTGGTCTGATCAGGAGAGACGGCATTCATCCCACTTTGGATGGTGCAGCCCTTCTTTCTAGGAATCTGGCCGGATTTATTAGTTCTCCTAAATGCTGACAACCCAGGGTCCAGACCAGGAAGCAGAGCCGCAGTTTAACACACCTCTCTGCAGCTTCTGTACTGTTACCCACCCATTACCCTATTGAGACGGTGTCTTTCCCACGGCCAAAACTTAACAGATCAAAAACTGATCTAAAGGGAACAAATCATAAAAATCTAATAAAAATCCAAACGGATCACTTTAAACCAAAAAATAAAATAATTAAATGTGGTCTATTAAATATAAGGTCTCTCCCTCCAAAGACTTTGTTAGTTAATGAATTGATTTCTGATAATCAGATTGATTTGTTTTGTCTCACAGAAACCTGGCTACAAGAGGACTACATTAGTATAAATGAGTCAACTCCCTCCAGTTATTCAAATTTCCACATTCCCAGATCTGTGGGAAGAGGAGGAGGAGTGGCAACTATCTTTCAGTCTGATTTATTAATTAGTCCCAGGCCAATTAATAATTACAGTTCTTTTGAACATTTAACACTCAGTTTCCCTCATCCAAACTGCAAAGCAATAAAACCTCTTCTGTTTATTGTTTTGTATCGTCCACCAGGCCCTTACACTCAGTTTTTGGATCAGCTGTCAGACTTCTTATCTGATTTGGTGTTAAATACTGACAAGGTTATTATAGTGGGTGATTTTAACATCCATGTTGACACTGAATGTGATAACCTTAGTGTAGCCTTTAAAACTATCCTAGATTCAATTGGTTTTGCTCAAAATGTGCATAAGCCAACGCACTCTCGGCTCCATACTTTGGACCTTGTGCTGACATATGGCATTGATTGTGAAGAATTAACAGTATTCTCTCACAACCCTGTCCTATCTGATCATTTTTTAATAACATTTGAGTTTAATCTAACTGATTTCTCCACCCCCAAAAGAGGGTTCCATTATAGTAGATCTTTATCGGATAATGCTGTATCAAAACTTAAAGAGTCTGTCCCCCTCTTAATATCCTCAGTATTGCAGAAAGGCCCTGTAGATGGCAGCAATGCTGTTTCTTCCCATTCACAAATAGATACATTTGCTAACAGTGTGACTTCCTCATTGCGTTCTGCATTAGATAATGTAGCTCCCTTGAAAAAGAAGGTGATAATTCACAGGAAGCTGGCTCCCTGGTTTAATTCAGAGCTGCGTTCCTTGAAACACAATGTTAGGAAATGGCGCTCTACACACCAAGAGGAATCCTACTTAATCTGGAGGGACAGTCTATTGTTGTATAGCAAGACCCTTCGCAGAGTTAGAGCAGCATATTTTTCATCATTAATTGAAGAGAATAAAAATAATCCTAGATTTCTCTTTAGTACAGTTGCCAAACTTACTCAGAGCTGCAGCTCAGTGGATCCATCCATTCCCTTAGCTCTTAGTCAGGGGTGGACTGGGACAAAAAAATCGGCCCTGGCATTTTGGATTAGACTGGCCCACCACATTTTTTTTTGTGTACTGAATGTGTATACCAACTGTGCAATACCTTGAGGCCAGGTTAATGGAAATTAGTGAGAGTGGACACTTAAAATACTTCCAAAATCTTAATTTATTAACACTGTAAAATGTAAACTCAGCCAGGCCTCACTTCTCATCATGGAAAGAAAGAAAATATATAATACCATAATATAAATTTTTATTCAGTTAGTCATTTGTAATAAGTATTTTATTTATCTAATTTCCTCATTTTTGATCATATTTTCTCTAAAATCGCAGACTTTTCTCTATTTTCCATGTAAATCCTTGGTGGCGCTTGATAGCGAAGCCGGTGAGGCCGCAGCGAGCTTGGCCTCCCCTGGGATTGCGCAATCCCATGTTAACTGCGCTGGCTTCAATTCTGTGAATGCATGTTCCTGTCTCTAGATCATAAATTCAATTGTTCAAACAGTTATGAACTGATTTTCCACAATTTAATATATGTGGATTACGAATTGTGTTTTGGGCATCAAACTGTGTGCAGGTAACATGTTTTCGTGCTGCTGCGCGCGATCATAAAAGGCAAAGAACTGGTTGTAGGTGAGGCCGGCAGTTCCTTGGCCTCTAGGCAGGGGGCGCTCAAGGAGCACCGCTCCTGATCCCCAAATAGTAGAGTCACAGCAAGTTATGGATGTATTATTAGCGAGTTTTGTTAAACAAGTAAAGCACTAAAAAGACTCTGAACATACAGCTGGAACAGGACTGATCAGGGAAGGCTTTCCTCCCTGGCAGTGAGCTCCACTGAGACTGAGAGAGTTTCAAAACTGAAGAAGATAAAGAGTTTTTACCAGAAAATGATGATATTTTTGTTCAGAAAGAGCGCTGCATGGACTTAATTTATAAGTAGAGGTAAGACAGCGATAATTACTCATGTTTTGCTTTTGTGATAAAATGTGCGTAATGTGGGTTATAGTTTTAGAATGTGTCACAAATGCAGAAATCCATCATAACTCAGTCAAATGACAAATAATTTAGTTTTATTTTTTCTTCAAATAATCAATATTTTTTCCATGTCTTTTGGTGAATTTATTTGGCTCAATCAGTCTCTTTCAGCACTTTGCAATGAGTCTACTCTGTAGAGTGTATATATTTGTAAATCTGACTCTGATGACGTCAGTGCCTCACCAGCTATGAACCCTACCGCACGTCACTGACTACAACCACCACCATATTTTACATCAGACACCGGAGCAGATGAAGGGCCTGCTGTTGGGAACATGTCAGTCAGTTTGACACATTTCGCAGCGTCCGTTTGAAGAACTCGTTTCTTTTTTTCGCGCAGTTTCTCTGCGCCTCCCTTGCGTTTCTTATCCATTACTACTATGAACAACGCTGCACAAAGTTCCACATGGAGCGTGAAGGTGTTTTTCTGCTTTATGATTGGCCTAGCCCTTTAGACTGTCAGGGATGATAACCAATGGGCTGCAGTAGCCTGTGGTAAGGGCCGGATGATCGGAACAGACTCTTGCGCTGCTGATTTTATTTTTCTACATGCATTATGCAAATATAACGAGGCCGACATATAATAATAATACTAATAATAATAAAATTATTAATAATAATAATACATATTATTAATATACATGTCGGGTCTGCCAGCCCAAACAGCACGTCGGCCCACCGGGAAAATGCCCGGTACGCCCGATTACCAGTCCATGCCTGCTCTTAGTAGTAATGATTTTATGGGATTCTTCATAAATAAAATTGATGCCATTAAAAATAAAATAATTGGCATCCTCCCAAACATGATTACCTCATCCCCAGTAAGTAAGGCAGCATTGGAGGAATCTTTAGAACCTGCGCTGTGTCTGAACTGTTTAGAAGCAGTAGAGCTTTCTGAGCTATCTAAAATCTTAGCTTCATCTAAACCTTCTACCTGTATGTTAGACCCAATCCCAACCAAGTTGTTTAAGGAGGTATTCCCTTTGATCAGTGGTCCTATTTTAGACATGATTAATCTATCCTTAGTAAATGGATATGTACCACAGGTTTTTAAAGTAGCTGTTATTAAACCTTTACTTAAGAAACCTTCTCTTGATCAAGATGAGCTAGTAAACTACAGACCTATATCTAATCTTCTTTTCTTATCTAAAATTCTTGAGAAAGTAGTTGCTAATCAACTTTGTGAACATTTACAAAGCAATGACCTACTTGAGGAGTTTCAGTCAGGCTTCAGAGCTCATCATAGCACTGAAACGGCTCTGGTGAAGGTCACTAATGATATTCTCATGGCCTCAGATAATGGACTTGTGTCTGTACTTGTCCTGTTAGATCTTAGTGCTGCATTTGATACAGTTGATCACAATATTCTCCTACAAAGACTTGAACATACTGTAGGGATTAAGGGGAAAGCATTAGGCTGGTTTAAATCTTATCTGTCGGACAGATTCCAGTTTGTTCATGTTAATAATAAATCTTCCTCAAACTCTAGGGTCACCTGTGGAGTACCACAGGGTTCAGTCCTTGGACCAATTCTCTTTACTAAATATATGCTTCCGATCGGCAAAATTATCAGACAGCATGGGATTAATTTCCACTGTTATGCTGATGACACTCAGCTATATTTATCCATAAATCCTGATGAATCCAATCAATTACTTCAACTGCAGTCATGTCTTGATGACATCAAAAGCTGGATGACTTTAAATTTCCTGCATCTAAATTCTGACAAGACCGAAGTTGTAATCTTTGGGCCAGAGTCCTCAAAAAATAAACTTCTTAACCAATCACTTAATCTGGATGGCATTATCTTAGCCTCTGGTAATAAAGTAAAAAACCTTGGTGTTATTTTTGACCAAGACATGTCATTTAAATCCCATATTAAACAGGTTTCCAGAGTTTCCTTTTTTCAGCTCCGGAATATTGCCAAAATTAGAAACATTCTGTCCAGGAGTGATGATGAAAAACTAGTCCATGCATTTGTTACTTCAAGGCTGGACTATTGTAATTCTTTACTATCAGGAAGTCCACAAAATGCAGTTCAAAGCCTTCAGCTGATCCAAAATGCTGCAGCAAGAGTTCTGATGAAAATCAACAAGCGGGATCATATTTCTCCAATTTTAGCTTCCTTTCATTGGCTTCCTGTTAAATCAAGAATAGAATTTAAAATTCTTCTTCTAACGTATAAAGCCCTTAATAATCAAGCTCCATTATATATCAGAGCTCTGATTACCCCGTATGTTCCTAACAGAGCACTTCGCTCTCAGACTGCAGGTCTGCTGGTGGTTCCTAGAGTCTCTAAAAGTAGAATGGGAGGCAGATCCTTTAGCTATCAGGCTCCGCTCCTGTGGAACCAACTTCCAGTTTTGGTCCGTGAAGCAGACACCCTGTCTACTTTTAAGACTAATCTTAAAACCTTTCTTTTTGACAAAGCTTATAACTAGAGTGGCTCATGTTACTCTGAGCTACCTTTATAGTTTTGCTGTTATAGGCTTAGGCTACTGGAGGACATCAGGGCCTATTTTTCTCACTCTACTGATTTCTACTGTTCTCCAGTCTACTGTTCTCCAGATTTGCATTGCATTACATTGAAATGACTGTTGTCATTTCAGCTTTTAACTTTTTGTTCTCTCTCTTTTTTCTTCATAGTAGGTACACCTGGTCTGACGTTCTGTTGACTGTGAAATCATCCAGGGAGGACAGATCACCGACTATTACCATCTAATGTAGAACAGATTACTAGATCAATGTGTGCTTCTGTGCTTTTTGTCTGTCTTGTTGTGTCTCTGCTCTGTCTTCTGTAACCCCCAGTCGGTCGAGGCAGATGACCGTTCATACTGAGCCCGGTTCTGCTAGAGGTTTTTCCTTTCCGCCAACGGGTGTTTTTTCTTTCCATTTTCGCTTCATGCTTGCTCAGCATGAGGGATTGCAGCAAAGCCATGTACAATGCAGACGACTCTCCCTGTGGCTCTACGCTTCTCCAGGAGTGAATGCTGCTTGTCGGGACTTTGATGCAATCAACTGGTTTTCTTATATAGGAACATTTTTGACCAATCTGTATAATCTGACCCAATCTGTATAATATGATTGAACTTAACTTTGTAAAGTGCCTTGAGATGACATGTTTCATGAATTGGCGCTATATAAATAAAATTGAATTTAATTGAATTGAATCAGAAATACATCAGATAAGAAATAATATCTAATAAAATGCTTGGTTGTTAAAATAGCAATAGGTTTAAATTGTGTATAATTAGCCTAAATATGTAAATCGGAATATGTAATATGTTGACGTCTGTTAAATTCAGGTTATCTTTTTTATTATTATTATTTCAGTTGACGTTTCCTGTTGACGTGAGTTCAGTTCATCATTGGCGTCTGTTTAGTTCAGGGGTCCGTTCTTCGTACGTTGCTTAAAACATCCAAGATCAAATGAGACATCCAAGATGATTTCATCCGGCTAATCATGATTCGGCTAATTGGGTTCTTCGAACACACCTGTTGTTTAGGATTAGTATCGCTGGATTGACTTATCTGAGACAACTGCGCGTTCATGCGTTTGTTTAAAAGGGGAAATGTATCGATAGTAGAAACAATGATCAGCAACGCTGCTATTGGCTGTTCAGCATGGCCAAAGAACGCCCACAGTTTTTCTCCCAATCAGAACACAAGCTTTTAATGGAAGGTTATGCCGAATTTGAGTCATTAATTAAAATGACAGGGAACACCTCAAAGTCTGCTAAAGCCAGGAGAGAGGGCTGGCAAAAAGTAGCAGACAAATTACATGCATAAGTGCTGTCCATGGTAGATGTTTCTATCACTTTCTACAGTATGTATTTTTGCATTTTAATAATTTCATATTTACTTTGTTCTTTTATGTCAGAGCCTCCACAGGACCCACTAGAACATGGGGACAAAAGTGAAGTACAAGAATATTCTACAAAATGGTAGCCTTTGATTATTATACTATATTTTAAAAAGACAATTTTTCCTCTTTTTAAAAGCCAGTGTTAAATGATGTGTTTGTCTGTTTATATCAGGGGTGTCAAACATTTTTTTTTCCAGTGTCCTGTTTGGCAATGTGGCAATAAGAATTGTTGTCTTAATGCCAAAAAGAGCTCATGAGATTTTATTTTCACAAGTGGAGCAGTACTGATTTTGCCATAGTGCTCCGCTTGATTTATGAATGTGAATAGTTTTATTATGATTCATGCGGGGAATATCTCAAATGATATGGACACTACAATGGGAAAGTAGGAGAGGAAAGGAAGAACAAGAAGAAAAAAAACAAAAGGTGAAAGAAAGAGGAGATAAAAGGAAGAGAATGATAAAACAATTATTGAAAAAGAACATGTACTCCGTTTAATTGAAAATCCGCAGTTCCTATATTGTCCACAATGAGGCGCTGTGTTTTAATTAGCAGATTAAGCTTCAGATGTGAAGAATTTTAAATCATTTCTTAATTTTTATCTGTTTGATGTATTTTGTCATGCAGGACAGTATTTTTAAGTTCCAAATAATGTGAATAAATGTAAATGTGAATAAATGTTTTTCAACATTGTACGATCACTGTGATCAGTTCTTATGCATAATGCACTTAAGTAAATGTTTAACTAAGGAACTAAGCATTATTTGTTTCGTCTTTTATTAAAGATTAAAAATGGTGTTCCACAATTCTGTCCCATCCTCTGCCACTAGGTGGTCCAAGTGCACTGGCTGGACAGACTCCATAAGACTTCCCTATCTCCTCCGCTTATAAAGCTGCGATCTAATCCTGTTTACGTGAAATAAACCTGCTCGCGAGCAGGCTTAAACTGGCGTACATGTTGCTATGACAGCAAGTCCAGGAAGAGTTTCGAAGAACCAAACGATCCAAGATCATGCCAAATCGTCAACAATCAAATCAAGCTAACTGAGTTAGCGACGAAGAATGGACCCCAGTTTGTCTGCTGTTGAAAACAATAGTTTATGAATTTGCTCTAATGACACCTCAATTTTAAAAGTAGGCCCTCTGTCCGTGATGTTTCAGTAAAAGTAGCCTGTAAGATGGAAATATTTGGATGGATATTTTATTAATAGGCCTTTTTTTAATGAATGTACTTTGTTAAAAGAAATACAATAAAAAACATGTGTTGGGCTATCAGTTGTTTTTGAAACACAGCATTCCAGGAACATGAAAGAAAGATGCATTTACTGCAGGGACTTGTGTGGGGTGGGTTTGTGGTTGGGGGGGTTATCTTTACCTATTCCTAGGGGAGGCTCACCTTCAACAAATTTGAAAACCCCTGTTCTGAGTAAAACACATATGTATAAAACAAAGGTTGTCAAACAAAATTCCATCATAACGTTTGGTTATAAGAAACCCTAGAAAAATAAAAAACACATCTCCTGACCATCGAGATATTGCATAAATGAATTACATAATTAAAATGATTTAAAAACATATAATTATAAATGATATAATAAATAAAATAATTAAAATTATTTAAGCGGGGTCGAAGGGTGGCCGGGACAGCGCCCCCTGGAGGTAGAAGGCGGGACATCCGGTTACAGTGGAAGGCGGGACATCCGGTTAAGGAAGGCGGGACTTCCGCCGGAAGTGGAAGGCGGGACTTCCGGCTGTCACTTTTTGAAAGGTGAGAAATGTGGCCGTGGTTTGAGTTTGATTGAAGGGTACTCAATATTTTTTTTACAACTCAGCCGTGATTAACAACCATACCGTGCCAACGTGCTCTTGAGCTGTGCATACATTTATTTATCACCGTGTTCAGATCTATTCTCTTTTAACAAGTGTCACATGCTTTAAATCCACCTGTTGTGCAGCTAATAAAGCCACGGAGTGATCTTCTGATCCCTGAACAGCTGACCATTAATATAAAGCTTGTCTACAGTCACTGTAGCTCTGACGCCCTCTGCAATGTATTTCTTCCTGATTGGGAATAAAACTCACCTTTGATTTAGGATTTCCTTTGGAAACTGGTCATTGACCCTGAAATCCGTTCCTCTCAGCTCTCTGCCCTGACTTCTGACCTGCTCTTTTTGTTTGTAATGCTCAAATTTAGCTACAATCGGCTGAGGTCTGGCTTTATTTGGCTTCTTACCTCCAAGCCGGTGAATGTGATGAGAAGTAATATTTTTTACCTGTTCCGCCGGGATTTTCAGCTTCTGCTGGAGGAACTCATGGATTGGGATCCTCCTCCTGCTGCTCTGGGATGCTGGCAAAGACGAGTTTATCTCTCATACTTCTTAACTGAATGTGCAGAATGGATTCCTTCATCTTCCTATTTTCACCGGATAGCTGAACCATCCCCTCTGTGAATTTCCTGATTTCCCCCCTCAGCGATTCGTTCTCGGCTGTGATGGAGGCTAGCTGGTCCTGGCTGTATTCCAGCGACTCTCTCAGTGCTTGAAATTCCTTGTGTAGAACTTCTACCAAGGCGAGGCGGGCAACCAGGCTAGTTAGCTTTTTGTCAATGGATTCCAGGACGTTGCTGTACCTCCTGTCTGGAGATAATGTGGAAGCAGCGCTGGTTGAACTCGAACGGGAGCATTTTGTTAATGGTGTGTTCATGGATGTGGTACTTTTTGGCTTCCCCATTACGTTGCTGTCGAAACACTCGTCCAGGTAGCTCGCAAGGCTGATCAAGGTCTCCTCGTCCCGTTAGTTTTATCGTGAATAATGAGACAAGTGTTAATGTTTAAACCTTACTTTGTTTATTTTTTTTATTATGGGCTTGTTCTTACCTGAGCGGGTTAGATTACAACTACATGTATACTGCCATTTTACTTATGCACAGCTCTCACAAGATCTCAGCCATTCATCTCCTTGTGTCATGGGTGCTGCCTCAGATGGGCAACCGCATTCAGCTGCAGTTGTATGGGCAGCGGTATGTGGCATGTATTTCATTGCCAGTCGAAAAGGGTGAAGACCAATGTTGTATAAAGTACTGAAATCTCGGAGTCAAGTAAAAGTATAGTTACCTCTCCAAAATATGACTTTGGTAAAAGTCCAAGTCACTGACTGAAATATTACTTGAGTAAAAGTCTTAAAGTATCTGAAATGTCTTGTACTTAAGTATGAAAATTACTGTAAAAATAGATGTACTCGAGTAATGTAATAAAAAGTATAAGTAAAAAGTAAAACAAAGCAAATGTAGTTTGAATGACATTTTTTAGATTTTGGTAAACTTTGAAAGTCAAATTCACTTAAAATAATATAAACAACCAAGTGCAGGAGAAATTTAGACCAAGTTTAGACAGAAAATACAACCTTTTTTTAAGCTTTCAGTTTTCTTTCTTCAAGTAAGGTCAGTGCTATGCACTTTAAAATTGTACACAACCAAGTGCAGGCAAAGGGGGTGTATACTAAGAACATGGTTAAGTGATAAACCAGGCTTGGTGAACCTACAGGAAGTGGTAAACCTGCTAATAGATACACCTGCTGCAGGCATCATTTAGTTAAGAAAATTAGGACTCCTGGCTCTACTATTAGATGCTCTACCTATACCACAAGGTTAATTTAACCTGCTTTACTACTAAACCAGCTTCTTATCCTGTTGGTGGTGATCAGGGTCAATTCTAGGATCTGACCTTTAGGGGTGCTCAGCCCCCAGTGTTGATTGTGATTCCTGGCATGAATAACAGGCTTTCCATTTTTAGTCCAGATGTAAGATTCTTAGAGTTGACACACTTTTGAGCTAAAGCTCGTCAAACAAGCTCAATATAGGCCCATCCAAAAGCAGTGACAAACAGATTGAAATGTTTTCACTCGATAAAACCTTGTGCATTCATAAAACCTGCATGATGGCAATAGTTAGACTAGCTATATTGATAAAAGTGAGGAATCATTTCCCTAAAGACACAAAACTAGAGTTAGGGCACTGATGCACAAGTGTTGCTATTGCTACACTTTCCTTATTGTCGTATTGCTTTGCTTACAAGAGAGACAAATCTAGCAGTTTGTATATATATATATATATATATATATATATATATATATATATATATATATATATATATATATATATATATATATATATATATGCCATTAGATATAAGACAGAGAGAGAGAATGATAAAACCTTCTCCATCTGCTCCGTCACCTGGAAAGAGAGATGCAAAAAGAACAGCACAACCAACAGACATAAAGCAACAGATACAGTCGAATAACACCTAGATGCCATTGCTAAATCATATATATTATTATGTAAGCTGACATGTGTAATGTGATACTTGAAAAAAGAAAGTGAAAGAACATAAATAAATTATAAGATTACTGTATATAAGTGAACATTTAATACCAGGGACCCAGCACCTGTGGGAGTTTGTGAGAGTGCACTAGTTTAGGTGAAAATTATACAGAAGGAAATAGCTTGATAGTGGTTGTGGAGAACCAAAGGCCGCCTTCCCTGAGCACAGAGGCAGGAGTCAGGGGACCCATAATCCTGGACTCCCAAAGGGGCCCCCAAAGCAGGGCGTCCAGGAGGGGCCGACACAGGATATCTGCAACCCCCCCCCAAGGAAAGAGTAGAGACGACCCGAGGAAATCCCCCAGCCACCGCAATGCCGACGCCCCAAAGAGCCGCGGGGACAAGCCCGTGGGCTCCGCCGGCAGCTAGCCCCGTTGAAGTGGTCCCGGCCATGGGCCCCGGCAGGGGCGCCCCCCACCCGCGACGGGGGCCCCGGCCGCCAGGCCCCGCGAAGAAGCCGCCGGGAGTGGGACCGCGCACGCCCGGGAACCCGCCTCAAACCCGAAGCCCACCAACGCGCCAGAGGGCCAAGGCGCCTGCGAACGCAGCGGAGGAGGGCAGGACGTGGGGGGATGGGCTCCGCACCTATCGGAGACTTGAGATGTACTTGGGAGTGGGAGCGGACCACACCCATACCTGAAAAAAAAAAAAAAAAGGAAGACTCATTCACACCATCCCTCCCTTGTGCCCCACTCACCACACACAGATTAAAAAAAAAAAGTTTTCGCATCCAACACTGACCAGAGGGCGGGGGGGGGGTCACCCCAAATCGACTATACGACTACTTGTGCCCAACCCTCGGCCCCGCCCACGGACCAGACGCCCCCCGGACCGGGCCCCCCAAAGAGGGCGGGCCAACACGACCCGTACGAGCCACCCAGCCAGAGCCCCCCTCACCCCCTAAATACCTAATAAACCCCCTCCCTCCCCCACCTTACCCTAGCCACCCCTGCCCCCTGCCCCTCCTGGGGGGAGCGGAGGCGTCAGCCCCAGACCTGGCAAGCCGCTGACCACCCATTGCAGCCCCCCGCCAAGACCCCAGACACAGTGGCCCGCTCCTCCTCCAGGCCCCAGACTCCTTGCTGCCATCGGAGAACGGGGTTGTGCAGAAGACCCCGATCCTCCCTACGCCCGCTCAGATGTTGTGTTGTTGCATGTTGTTTTCAAGTGCGTTTAAAAACTGGGAGCGCCGAAGGGGGTGCACGGCACAGCCCACCCCCCCTCCGGAAGGAAGCTGGTGCCAGCGCACCCCCTCCGGGCAACTGCCCAGAACCCTCAATGTCTAAGTGGGAGAGGAGGTGAAGGGAGCCATCCGAGGTGAGGCTCACACAACATAAGCCCCCCCCCAGACGTCTTCCCCCCACCCCCCATACCATGGCCTACATGAGTGTGCGTTGTGAAAATGTTTGGAGTGAAAGTGTCTAAGATGCATGATAAAATTGGGGAGAGGGGCGTTACCAGAAAGTGGCAACCTCCAGTAACGCCCTCTCCCCCAGGACCTACATGTGTGGCGGCGTGATGGAGCAGACAGAGGGAGAAGTCCGGGGATGGGGAGTAAAGGACTGGGAAGCCATCCCAGGGAGCCAGCTCCCCTACTGACTCCAATAGGCACCCCCGCTCCCCGAAAGCCCCACCCAGAGATGGGGGCCTCGCCAGCGGCACCGCCGTAGCCCGGGGGCCAGGGAGAGGCCGCAGGGCCCGCCAGCCAACCACCCACCAGGACCAACACCTCAACCCCCCCCAGCCCACCCACCAAGCCTACTGGCTTTACCCCCCCCCAAAAAAAAAATAAAAAAAATAAATAAATAATAATAATAAATAAATAAGAGGGGGGGACCCTGGCCAACCAGCCCGCACATCCAGGCTGGGTAGGTCCCTACTCCCCCTCCTTCCCCCTCCCCCCACTAGCAGAGTGCCTATCCAAAGAAGGAGAAGAGCATCTGCCCTGAGATGTTAATGACCATGCTCCCCTACCAGCTCAACAGGCCCCGAGGCCCCCCAGCGCACCAGAGGCCCCGTGCAGGGGCGGCCACCCGGGCGCGCGCCGGCCCACACCAAAAGCGGCACACCCCCCGGAACCGGAACCCCCGGGGCCCCCGCCCAAGGGCGGCGCGCCCCAGGGTCCCCAGAACCCCAGACCCACCCCGGCCCCACCCAGCAGCAGCACAGCTACCAGGTCAGTAACCCACGTCCGTCACCACGCAGCTCCCCAAGAGGCCGTAGGCCTCCCAAGCTCCTCCCAGATGGGGGCAACAGACCCCGGAGTCGGATCCACCAGGCGCCCCACTCCAAGTGCCCCCAGAGCCCCAGGAACCCCTCCATCCAGCCACTGCGCCCTGCAGGAAGCAACCCACCGCCCCCTATTCCACTAAGTGATGGTGTTGATCAGAGGAGCCCAAAGAGACCAATCAGATGTGGAAGCAGATGCTGTCTCTAGATTAATATGATCCAACAAAAGATCTTTATACTGATTGATACTGAGATTTTCTTTACTTTTCCAATTCATGAGGATAGTTTTCTTTGCGATACATAATGCAGTGAAAACCATGTAAACTATTTCTTTTTTCAGAGGACTTTCCTCAAAATTACCGAGCAAGCAAACTGATGGGGAAGGTGTAATTTTACAGCTCAAGCCCTTTGATAAATCCTTACATATCTGTGTCCAGAACCTCTGGACTGGTGTGCATAACCATAACGCATGAAAATAATTATCAGGATGATTGCCTATGCAGTGTGGACAGATATTAGATTGTGCCAAGCCCATCTTGAATAATCTTTGTCCTGTGTAGTGTACTCTGTGAAGGATTTTGTATTGTATTAGTTGTAAGTTGGTGTTTCTAGTCAATTTGAAAGTTCTTAGACATATCCGAGCCCAGAAATTTTGTTCAAAGGTGCCTGATAAATCCTTTTCCCATTTCATAATAGGAAGAGATATCGAATCATCTATTTTAGTCAGTGTTCTTATTCTAGAAGTAGAAATATTCAAATAAATAGCACTATTATTTTGTGGAACCCTAAACATATTATTATAACTACGCAAAGGTCTAAACAAGAATAGCAGTTGTTTAGGCGGCATCTAGTGTTCTTATACTTTATATTATGCAAAAGAAATTACACCTGCTATTTATGCCTGAACTACCTCAAATGGTCGACAATAAATGAAAGCAACAATAATAACAAAATATTGGTAAAAGGGAAACCCTCACCTTTTCTTTTTCAGGCGGCTGTGGCTAAGAATCAGAATTTTTAATAGCCTACAGTCTTTGCCTTTCCATCTTTCCAGCAGTCTTCAGAATGCCTGCCTGGCACAGAATATTTAGTTTTATAAAAGAGATTAGGTTTTTGTTGATAAAATGTATTATACTTCAGAATTAAATGGTATTTTGAGATATTAACGTTGGTTACTTACATTTCTCAAGTTCAACAAATCATAACTCTCTCTCCTGCTTCTGTTCAGAACTGCGCTCAGCAGCTTCCACCTATTTTAGTGCAGATAATATTTAGTTTCTTAACTGGGACTAGTTTCGTAGCCTAGTATTAATTGTGGTAACGGCAGTATCCCAGTATGAATCAAAACTTAAATCTCGCGCTCCAAGCACGCACACACGCACATGCACGCACACACACGGAATAGAAATCAGGAAAAGGGAAGGCCGGAATTTAAGGCAGCACAACCAATGAGAGTGGAGTTAAAGGGGGGTGTCTACCTTGTCAATCAAAGGCCAGGCGCGTTAGTGATTGGCTGCGTGGAGCGCCAGGCCCCTGCTTGAGCACCCCTAAAAATGTCTAAATACGCCTCTGGTGGTGATGAACAAGCCCAGGCAAGTCCCGACTTTGTCGCATACAATCCGTAGGTGGGGTCAAAACACTTGCGTGAGTCTCTCTCTCTCTCTCTCTATCTATCTATCTCGCTTTTTTTGTAACGGGTAACTAAACAAATCATTGAAAATGTAGCTGAGTAAAAGTAATTAAGTTTGGAAATATAGTAAAGTAAAAGTAAAAGTTATCAAAAAATTTTATACTCGAGAAAAGTATAAAGTACTCCAAAATATAATTAAATACAGTAGTGAAGTATTTTTACTTTGTTACTATACAACACTGCCAATTGGCATAGGCTGGCAAGGCCCTGCCCCGAAGCTGGATGGTTGGCATGTCTACACATGACAGTGGGTATGGAGAGTGCTGACACTAGACCTGCCTTACCCCTCATAAGTGATGCAGACCTTGTTAAAAGAGCGAGTGTACTTTGTTCTTGACACTCTCATCGCTATTGCTGAAGGACATGCTTTCCGTAAAAGTTTGTGCAGCGGTGAAGTAGATGAGGGTTTGAACTGGGTAGGAGTGTGGAAAACCTGTGGAAAGAAAGGCCAAGAACATGCTTGCCGCTGCTATGAAAAACTGGGCAGCACTGTATTTGAAACCGCTGCCGAAATAGTTGCTGAAGTAATCGGAGAAGGCGTTTCCTTCATCAAACACTGGCTGCTGAACATTTTAACTGTTGTTTGGCGTTATTTGCACATAGCACTGGGCGTTGTCATCTGCACAATTTTGTGTGAGGTTGTCCTCTTTGAAGGGATCAAAGCAAGGTTCCGCCCTAAGGGGAGGAACTACAAGTCCCTCCCAGAGGAGGCGCCTGATCTGGTATAAGAGGTAGCTCCACTGGTCAGCTAAACCAGTAGGGGTTCCGGGTCTGAAGACAACATCACCAAACTGATCTACAACCACCTGCTAGCCATCTGGCTTTGCTACTGCCACACTGGCTGTGAGAGAGAGAGAGAGAAACGCAAGTGTTTTGACCCCATCTACTGATTGACTGCAACAAAGTCATGACTTGCCTGGGCTTGTTCATCACCACCATTAGGATACACCTGTTTCGCTTCTCTGCAAGCTGTCTGTCAAGCTCAACACGCCCTCCCAGCGTCTGCAGCATGCGAACGGCTATTCAGCATAGCAAGTCTTGTTTTCAGCCCATGAAGAGTACGGCTAAATTCTAGGCACTTTGAAAGCCAGCTGCTTTTGAAGATGAACAGAAGGTTTTACAGTTTCAAGTGACAATGGGGTTATGTGCAAGGATGACCACAAGGGGAGGTTAAGAAAAAAGTCAAGAGCAAAAGTGTGGAGGGGATGGGATGAGGGGCTTGTGTTTGCAAAGTGTTTAAGATTTAGTTAATAGGCCTGAAGTGCAATAACAGTAGCATCTTTTTTTCTTTGGTGTAATGTACACCTCATTTCAGCACTGCCTTTTTTTACGTTTTAAGGTAGTTTTACAAAAAAGGTCTCCCTCTTCAGATGCCAAATAAGCTGCAGTTACCTCCCAATTCTTTTTCTTTTGTATAATGACCAGTTGTGTGTGCGCCTATAGTTTATGAAGTACAGTAATCGTAATAGCTTTTTTTTCTTCATGTTGGCCGCATTTTCTGTACTGACTATTTATTTTTAGAAAGGTTTACAAAAGGGGTTTCAAACTGGACTCCCTCTTCAGATGCCAGATAAGCTTTGTTTTTTTTTGTTGTTTTTTTTGTAATGATGGCAATAACAGTAGCAACCTTTTTTGTTTAATTTTTCTCAAAGTGGTGTAATGTACTTATGACATTACTTGAAGGAAAAACTGAAGGCTTACAAAAACTATGTATTTTCTGTCTAAACTTGGGGGGTATACTAAGAAGCTGGTTCAGTAGTAAAGCAGGTTAAGTTAACCCTGTGGTATAGGTAAAGCATCTAATAGCAGAGCCAGGAGTTCTAATTTTCTTAGGACTCCTGGCTAAATTATAAATTATACCTGCAGGTGTATCTATTACCAGGTTTACCACTTCCTGTAGGTTAACTAAGCCTGGTTTATCACTTAACCATGTCCTTAGTATACACCCCCTGGTCTAAATTTTGCCTGCACTTGGTTGTGTACAATTTTAAAGTGTATAGCACTGACCTTACTTGAAGAAGGAAAACTGAAGTCTTACAAAAACGTTGTATTTTCTGTCTAAACGTGGTCTAAATTTCTCCTCCACTTGGTTGTGTATATTATTTTAAGTGAATTTGACCTTCAAAGTTTACCAAAATATAAAAAATGTCATTCAAACTGCATTTGCCTTGTTTTACTTTTTCCTTAGTATACACCCCCTGGTCTAAATTTTGCCTGCACTTGGTTGTGTACAATTTTAAAGTGTATAGCACTGACCTTACTTGAAGAAGGAAAACTGAAGTCTTACAAAAAGGTTGTATTTTCTGTCTAAACGTGGTCTAAATTTCTCCTCCACTTGGTTGTGTATATTATTTTAAGTGAATTTGACCTTCAAAGTTTACCAAAATATAAAAAATGTCATTCAAACTGCATTTGCCTTGTTTTACTTTTTACTTATACTTTTTATTACATTACTTGAGTACATCTATTTTTACAGTAATTTTCATATTTAAGTACAAGATATTTCAGATACTTTAAGACTTTAACTCAAGTAACATTTCCGTCAATGACTTGGACTTTTACCAAAGTCATATTTTAGAGAGGTACCTATACTTTTACTTGACTCTGAGATTTCAGTACCTTATACAACACTGCACCTGGGAAGAATATATAACGTGCCTTATAATCTGGTACGTTTTATATGTGGACAAAGACACACATAGACACGTAAATTCACGGTGCGCCTTATAATCTGGTGTGCCTTATAGTGCAAAAAATACGGTACCATTAAAGTCTTTTACAAACACACATGGCAGCCCACTGCTCCCCTAGGGCCTAGGGGATGGGTTGAAAGCAGAGAATTAGGGGGAGAGTTTGCCTAGTGGTTAGAGCAGCGCGCTTGCACTCAGAGAAGGATGCAAGTACCCAGTTCGATCCCCAGCGCCTGCACTCTGGGTCCCTAAGCAAGACCCTTAACCCCAGATTGCTCCCCGGGCGCCGCACATGGCAGCCCACTGCTCCCCAAGGGTGATGGGTTAAAAGCAGAGAACAAATTTCGTTTCAATGTATGTTTCAATGACAATAAAGATGATATTACTATTACTAAAAAAAAAAACACAAAGCCTCATCTTGAAGCTCTCATTTTTTCTCAGATTATCAGTATTAATATTTCAGTTATGAACTGTATTTATTGTATTGTATTATTGAATTGTATGCATGTTATACTGAGTAAAATAACATCCTTGTTTAATTAGCTTAGTTTACATAATATTACATATTACATTAATTGTTTAATTAATTTGTTAAAAAATATTTTTTTTGCATATATTTGACCCTAAAGTGTTTCAGAACATCAAACAAATTTAAATATCAGACAACACAGGTGAACACAAAATGCAGTTATTAAATCACGGTTTTCATTACTAGGGTTGAAAAATATCCAAACTTAGTCTCCATCAAGGCTGAGTCCTGGAGCCTAAGTGACTGAGCTATACATATATATTCACATACATACATATTAGGGCTGGGACTTTAACATATTAATTTTTATTGATTATTAAATACATAGATTTGAACGCATTAAAAATTATGACCCAGTTTAGCGCATTTTTTTAAACATACAAAAGTCCCTGTCACGCCAACTGACAAAAAGCATGACGAAAACATCAAAACTTCTTTCATTCACTTCCATAAACAAAACAAATCTTCAGGCGGACCTGCAGGGGGCAATTAATCATTTGCATTTTTTGCAACATCACCAGAAAAGCACCCCAACCGACTTCCTGTCAAGAGGAGGAACTTCCTGTTAGACGGCCATCTTAAACATCAGTTCAATATATGTTGTGGAGGACAAAGGAGGAAGGTTTGTTGAGAGCAAAAGTTTAAAGAAATAAGCCAAACCAAGGAAACTAAAATCCCTCAGTTCACCGTCAAACGCAACTGGTAGGAGATTTGACTTTCTTGAATTACTCACCTGTTGTTGTGGAAGGTGGAAAGGATAAACTTGTGCTGAACTATGTGCTCCACATGTGCACATGTAAAATGTTTGTCTCAGTTGGCATCTGACTTAGTTTATTCTAATGTTAGTGGCTTTCAGTTAATTATTTTCACTTAATTTGTTTGCCTAGTTTAAAGTCTGAAGGTTATGTTAAGCTCGACAATGCAGCTTATTGTTTAAGTTAGTGACTCAAACCAGTCCAATTGTTTGGATCAGTAAACCTGATGGCTTTATTGGACTTGTGCTTTTGTTTGACACTCCACTATTTGCGTATCTTATTTACTTCTTAAGTTAAATGTTAAACAAGATATATTTGTTTATGTGAGATTAATACTAAAACTTAAAGGTATATTGGCACTTATGCTGACTTAATGCTAAGGCATTGCTAGTTTGGTTGCACTCAAAGTTAGTTGTAATTAATAATAAATTAGTACTTTATGGATTTTTATTTTTTACATTTTAGTGATTTGTGTTTGTTTAAACTTGAAATAACGCAATATCTCCTGTAACTCTTGTGTTCAAGGTTTTCAACCTGAATAACTGAATGACCCCTTCACCGATCAAATCAAGAGAACGAATTTCAATAATAAAAAAAAAAAAGGGGAAATCCTTGTTCTGAGTTGTTCCTTGCCGACTGGGCTCTTTCAAGTGGAGCCTTACTGAGGGAAAAGAATCAAAATCACAACAAAACTTGACAGTCCCAAACAGGAACATTTATTTTTGCGTGTTCCTGCCACATCCGTAAGTCTGACGCACAAGCGACATCCACAGAAAACAGTGATGGATGATGAATCCGCTTCTCTTGGCCTACTGGGGCTTCAAAAGACAATCTCATGGGATGTTCGAAAAGACTATTGTTGTGTGCAAGTGGTGCAAAAAAGAGTTTGCCTCTCAGTGAAGCTATTCAAGCCTAAAATGCAAAAGATGTTGTGGCAAGAACATACATCCCCAACGCTAATGCTAGCATCCATAGCTGTGGCACAAATAAACACAACAGCCAGTTTACATTGGACCAGATGACGAGCTTCAAAGCCGAAATAAGTAAGTCTACGTATGAAAAATTAAACAACTCCATGAAAAAATGGATCACTGTGGATTGTAGACCACTTTCAGTGGTAGAGGAAAGGGGGCTACAGTCCGTGTTACAAATAACATCTGACCCAGCTTACAAACTACTGTGTAGAAAAACAACGGCAAGCAAGATCAAGCAGCTTCATGATGATGAAAAGCAGACAAAACAAGATGTATTGAAGGAGGTTGGTTTGTTGCTTTGACAGGGGATCATTAGATCTCCATGAGCAATTCTGACTACCTTGGCGTAACCGCACACGCCATATATGTCATCAACAAAGACTGGCATTTAGCGTCTTTTGTCCCCAATGTACAAAAAACCAACGACAGACAATATGCAATGCACAGACCAGTTTCTTTTTCTGTGGCTGAGTCCTGGGAATTTGAGCAAAAGGTTACAATTGGTACAGATTATGGAAGAAACATGACAGCAGCAAGACAGCTCCCTTTCCAGGACATACCCTGTGTTGCACATATTTTGCAGAGAGCCATCACTGTTTGCCTGGACGGTTGTAGATTTATTGATGCACTAAGAAAATGTTGCAAAGTAGTGGGTCATTTCAGACATAGCCCAGCCAGCACAGAGGAACTGTATCAGCAGAAAAGGGCACTTGGCCAGGAAAAGTAACCTCTAATTCAGGATGTTTCCAGAAGGTGGAAATCTACACAGTTTATGACCTGTCATCTTCTCAAGAAAAAAGAGGAAGTAATTGCTACTAACTGGTGTTGTTGTCTGAAGCAGAGTGGACAAAATTGGAGACGTAGCAACATGGAAATGTTACTTTAGTTGTAATGTGACCCTGAGCCCTTGAGTTGCTTCTAAGATCTTTCTGGAAAGAGCTGTGAAGTAGAATTTAAGTCAAATTGGTGTTTGTTGTGCAATCAAGCCATGAGGAAAAATTAGACAGAGTTGTAAGCAAAGAAAGTTGAGACTTTTACAGGCACCAAGGAACTGCCCCCCTCAGTTGGGTGTCGTTGCTATGAAGCCAAGCTACACCAGACTTATCTTCCTCTTTCCCTCTGGACCCCCGAGGAGAGAGGAGTCTATGCCGGGGTGAACAACTACTGATGTGGGCAGCATCGGGCTCAAAGACTCACATGCAGGGACGGTCAGGCGGAGTAAAGTCTGCTTTCTGTGAAACTAACATCATAATCAAATCAGTGGTGGGCTGTCTAAGCTGCGCAGGAGAAAGCTGACCTGGAAGCTGAGCCACTATCCAGCAGGAGTGCGAAGACCCCATGCTGCGACCCCCTTCACAGGCCTGAGACCCGCATGAAGGACCCCAGAGCCGCCTCCTCGCAGCCAGACTTCGAGCTAGCTGCATGCTCCTTGCCGCAACAGGGCTCTCAACTCTCACCCATTGACCGTCTGACACACGCATTTAACTGACTTCACACATGGCATTTCTCACACATAAAAATAACAAAGCCCATCTGGGTTGCAGATGATCCATTCACAGTTCTGTCCATCCAGAGCTCAGTCTAAACTCCGCCTTCTGCAGAGCCGTTTCAGCTTCTTTCACAACTTGTGGCCATCAGTTAGCCTGACATGGTCATACTCAATTCTAGTCAGAATTTGAGTCTGATACTGCTCCATAGAGCTGTGATTATGGAGCGTGTTTCGAACGAACCAGGAAAAAAAATTCCTCTGCACTCAATTGGATAGACCTACAACCAATAAGAGCAACGGAGCGTGTGACGTATGTTAAGCGACGCATAGTTGTTGTCAACAGAACTCAACTGTTAGCCTAGAATAAGAAGATGAGCGTGAACGATTTTTGCCGGTGTTGTAAAAAGAATTTAAGGATCCAAGGAGTCATTCAACACACGAACCTCATTTTTCAGAAAAACAATAAAGGCGAATGCACATACGAACAAGTTCTCCGTTTAGGATTACAACTGTACAAAACGCCATATAAATCGCATCGCATTTGTCGGTCCTGTCAGAACGTTATAACACGGTTGGAACGCGACATGCTTGTGTTAAAAAAATGGGCAGACGACTAAGGAGACCAGCCTGAAGAACCGTCTTCATCTGAGGCATCAGAGAAAAGATACCGGGAGCCTACTCCTTCCAAGACGCCCAGGACTCTGAAGAAGTTCTGCCCCAATCCGTCAACTCCAACCAGTACAAAAACGCGAATAAGCATTACAGAGGTGAGGTTGTTAATAAATTTTTACTTCTTATGATATGACTATGAGACTAACCTCGATTGCCAAGTTTCACATGAGTTAATAGTTAGTCATGATTATTGTCCAATGTGATAAACACTGTGCATTCCCACACTCCTCATTTCAGGTTGTCACCCATTTCCCATCACAGACTGTTGCCAAGCTATGTCCTCCAGAAGATGCCTCAATAGTGAACTGCATCAATAAGAAAAAATGGGCAACAGCTGCAAAGTTAATGTTGAAGCATAAACACCTAGTTGAGGAAATAAAGGTGCACATCCTGGAGCTAATAAGCAACGAATGCAAACATATCTGTGATCCAAACAACGGTTTCATCCTGTGGAAGTCATCTCCGGATGATCTGAAAGCCTTTTCATTTACCAGCTTAGAGGCAGACCTAAAACGTTTTTCACCATTCCTCTTCTCAATTCTCACAACTGTCACCAACCACTCTAAAACTGCAACTTGTGCAGCAGCTTCCATTGCTTTGAGAGGAAGAGAAGCACGCCTGTCAGCCTTTGCATACTACCTATGTAGTATTCTACATTATGGTGGGGCGAAAAAAGCAGTGTTTGAAAGACTGAGCAAAATGGCCATAACAACAACTCACCAAAATTCTGTAGAGAAGCAGAAGGAGTTGGCACTCCTATGTGGTGGGTCTCTAAAAATGTTAAATGTCCAGAATTAAGTTTTCCTGAACTCTGAAGCGGAAGGAAACATTGATGTTGGTCAGAGTGGACACCAGCGAAGACCAAAGCACAAGTGATCCGAAGGAGCCACTTAACATGGAAGAGCTTCACTTGTCAGGTGAGATGACAAATGACCAATATATAGAAACACAACAAGCACACATTTTTATTTTTTATTTTCCTGCAGATGACATGGCTACGCTACCTTTCAACAGTTTAAGTGACTCTGAAGCAGCAGAGCTGGGCTTGAGCTCCTCGGCTTCTCCGATCACCCACCCCACTCCTCCACCAACATATTCCATAATATTTGACAATTTGGACTTTTTCATGCGCGCACATCATCAGTCCACCCACCACAGCAATAAATCCATACACTGGATTCATCATATTGCAGTCCAAGATAGAATCTCAACATATCACCTTAGCAATGACAGACCGGACTGTGACATCCTTCAGTACGACCTCTGCAACTCACTCCCCGGACCAGAAATCCAAGACTATATGCGACGTGAGTTCATTGTTCTTGGAAGCCGCATCCTTACCGAGTACCTGGCTGTTTTTAAACCCTTCGAGATATTAGTGGTTCACCACATGCCACATCAATATACAGAGGACATGGCTAAGTGCTCCACTGATGTAAGTAATGAGTTAAATCTGTAAAATACAACTAAATACACATAATTTCAACTCAAACATTACTGCAATGTCATCTGTTTTTTTATTCTCAAAGTACCCTCTGGGACTGCTCTTCAAGGACGAAAACAAAACGTCAGATTTGGTGGACACACTTCGCCACCTTCAGAAAGAGTAAGAATAAAATCAGGCTCCACTGTCACTCTTTGGCAGGAGAAGGGCTGTATTGAAACTTATAATTCCCCCGTTTGTGTGTAATCCATTTAGGTATGTGCCAAAGGGACCAGACGGGTTGTCAAATGTATTGGTCGGAGGTGACCGGCTGACCGAGGGGAACTGTAGAAACATACAGTGGGCCTTCTCAGATGGTGCTACAAAGGAAGACCCACTGGAAGGTCTCATCTTTAAGTTTGAGGACTGGCATGCCATCAGAAACCTCTTTGAAGTGAGTAACTATAAAATGATGTTGATTAGTAACAAAATAAAAGTATCACAACACTACTTTAGATGATTTTGAGATAGATTACTTGAAGGGCTTGTGTGTGAAGTTATGTTTATCCTTTGTTAATCACGTCTTCAATGTTGTTTAAGATCTATCATCGGATTTTCTATGATGATGCATCCTCAAAAGACCATGGCACACTTCTTGTCAACATGACGAAGTTGAGGTACAACGTCTGCT
Organism: Fundulus diaphanus; assembly: GCA_037039145.1. Taxonomy (NCBI): domain Eukaryota; kingdom Metazoa; phylum Chordata; class Actinopteri; order Cyprinodontiformes; family Fundulidae; genus Fundulus; species Fundulus diaphanus. Next base: position 43,321,572 of record CM073138.1, on the reverse strand, counting down.
ATCTGCAATACCATGAATACATACATTGTACAATTATTACTGTTGTTTTAACCGTCCACTTTGTCATCACATTATGCTTGTCTTTACAGTCTAAACAATATTGTTGTTAACTACAGTGATTATAAGTACTCTGTGTTGACCATGCTTTCCACAGTACTTTCACAGAAATCCAGTCTGGATATTTCATGAATTGGGTTGTTATGGGATGGGGAACACAGTACTGCTATCATGAAATCAGCTGTACTGTTCTCCGTATGGTATGTTTTCAACGTAATGCATCTTTTCATTAACTGTGGTGGCTCCATCAGACTGTTCTTCAGAAAATGTGAGTCCGACGAAACAAGACCACCAAAAACATCACGCAGAAGCCAGACTTGGCTTTGGGTTCTTCCTGCTAGACATGCAGGAGGCAGTGAGGGAAGGGGATGGTGAAAGGCTGATGAGACTGTACAAAGTTGCCCTGCTTTTCTACAAAGCGTACGGGCACAGCCAGTATGCCTATAGCACCTTCCTTCTGACACTGCAGATAAATGTCACTCTGTCCCCACGCATGGCACACAGTGTGACATGGAACAGATTTTGGAATGGCAGAGGGATAAAGGGGAAAAATATTCCACTTGACCTCCACCTGGAACATCTAAACAATTTTCTCAAAACATTTATGAGAGGCTTGGGACCAAACATGTCAGAAATGTCAGCAGCCAGAATCAGTAGGTCCATTGGCATCGTCAAGGAGCTAATGGACAAAACGGACACAGAGCTCGAGCTGACAAGGCCGACTGGCATTCATCATGTGGCCCGAGAACAGGAGGACGTTTTAACACTGGTCAATGTTTTCAGGGAGACACAACTTTTCAAAACTTGGTGATGTTCTCAATTAGATTGTCACCCACTGATCGCATGGGATTGTCTTCCCATGAACTTTTGACAGGAATGACTATGCCCCGTCCTTTCACTTCCTCCATCCAGCCCGGCTGTGAGCCCAGTCTGGATTCACAGACGGAGGAACTAACGCATTATGTCCAACAGTTGCAGTCTGCTGTGAAGTTTTTGTCTCACAACACACAGGAAGCCCTGACCGGAGAACAAAAAAGGAGAGGCTCTGGAGCAGATTGCCCTAGGGGAGGGGATATACAGAAAGGTGTTCCACAGATCTTGGAAAGACCCCAGGTGTATTGGACCTTTTAAGGTGGTAAGCTCAACCACTTACAGTTTGAAGGTCTGGCTTGATGAAGCTCAGACCAAGGTAAGCAGATCTTGGCACAAATCACACTGTAGGATGCCCCGTCCTCGGAGAGGAACCTCAGAGAAATCGGAAAGTCTGAGGGACATTGGAGAAGACATTGAGGAGTAAGAATGTTGCTGTGCAGCAGCAAAACGCTCATGGGAGGACTGTTCGGTTTGATTTTAATTTTTGTTGTTTCAGGTTTAATCCGTGCTGATCAAGTTAACTATGATAACACAACCTCCCACGTGGTCACTTCTGTGCCGATTGTGCATAGAGCAAAGCGTGACGCTTCTCCCTGGAAGACATCTTCCGATCCCTGTATCAAATATTACGAAGAATTAGTTAAACTACACCCTAGGTAGTTTGGTAACTTTCCAATTTGATCTCTGTGATGTCATCGATTGTGGGGAGGACCCTACATCCTAGAGGGGTTATGACGTCTACATGTGTCACTTCCTGTATGGCCCTACTACTTGGGGCACATGATGTCCTCGGTGGAGTTATGTGGGCTGGAATACTGGCCCAGGGGGTATACAGTGCCACAATCAGATGATTTGAAAGAACTACAGGAACGGAAAATTGGATTGGTGAGGGGGCAGCTGACCGCAACCTCAGTTGTGGGGGGAAACATAGGGGTTAATGCATTGCTAATTAGTGTGACGGACCTCAGGAAAAATGTGTACTACTGCAGCAAGCCTCAACTCAATAATTGTCAGAAACACAGGGATAACGGTTTTTACCTTATCCTGGGTGTTGATGCCTCAGGCCTGGACGCCAAGGGGCTCATACATTTTACTTTGTTGGACTTGCCTCATCCTAAAAGTCGGGCTGGGAAACCGGAACAGACAGCCCGTGTCCGGGCTTTTGATAGTACTAAGATTTCATACCCAAAACAGCTGCAATTGGCAATGGGGTACTCCCAGAAGAATACCTGGCTTTTGTTGATTCAGGATGCAGCATATAAAGCCAGAAAAGGAAGTTGTATTGTGTGTGCACAGGCCAGACCGAATCTGATTCTTACTGAGACCGCTTTTGAATACACTACCAATGGTTCCAGCCCAGCAACAAACTCGAGTGATATCGCATATCTTCTCCAAGATATGTCTAGGGACAATCTGGACTCAAAATGTGCTGGATGGGATGCGATTTTTCCAGTGGCCCCACAAAATACTATGCCTCCAATCTTCCAACCGACTATGTTAACTAAAGTTACCTGTTTTAATAATGGCAATGCTGCTGACGGACATTTTAAGGTTGGTCGACTATCACCTAAATACTGTGTGGCTACTTACGATCTGACTGGGGTTATTACTGCAGGTAAAGTACTGGTAAACAGGGCTGACGTGTGGTGGTATTGCGATGGTAACATCCTACGGGGGTAGCTGCCTGTTAATTGGAGGGGGAGATGTGCGTTAGTTTCCCTGCTGTCACCTATCCAGGTCGTATCTGAAGCCGACTGGCCCACTTCCTCAGGGGGAGTTATCCGTAATCAGGGATGGGCACAAATACATCAAAATGTATTTCCAAATAAAATACAAAATACCCACCTTAAAAATGTATCAAAATAAACTACAAAATACAGCAGCCAAAAAATTTATCAAAATAAAATACTGTATTTTTGTATTTTCAAAATACTACAAAATACTTTATTCTAAGCACCTTTTTCTTCTATCCCTTCACTTGTACACTATCTGGAAAAACATATGCTGACCCCTCATGTTAGACGCCCCAATATAAACCTCTGCCCTGAGAAATGTTCAGTAACTCAAGAAGCCCTTCCTTTAGTGTACTTATTTACTCCATTGGTGGAATAGATTGCCCACTATGAATCAGTGACAATAACTCAAAGACAAACAATCCAAATAGGCCGTGGGCTAGAATCTGTAGGGTGAGTTTTCGTATGAACTATCAGGGGGCAACTTTCTTGCACTTGGATAAGTTGCTACACATAGCAGTGATCTCAAAACACCAATGTTCCCATGTTTTCACTTGGACATTAATAAGTTTAAGCCGATAAAAAAAATTAAACTGTAGCGCTCCGGTCCAAGAGGTCACGTGATTCGAGTTTTACTGCTCAGCCAATGAGATCGCTGTATTGTCAGCTGTGCGAGTTCAACCAGTTCATCATGGCTGTGTCTGTAAGGTGTTGTTTGCATCTGTTTCCAGACGAAGAAAGCCCAATAATAGCATTTTCTGGTGCCAGTTGGCAAAGATCTTGATGGCAAGGAAAAATAAATAGCCCAGTCCATCCATCCATCCATGCATTTTCTAACACGCTTATCCCCGCTGGGTTCGCGAGGTGCTGGTGCCGATCTCCAGCTGTCAATGGGCGAGAGGCGGGGTACAAACTGGACAGGTCGCTAGTCCATCGCAGGGCAGAAATAGCCAAGACTTTTGCCCAGTTTACTGCGGTATCACCAAGACCTGCTGCGCTAGGATAACACAGGTGTCGTGCCAAACGACTTATGCCTGGCAGAATTTGTATCCCCTGCGTTGGGAGTGCATTCAGCTGGAAGAATGAATCCAGTCAACTCCGCCTCATTTCCAACCTATTAGGCATGGAAACAAAGATGTTTTACTTTTCTTAATGAAATACAGCAATGGTGTTGTTACATTATTGTTCAATTAGTGTGAAAAAGCTGAAAATGTAACACTTGTTAGAGCTATCGTAAGGGATTGCTATGTCGGTTAAAACTCGATTGATCACTCAACACTTTAGAGAGGAGCTTGTAATCTGAGCAGATTACAAAAAAAAAAGTAAACGGCTCTGTGGTCATTTACATGTCACGAAAATATTAGTTTTATGTTATTAGATTGTCGCATTGTCTGTCTGCTGAAACCACATATCAACCTTCCTGAGTCCATCACAGCTGTCTGCTGGTTCGTCTTTTTTCTTTCTTTTTTGGTAGCTAAACCTGCATAAATGAATCATATAAAGCAGATTTCACGTGTGATCAAATGAACACTGAATAAAGGTACAGCCAAAATTATCAGATCTAATAAGATTTTAATTCAACCAAGAACCATATAGAGATATTAACCATATTAAGAAAACGAGATATGTCGCTTTTAAAAATATAAAAAAAATAAAAATTAAGAGTTTAAAAAAATCTATTTCATTTTATTATACTGTGATCTTTAAAAATATTTAGACTTCCCAACTCTGGAGGTTAAAAGTTTTATTGATTTCAAGCACTCTCCTGACGCAGGGGATACAAATTCTGGCGGAGATAAGTCGACATCTGTCGCCTGTGCTATCCTAGCGCAGCAGGTCTTGGTGATATCACAGTAAATTGGGCAAAAGTCTGGGCTATTTCTGCCCTGCGATGGACTGGCGACCTGTTCAGGTTGTACCCTGCCTCTCGCCCATTGACAGCTGGAGACCCCTCACAAACCCAGCGGGGATAAGCGTGTTAGAAAATGGATGATGGATGGATGGATGGATGGACTGGGCTATTTCTTTTTCCTTGCCATCAAGATCTCTGCCAACTGGCACCAGAAAATGCTATTATTGGGCTTTCTTCATCTGGAAACTAATGCAAACAACACCTTACGGACGCAGCCATGGTGGACTGGTTGAACTCGCACAGCTGACAATACAGCGATCTGATTGGCTGAGCAGCTCTTGGACCGGAGCGCAAATTTTTTATTTTTTATCGGCTATAATTTATTAATGTGCAAGCGAAATCGTGGGAACATTGGTGTTTTGAGATCACTGCTATGTGTAGCAACTGATCCAAGTGCAAGAAAGTTGCCCCCTGACAGTTCATACGAAACTTCTTAAGGAGACGTCCTACAGATTCTGGCCCACGGACTAAAATGGATGATTTCTTTAGACATTTAAACTGGTAAGCATTTTAACATTTTAAGTGATTTAACACCATAACTACCACAGTGCACAACCTTGATCAATGTAAATACCAAAAAAGTAAAAAATAAAAAATCTGGTTGTTACATTAATACTGTAAAACATAAAAAAAAGAAAAATTGCAAACTCCAGTGTTGCGATCTAACTTGTAAGCCTTGTGCTGTGTAACCTTAGTCTAAACTGTGGATCAAAAGAAGTGCTCTACTTCTCATGTTCTGCCCTGTACTAGCCCAGATTCAACCATAATTTGTTACATTACAATATTACTGTCTTTGAATTGTAAGGCCAATATAATGGTTGCAGTTATGGCTCATGGGACAATGTAGGCCCCAACGGCCAAAGGTCACACAACTTAATCTAGTAAAATATAGCCATAGTGAAATTGTATGTTGACTTTAAATAGTTCTCATCATTGGTGGTTGCCTTTTCTTCCACTTACAGTTGTGTAGACTTAATGCAAATAGTTTGAGAATAATGGCTAAGATCTTTGTCCGTAAAAGCAACATTTTAGTTATTCTCACTGCTTGAAATGAGAAGTATAGCCTAAGCATGTTAGATCTGTTGCATGAATGGCAGAGATAACTCAAATTCCCTTTCTACAGTCATCTAAACAGGGCAATCAGATTCCAGGACCAGCATAAATGACTTTTTTAATTCTTGGATAATCTTCTCTGGTGCCAATTAAGCATTTCTCAATTTTGGATTAAAAGCAAAGTAACATCAGTTACTGAGAATTCTACCAAGTAAAATATTACTGAAATTGTATTGGTAATGCCTTACATTACTGCATTACTGCAAAAAGCAATGTACTGCAGCCTAATTAAATTACTTTTTTACTGCATTACTCCCAACACTGATATTGTGTAGGCTACATACAGTCAACAGTAGAACATTATTTAGGTACATTTCTAAGAAAAGGTAAATTACAACGGCCAACACTAGTATGAGCCAAAACTAGCCTACTACAAGTGGCGGAGAAGGTCACCTGTGGTGCTGCAGCAGCACACATGTTGACAGTGATACAAAAGTCCTATGTAGGCTATAGGCTAATTACATAAAACAAAAGGAAACCGTGTAACATCACAATAACTTTAAAAACGTGATTCTTTGAATGTTCACTGGTGAAATCAACAACAGTGAAACTAACACAGAGAGTTAGTTAGCGGCTAACATTCAAAAGTTAAATAGCCTAGCCTTACGAACACCGAACGTTACACTGAACACGAACATGCAATAAAAAGAGTGATTCATGGTTGAGAATAAATGAGTTACTGAAATAAACTAGGTAAATTTGTTTGCTCACCTTGCTTTGAAACAAGTTCCTTGACTGGTCCGGACAAAGCACCAAGTAGAAGATACCTGACTCAATCTAATATGCAGCACCTTGCATTTTGTGTTGATCGTGCAATGTGCCCATAGCAAGTGTGAAACGGTGCCAAAATTCCCTAGTGGCCGAGAGTGGTATCACAGGGACTTGACTGCAAAGGTGCCACAGACACTATTTCATGCTTTATAGATAGTTAGATGTCATCACAGACTGTGTCTCACAGAAAGTATTTTACAGTATTTTGAAAATACAAAAATACACAACACTGAAGTATTTTGATACAAAATACAAAACTATTTTCATCATCTCAATAAAATACAAATTACAAAATAGTATTTTTTATTTAAAATACGAATTTCAAATACTTCTATTAGAAATACTGCCCATCCCTGTCCGTAATCATGTCAGAAAGCGGTCTGTGGGGCTTTTCAAAGATTCACCTGTGTGGATTGATGCAATAGGGATCCCTCGTGGGGTGCCTGATGAATGCAAGTTGGTTGATCAGATTGCGGATCTATATTTATATGGATCACCCCGAACAAAAATGTTGATCGTATTAACTACATTAATACTTAGACTTAGACAACTTTATTTGTGATTTTGTATGTACAGAGTGCATACAGAACGAAATTTCGTTGCATACAGCTTGTAAATTACAGTATAAAGTGCAGCAGTGATTAAAAAATAAACAATTGAACTGTAAATGTAAACAATGCAGGAGAAAGAAACAGTGTACCGGAGAATATTTAAACCATTTGTATGTGCAGAAATGATGGTGCAAAAAAGGCATTTGTGCAAATATGCATTTAGAAACTAAAAGTTCGGCAGCATTTGTAATTCTAGATAAAGATGCAGTGATGCAAATGAGCAGATGTGGAAATGTGATGCAGAGTCCAGTTTGTAGTTCAACAGTTCAACAGTCTGATGGCAACAGGGAAAAAGCTTTTGCAGAACCTGGTGGACCTGCAGCGGATGCTGCGGAACCTCTTCACAGAAGGCAGCAGGGAGAACAGTCCATGGTGGGGGTGTGAGGGGTCTCTTATGATGTTATGGGCTCGGGACACACAGCGCTGGGATGAAATGTCCTTAATGGAGGGGAGAGGAGCCCTGATGATCCCTTCTGCTGTCCTCACCACTCTCCTCACGTTCTTCCAGTCGGAGGCACTGCAGCCTCCACACCACACAGAAAGACAGCTGGTCAGAATGCTCTCTATGGTGCTTCTGTAGAAGGTCGTGAGGATGGGCGGGGGCCGGTGGGCTCTCCTCATCCTCCGCAGGAAGTACAATCGCTTCTGTGCCCTCTTCACTAGTGACGTGGTGTTCACAGACCAGGTGAGGTTGTCCATGATGTGCACCCCCAGGAACTTGGTGCTGCAGCGTGGTGAGGCCGGTTCTTCCTGAAGTCGACGATGATCTCCTTTGTCTTCTCCACATTCAGGATCAGGCTGTTGTCTCTGCACCAGCCCACCAACTGCTCCACCTTCTCTCTGTAGTCTTGGTCGTTGTCGTCTCTGATCAGGCCCACCACCGTCGTGTCGTCTGCAAACTTCACGATGTGATTTGTGGTGAACCTGGGGACGCAGTCATGTGTCATCAGGGTGAACAGCAGGGGGCTCAGGACGCAGCCCTGAGGGGAGCCCGTGCTGAGGGTGATGACATCAGAGGTGTTCTGTCCGACCCGGACTGACTGAGGTCTGTTGGTGAGGAAGTCTAGCAGCCAGTTCCGAAGAGGTGTGCTGAAGCCCAGATATTCTAGTTTTCCTACCAGGTAGGAGTGTTGGCCTAGTGGTTAGAGCAGCGTGCTTGCACTCAGAGGAGGATGCAAGTACCCGGTTCGATCCCCAGCCCCTGCACTCTGGGTCCCTGAGCAAGACCCTTAACCCCAGATTGCTCCCTGGGCGCCGCACATGGCAGCCCACTGCTCCCCGAGGGTGATGGGTTAAAACCAGAGAACAAATTTTGTTGTAATGTATGTTTCAATGACAATAAAGATGATATTAGTATTACTACGATATTACTAGGTGCTGTGGGATGATGGTGTTAAACGCTGACCTGAAGTCCAGGAACAGCATCCGCACGTACGTGTTCTTCTCCTCCAGATGTGCCAGGCTCAGGTGGAGAGCGGTTGCGCCGGCTCAGGAGGAGCGGTTCCGCCGGTAGGAAAACTGGAACGGGTCGAGTGTTGAGGGGGAGACTGGAGACGATGTGTTCTTTCACCAGCCTTTCAAAGCACTTCATCATGATGGGAGTCAGTGCAACAGGCCGGTAGTCATTGAAACAGATGACTTGAGGTTTCTTCGGCACCGGAATGATGGAGGCAGACTTAAAGCATGCTGAAACTGTACTGTGGCTTGGTCCAGCGAGGTGTTAAAAATGTCTGTGAGGACACCAGCCAGCTGACCTGCACACTCCTTGAGCACCCGCCCAGGTATGTTCTCAGAGTCTTCAAAACATCGGCTGTGTCAAGGCAGAGGACCTCCTGATGGGGAACAGCCTTCACTGCTGGAGTGCTGTTTAGTGCCTCAAGAGAGGTGGTTGTCACCATCCCGCCGGCCTTGCACAGGAGTAAGAAGAAAGATGGGCTGACAATGTTGTCAAAGATGAGCGGAAACAAACCAGTAAATGCCTTCCACACGGGAGTGACGACTATCATACCAACTGGTCTTCCCCAGTGCCAGCGGCCACAGACGCATAGTGATGAGTTGAATGAGGATGATCCTCCTCTGATTACGAAGGAGGACCTGAGAGCAGAAGCAGTAAAGACGGCAGTGAGAAAAGGTGCCCAAGCCATGGCCTACAGCACTTCAGCTGACAGCAAGGGTAAAGTGACAAAAATCAACCTCCGGCCGATCAAGTTACCAGAGGCAGCGCGGGACCTAACGCCAAGACCAGCCAAGATGACAGCACTGAACGAGGAGGAACCTGAGGACGTCGCCCAGGAGATCGACAGCGCACCCAGTGAGGACGACGAACCCAAGCTTCTCAGAGGATTGGAGGACAACGACCAGGACTGCGACAGCGTCACCTCAGTTCCTGCACCTCCAACATCTGGTCACAAGACGCTGAGGATCGGTCATCGCAAGGGGCAGAAGAAAGAAGTGGAGGTTTTTGACATCTACTGAGCATCCGAGAGGATCGCAAGGCACCTAAATTGGGGTCCCGTGCAGACGAAGGATGGGAGACGGGCGTTCGTACCTGATGTCGGCCAGAGGCAGTATTCCATCCCTGTTGTGTGGCATGACCGGCAGGACGACAAGCTTGAACTTAAGGTAAAGGCTACTGTTTGTGAGTGGGCAAACATTTTAATGATGCCTTCTTATCCCTCCTTAGTTGCTTATCAAAATTTAACCCACAAGTTTCGACCTGCCTATGTGGGGATAGCTCATGATGTGATGCTAAGGAGAATGAAAAAAGCAGTTTATAACTATTCCAAAGAGAGAGGGTATAAAGTTGAAACTGTCTCAGAAGGGGAAGATGATGTGGTTCCTAGGTTGTTATTGTCACAGAACTCCCTCCGACTCACAGCGATTCAGCAGCTGCTGCTCTGGTGTCTAACTTCGAGAATAGGGGATATCAGGAGCTGAAAAAGATAAGGATGATGGTTCCACAAAAAGACCCAGGTGAGTCCATTGATGCTTATCTTAAAAGAGCGTGGCCAATGGTCGAGTATGCCACGACAAATGAAGAAGCAAGAAAAATGTGGCTGGGACGAACTACCGGAAATCCAGTTGTGAGAGATGAGTCTGCACAGAGTTATTATGAGAGGCTTGTTGTTGACGAGGTGGACGCAGAAGACTCATGCATCGAACGAGCGAAGGATCGGCTGGACCAGGGCCAGACTCTCTCTGCGGTCTGGGCTGACCTCCGGTGTGTGTGGTGGCACCGGCAAGGTATTTAAAAGCCCTGCGGGAAGTGACCCACAACAGACCTGGCCACATCAACTTTAAGAAGATGCCCGTGCGTGACTCCACACTGATCCAGATCGAGTACGAGGTGAGATCTTATGACCTGGAGCATAAGTTTTATGATGACAAGCGGCGTAAAGAGTCTGGGCTGGGAACACGGGTCCCAACTAAAGCAAGCCTGAAAGCTCCAGCTGACCCCAGCCTCGTCCCACGTTCCAAACAGCCCAGGGGCCAAGAAACAGGAATTCAGGGCGGGCCTCCACGCCCCAACAACCAGGTTATAAAACCTATTTGCCTCATGAGGAGTACCAGAAGTTGACACCAGAACAAAGGAAAGCCCTTCATGAGTCCCGGCGGGCCGGGACTGAGGAGCCAAATGATGACGGACAAGTCGCGGGTCACCCTGGACAATGCCTACTGGATGGGGGACGAAATCTACACAAGGGTGGATGGGGATCCCTACCTAGTGGACACAGGGGCGGAGGTGTCAATGACCCGCAACAACCTAGTTACGATAGGACACCTACAGGTCAAGTTGGCTAACGGGACCATTGAGAAAATGAAGTATGGGACCTGGAAAGGGATAGTTTGGGTGAAGGGTCCGTACAATTTAATCACAATAACCGATTTAAAAAGACTGAACAGTCCAAGAAAGAACCGACGCTCAGTGGGTCGCAGGCTGAAGAAATTAAAATCCAGGTTAGTAAAAGTAGGCTCCACAACAGAAGAACCAGCTGCAAGTGAATGGTATAAAGCTGTAAATGTGCCAGAGGTGACAAAACAGAAGCTAGAAGAGAGTGACTTCTCCCCGGCTGGGAAAGAGAGGTTACGTCAGATCATCACTGCAGCTAATGTGGGCAAATTCAAGAATGACTGTGGGGATTTGGGAATTAAGTTTGTTCACTTCATAGAAGGAGGGGTGCACCCCTCAGTTCGGCAGTACCCCTTAAACCCGGGTGCTGTGGAGGAGATGGACAAAATTGTGAAGGAGCTGAAAGCCTTAGAAATCATCAGAGAGGAGCTCAACCCCATCACAAACAGCCCCATTCAAGCAGTAAAGAAACCCGAGTCAGCTGGAGGCGGTTGGTGGCCGGTGATTAATTTCAAGGCCCTTAAACGCAGGACAGTGGCTAATAGAGCCAGCTTGATTAACCCACAAGGAGCCCTGAAGACTCTGAGGGTCAAAAAGTTCAAATCCTGTATTGACCTGGCAAACGGATTTTTCTCTCTCCGGCTCGCAAATCAGTCACAGGGTAAGACGGCTTTCACCCATAAGGGTAAGAGCTACGTGTGGCAAAGGCTGCCACAGGGATATAAAAACTCCCCCAACGTGTTTCAGTCAGCAGTCATGGAAGCTTTGGGTGACCTAGGAGCGACGGTGTACATCGATGATGTATTCATCGCGGATGACACAGAAGAAGAGCATCTGGAGAGGCTGCAGAAGGTCGTTGAAAAGATCACTGCAGCGGGCCTGAAGCTGAATTTGAAGAAGTGTCAGTTTGGGCAATTCCAGGTAAATTATCTGGGGTTTCAAATATCGACCGATCTGGGGCTTTCTGAGGGCTATCGAGGAAAGCTGGATCGGATCAGGGCCCCGAGATCTGAAAATGACCTGCAAAAAATTCTGGGACTGTGTAATTATGTCCGTGATCACGTTCCTAATTACCAAAAGTATGCCAAGCCACTGTATGTCTGTCTGAGAAAACAAGATGGAGAGAAACAAGAAGAGACTGAGAAACAATGGACATGGACTGCATCAAATCAACATGACCTCGATCATCTGAAGAGAGCAATTCAACAGGCCGTGAGGCTCGAGCCGAGAAGCCTGACATCACGGCTGGTTGCAGAAATCAGCTGTGAGGATGAAGATGCCATGATCAAAGTGAGGGGGGGTTAGTGACCATTTGGAGTTACACGTTGTCATCTGTAGAAAAGAAATACCCCCAAGAAGAAAAAGAGTTGGCAGTACTGGCCAAGTACCGGAGCGCATTAAAAGACCTGGCGCAAGGACAGCCTCTCAAAGTGACCACACAAAGCCAGGTACATAAATACCTGAGGAAAGGAACGATCGAAAGTATCAAAGCTACAACGCCCGATGGGGCAGGTGGGAAGACATCCTGCTCGACCCTGACCTCGAGATCGGACCAGCACAGCCAGCCTGCAGGAAAAAGCCATCAACACACGATCAAGAAGAGCCTCCGGAGTGCGTGCTGTACACTGATGGTTCAAGAAAAGGGCCCGACCAAGTTGCTTACTGGGGGTTCATACTGAAGCAACACGACAAGGAAAAATGTCGTCAGAAAGGTAAGACCCCAGGGAGTGCACAGGTGGGTGAAGTGACTGCAGTATTAGAGGGCCTGCTGGAGCTGATAAAGAGGAAGGTGAAAAGGGCTAAAATTATAACAGACAGTTATTACTGTGCTCAGGCCCTAAAAGAAGATTTATCCATTTGGGAAGAAAATGGTTTTGAAACTGCCAAAGGGAAACAAGTTGCACATCATGACCTTTGGAAGAAGATAGCTGAGTTGAGGCTGGACCTGGACCTCCAGGTGGAGCATCAGAGAGCTCACACCAGAGATGGAGCGCATTGGCGCGGAAATGATGAAGTGGACCGTTACGTCCAACAGAGAAGAATCGTCTTTGTCGGGATCGAGAAGTGAGACAGGACACTCAAAGGACGGGTGGTCCCAGATGAGTACGTGGATGAGGTAGTGCGGAACGTGCATGAGGCCTTGGGACATGCAGGCGTGCTACCTACCCATAAAGAACTGGAAAAGCAGGAACTCTAGGTTCCGCTAAAACACGTCCGTCGCGTGCTGAGGGACTGTGAGGTATGTGGTCAATACAACGCAGGTCGCCGAGGGCAGCACACGGATGGCTTAACCATCAAGAGCACTGTCCCAAGACGGAAGGACGATCGTTGAGCAAAAGGAAGAACACGTTGCCCATGTCTCTGAGAACCGCCGAGACTGAGTCCGATTATCTATTTTTCATGTTTTTCCACAATTCGGGGCCAACAATCTGCAAATCCTGTCAAGAAGAACTGCTGTGGTTTTGACCTGGTTGATGAGAAGATCCTAGATGTCCAGAAGATGTGAGTTGCACCCATGAGATGTCAGTTCTGAAGCTGAACAACGCGTTGAGCAGAAGAGACGGACCTCGGACACAGACATCAAGGCAAAGGGCTCCAGGCATGAGTCTTTGTGAATGGGACGTTAGTGGAACATCGGGGTTGCCATCAAGAGAAGGCACGTTGTTCGGCTGAACAACTCCTTATCCAGCAAAGTCACTTTGGGATTCCATCTGGGGTTCAGGTCAGTTTGCTCCTCCAAAGTTAAAATCCTCTCCTGAACATATTAGTGAGCAGCCTTAGATAAGAGATAGGACGTTGATTAAATATTAATTCAATCTATTAAATTGCTTAATGCTGTTTCTAATCCCCTGCTAAAGCATACTAATTAAAGAAGCATATAAAATTTTATTAGAAGTTGTGGACATTCTCTTATTGAGTCAACATTTTTCTGAGTTCTTCTGTGATTGTAAAATAGTCATGGTGCATGGTTCTAGACATATTTTGGAGGTCTTAAAAGGTTACCTGTAGCCCAAACTTTAAAACAACACCTTTAGGGACTTTTGAGTCTTTAAAAAATACTGATTGTGTAACAAGTGCCGATTTATAGAAGTAGGAGCCATCGTTAACTAGGGCAGTGGTCGGGGTACAGGTGGCTTCAGGCTACTAGGTTGCCTGACCTGTCCACTGAAGAAGGGTGTGGCCCTAGGACGGAGGTGGTTAGTAGATCAGTCGTGTCCTACTTATCTAGCTGAAAAGGTCTCACAGGAATTCTAAACAGGGTAATACTCGTTAGATTCAGAGGTCTTTAAAACCCCAGCTAGTCTGAGTTTTCACCCAAAATAGGAAGGATGTGGGAAGTGGGGTTTTAGTTCAAAGCCGTAATTGTCAATAACTCTCTCTCTATTTATATACACTACCGTTCAAAAGTTTGGGGTCACCCAAACAATTTTGTGTTTTCCATGAAAAGTCACACTTATTCACCACCATACGTTGTGAAATGAATAGAAAATAGAGTCAAGACATTGCCAAGGTTAGAAATAATGATTTGTATTTGAAATAAGATTTTTTTTACATCAAACTTTGCTTTCGTCAAAGAATCCTCCATTTGCAGCAATTACAGCATTGCAGACCTTTGACATTCTAGCTGTTAATTTGTTGAGGTAATCTCGAGAAATTGCACCCCACGCTTCCAGAAGCAGCTCCCACAAGTTGGATTGGTTGGATGGGCATTTCTTGCGTACCATACGGTCAAGCTGCTCCCACAACAGCTCCATGGGGTTCAGATCTGGTGACTGCGCTGGCCACTCCATTACCGATAGAATACCAGCTGCCTGCTTCTGCTCTAAATAGTTCTTGCACAATTTGGAGGTGTGTTTAGGGTCATTGTCCTGTTGTAGGATGAAATTGGCTCCAATCAAGCACTGTCCACTGGGTATGGCATGGCGTTGCAAAATGGAGTGATAGCCTTCCTTATTCAGAATCCCTTTTACCCTGTACAATTCTCCCACCTTACCAGCACAGTGATAGTTGCTGGAAATGGGCCTCTATACACCGTCCGTCCGTCCGTCCGTCCGTTGTCTTCCGCTTATCCGGGGTCGGGTCGCGGGGGTAGCAGCTTCAGTAGGGAGGCCCAGACGTCCCTCTCCCCAGCCACTTGGGCCAGCTCCTCAGGAGGAACCCCAAGGCGTTCCCAGGCCAGCCGGGAGACATAGTCCCTCCAGCGTGTCCTGGGTCTTCCCCTGGGCCTCCTCCCGGTGGGACGTGCCTGGAACACCTCTCCAGGGAGGCGTCCAGGAGGCATCCTGACCAGATGCCCGAGCCACCTCAACTGGCTCCTCTCGACGTGGAGGAGCAGCGGCTCTACTCTGAGTCCTCCCCGGATGACTGAGCTCCTCACCCTATCTCTAAGGGAGAGCCCAGACACACTACGGAGAAAACTCATTTCAGCCGCTTGTATCCGGGATCTCGTTCTTTCGGTCACGACCCAAAGCTCGTGACCATAGATGAGGGTAGGAACGTAGATCGACCGGTAAATCGAGAGCTTCGCCTTTTGGCTCAGCTCTCTCTTCACCACAACGGATCGGTACACCGCCCGCTTCACAGCAGACGCTGCACCAATCCGCCTGTCGATCTCCCGCTCCATCTTCCCCTCATTCGTGAACAAGACCCCAAGATACTTGAACTCCTCCACTAGGGGCAGGACATCCTCCCCAACCCGGAGAAGGCACTCTACCCTTTTCCGGTTCAAGACCATGGTCTCGGATTTGGAGGCACTGATTTTCATCCTGGCCGCTTCGCACTCGGCTGCGAACCGCTCCAGTGAGAGCTGTAGATCACGCCCCGATGAAGCCAATAGGACCACGTCATCCGCGAATAGCAGAGACGCAATCCTAAGGTCACCAAAGCGGATCCCCTCAACACCTTGGCTGCGCCTAGAAATTCTGTCCATAAAAGTTATGAACAGAATCGGTGACAAAGGGCAGCCTTGGCGGAGTCCAACTCTCACCGGAAACGAGTCCGACTTACTGCCGGCAATGCGGACCAGACTCTGAAACCGGTCGTACAGAGACCTGACAGCCCTTATTAAAGGGTCCGGTACTCCATACTCCCGGAGTACCCCCCACAGGATCCCCCGGGGGACACGGTCGAATGCCTTCTCCAGATCCACAAAACACATGTAGACTGGTTGGGCAAACTCCCATGCCCCCTCAAGAATCCTGCTGAGGGTATAGAGCTGGTCCAGTGTTCCACGGCCAGGACGAAAACCACACTGCTCTTCCTGAATCCGAGATTCGACTATCCGACGGACCCTCCTTTCCAGAACCCCTGAATAGACCTTACCAGGGAGGCTTAAGAGTGTGATTCCTCTGTAGTTGGAACACACCCTCCGGTCCCCCTTTTTAAATAGGGGGACCACCACCCCAGTCTGCCAATCCAGGGGAACTGCCCCCGATGTCCACGCAATGTTGCAGAGCCGCGTTAACCAACACAGCCCCACAACATCCAGAGCCTTAAGGTACTCAGGGCGAATCTCATCCACCCCCGGAGCCTTGCCACCGAGGAGCTTTTTAACAACCTCGGCAACCTCAGCACCAGAGATGGGAGAACCCGACCCAGAGTCCTCAGGCTCTGCTTCCTCAATGGAAGACGTGTTGGTGGGATTAAGGAGGTCTTCGAAGTATTCCGCCCACCGACGCACGACGTCCCGAGTCGAGGTCAGCAGCACACCACCCCCACTGTAAACAGTGTTGGTGCTGCACTGCTTCCCCCTCCTGAGACGCCGGATGGTGGACCAGAATCGCTTCGAAGCCGTACGGAAGTCTTTCTCCATGGCCTCTCCGAACTCTTCCCACGCCCGAGTTTTTGCCTCGGCGACCAGCCGAGCCGCCTGCCGCTTCGACTGCCGGTACACATCAGCTGCTTCCGGAGTCCCACAGGCCAAAAAAGCCCGATAGGACTCCTTCTTCAGCTTGACGGCTTCCCTCACCGCTGGTGTCCACCAGCGGGTTCGAGGGTTGCCGCCACGACATGCACCGACAACCTTGCGGCCACAGCTCCAACTAGCCGCCTCAGCAATAGAGGCGTGGAACATGGTCCATTCAGACTCAATGTCCCCCGCCTCCCTCGGGACGTGTTTAAAGTTCTCCCGGAGGTGGGAGTTAAAGCTCCGCCTCACAGGGGACTCCGCCAGACGTTCCCAGCAAACCCTCACAGTGCGTTTGGGCCTGCCCGGTCGGACCGGCTTCCTCCCCCGCCATCGGAGCCAACTCACCACCAGGTAGTGGTCGGTGGAGAGCTCCGCCCCTCTCTTCACCCGAGTGTCCAAGACATGCGGCCGCAGGTCAGATGAAACGACAACAAAGTCGATCATTGAACTGCGACCTAGGGTGTCCTGGTGCCAAGAGCACATATGGACACCCTTATGCCTGAACATGGTGCTTGTGATGGACAATCCATGACGAGCACAGAAGTCCAACAACCTCTATACACCTATGTAGATATTGCACCAAAAACCAGACATTTGACGCTAGAATAGTCATTTACCACATTAGCAATGTATAGAGTGTATTTATTTAAAGTTAAAACTAGTTTAAAGTTATCTTCATTGAAAAGTACAGTGCTTTTCCTTCAAAAATAAGGACATTTCAATGTGACCCCAAACTTTTGAACGGTAGTGTGTATATATATATATATATATATATATATATATATATATATATATATATATATATATATATATATATATATATATATATATATAAACTATAGATCCAAATAAAGTGATAGTGACGCTGTGCAAGAATAGTGCAAAAAATAATTAAATGACAATTACAGAGGGGGGGTGTAGAGATTGATGACCACAAGCAGGAATGATTTCCTGTGGCGCTCTGTGGTGCATCTGATAAAGAGGAGTCTTCTGCTGAAGTAGCTCCTCTGCTGGGCCAGAGTGTTATGGAGAGGGTGTGAGAAATTGTCTAAGATGGACTGAAGCCTGGACAGCATCATCCTCTCTGCCACGGTCGTCAGAGTTTCCAGCTCCTCCCCCACAACATCACCGGCCCTCCTGATCAGTTTGTTCAATCTGTTGTTGTCAGCAACCCTCAGCCCACTGCAGGGTACTTCAGGGTACTTCCTCCCAAGGGGAGTCATTTTTTCAGAGCCTAAACACTCTGATTGACCTTTATGTGCAAAAGCGTCCAAGTTGAGGCGTTGGATGTTTTTTTGATGCTCAAATAGCATTTTGTCTGAATGGAGCATAATTCTAAAGATTCCGCCTTGGTCTTGGCCTCGTGGAGCACAGTCTTAGTCCTGGCCTTGGCCTCGGAGGGCCCGATCTTGGCCCTGGTCTCAGAGG
Source organism: Fundulus diaphanus (assembly GCA_037039145.1). Classification (NCBI taxonomy): domain Eukaryota; kingdom Metazoa; phylum Chordata; class Actinopteri; order Cyprinodontiformes; family Fundulidae; genus Fundulus; species Fundulus diaphanus. The sequence goes on along the minus strand of CM073138.1, from coordinate 43,303,316 downwards.
GCCCAGTCTTGGTCTTGGTCTCGGAAGAACCAGCCTTGACTCCATCACTGCCTGGCAGATACTGATAAGATGGCCTCTAGTTCTTCGTGTTTCATTCACTACAGCCCATCTCACCCAGTTCGGAGATTTGGCAGTAAAGGAAGAAAACAATTATCAGAGACAAAACACTTAAAATATACATGTATTTATTACAATTGGAACTCCAAAGGGAGACAACACTTACGTTATCATACAGCTCATGTATTATAACCCGAAGTCTCTTCCACGCGTTTGTAAGCTATTGTCTGCTCGATGGAGCCCAGGAGCCTAAATTTAGTAGCCTGAACGGCCCCTCCCCATCCTCAGATGCCTCCCTCTGCCTGCTCCATCACACCGCCACACATGTAGGACTTTGGGGGGTGGGGGTGTCGCCGGGGAGAAGGTCTCGCTGTCTGGTGATGTCCCTGACCACAACTTTACTATGCATCTAAGACACATTCATAACATTCACATAACACACATACATGTAGAGTATTATTGGGGGGGGTGGGGGTAAGACATCTGGGGTGGGGCTAATTGTGTAGGTCTCACCCCTGATGGCTCCCTCTACCCCCACTTGCACTTAGACATTGAAGGTTCTGGGTACGTTGCTTGAGGGGGGCTTTGTCACACCTCTGTTCTCCGTTTACCGCCTGTAGTCTGGGGCCTGGAGGAGGAGCGGGCCACCTGGTCCGGGGTCTTGGCTGGCGACAGTCGGTGGGTCCATGTGATTGGCTGGACTGTGGCTGGCACTTCTGTTCTCCCCTGGAATATGTGCTGGGGGTGGGGGGTAGGGTATGGAGGGGGAGAATGTGGGGACAAATATTTAGGGGTTTGTGGGGGGGGAATGTGGTGTATTGGCCCGTTCGGTTGATGCTGGCCCCATCTCCGGGTGAGTGGGCCCGTGGGTCATCTAATCTGAGGCCGGTGTAATGCCAGTTCAGACGTGACGACTGCATTCATTCGGGACGTGACGGACTGCATTCCCCATGATGCAATGTGGTCAAAATGGCCACCAACTCCCATCATGCAACACAGCCCAAAAATGGCTGCCGCCCTAACAACGGAGCAGAGAGATAACGTTACTAGGGAAAATGTATTTATTGCAGCCACGCACGAAAATCTCCCTTCTTCTTGGTATTCTGCCAGTCAGGGAAGGCACACAGCTGTTACTCCGTGGATTACCACCCCCCCACGCCACGTGCTCGATAACTCTTTGCTGATTCGAAGATTACCGGAGCGAAACTATTCCCTGTGCGGACACAGGAGGTCGACTTTAAAAAGTACTTTTGAATTTCCTCTGATCAAGAGACTGAGAGCCGTCATCTCCCGGTGGTCGAAAGAGGACGACGCATTGTTTGGCCGAACAAGCGTCTGGGAGCCCAGAGAGAGAGAGGAAGACGAAGGAACTCTCTCAGTCCGGTCCCGCTGTAGCCTGCGGACACCTGCGTTCGTCAAGACGCCTCCAGGAAGCCGCGTTACTCGGAGCGCTCCGGACCAGCCCCGAGGCACCTCAAAGTAACGGGTTCTCCCCTTTTATTTCTTTTCACCCACAGGGTGTTTTAGAAGTGCCTGGGCAGGTGTTAGGGACTTAGTAAATGCTTTTTACTCCAATACGGAGTTGGGTTTATTTTGCTGAATATTTTCTTTGTATGTGCATGCATTTTACAATTGATTTTTGCTGTGTTGATTTGTGGTTTATCAATAACCCCGCCGTGGTTCACTGCTTCAGTTCTTTTCCATCTTCTTCCATGCTTTCCCCCCCTCTTTTTTCGCTTCTTCTTATCAGTGAATTTGATCGCTTTGTTGAATCTTAGTTTGCGGTTTTTCTTTAAACTCACCCGTAAACCACTCCCTCTCGGAGCAAGGTACCGCCTCACATTAGCGTAAGCGGGGTGACATCATTAGGACCTCCCCTCACGCATCACGCAAGGTTGTAGAGCCTACGTCATCATAGTCGCCATCTTGCGAGTGTCTCAGAGCGGGTGTCTGCTCCTCAATGCTGCGACGTCAAATGCCGACGTCTCTGTGTGGTTTAAACAACCGTGAGCTGAACTAAGATTTGCTACCTCTCATTTTAATCCATTTGGTTTTTTTTGTTTGTTCTTTTATTTCCACATATATTTTGCATGTTTAGTTTAGTAGCGAGTAAGATTTCCAAGGTCGTTGAATCAGAGAATTACTGTAACAGGGAATTGCTTTTTGTTCAATAAAAACAACAACTGCGGAATAGAAATTGTTTTGTGTTCAATCTAATTCACAGTTGCATGGTTATTCAGAATTCAGAGCTACCTCCTTTCGGACTTAACATCTGATATTATTACAGAGACATATCATTGGATGGTGATAAGGAATAAGGATTTAAACTCTAATTGCAGTTATATTGGGGTTCTCACAGTCTGCCGGATAAACCTCGTCGGTTAAAATCCGACCAGATAATTTATTCCAGCATAAATGAGTTCATAACAGCTAGTTAATTAATGCATTAGTAGTATAAATCATTACAAGCTTCTAGCTAACATCACCACCATTTGAACTATATTTTGTTATAGCGGAATTCTGAGTTGAATGACTTATTATTTAAATTATAATACCAAATTATAATTAATAATAATAATAATAAGCATATTCAAACAGCTTCTGACATAACATTAATTGGCATCTCTGGGTGGGCTAGTCTACTTACTGGCATCCTTTAGACTAAATCGAATAACCAGCAACTTATGAATTTAATGAACACAATCTACATTCCAGCATTTTGACTGCTTACCTTGCCAAAAGGGCTATTCAGTCATAATTGATTAAGGAAGTATTCCTACTAAATATGTACGTGTTTGTGGTGGTTTGAGGTTGTTAACCTGAGGTTTGAATATTGATTTCTAAACCTGGAGTTAATTAGACTGAACTGACTAGAACGTACAGCGCCTCCAGCGTCTGCTACTGATCAGTCATTTTCTGCTGTGTTCTGCTTTGAAAAGAGAGACCTTTCCTCCATCTGGTGGACGTTGCGTGTAATTGCATCATAATTGTTTTGATGAGGGACACGATTCCCCATCTGCTGGACATTGTGTGCAATTACAGCTCAGTCTTCCCAAAGTGAAGGGCACCCTGTCTCCATCTGGTGGCCAGGATAGGTAGTTGCAGTCACGGTTTAAAAGACAGCTGAGATCGCTCGGTGTCCCGGAGGGACCATTTTGAAGTCAGTTTCTTAAAACTTGCCTTATGGTTACGCCCTTTTTATACTTTTAAACTTATCATATCTTATTGTTATTCCTTTTGGAAACTTTTTTATTTTAGTATTTTTTTTCCCCTTGTCTTTTTCCTCCCTCTTCCCCTTCTGCTCATCATAAGGGGTCAAAATTGAGCTGTGATTTTGAAATTAAGGTTGCAATTTAGCGGTTTTTACTGTCATTCTTTGCCACCTCTAAAGCTCCAAAACACTGCTATTTTCCACACATGTGTAGAGCACCTGTTCTTAAATAACTTGCATCACAAACAAAGCCACAGCATTATCACTTAATTACTGGCCGAAAGGTTAGTGGTCCATGTCACTCACAGTTAATATTCTAAAAGTTAAACAAGCATATTAAACGTTCCTAAACATAGGAGTTGTAAGTCGCAGGGTTGATTTTCCCCTGCGCAGCCTAATTAAACGCACGTATTTGAACACACTTCCTGCAGTAAAGTGTCAGTCATAGTGCGTGTTGCTGTTAACAGGTAAGTGGAACCAGAGCCATGGAGAGAAAAAGTCACGACACTCCCATTGGACTCCGTTGTACGGTGTTTGCCGCCTACTTCCGGGGTATGCAGCCTCGCGTAGTTCCAAAAAGCCGTTCTATGGCATTGGACATCATTCACTTCCATTGCTGACTGTCGAGTAACTTCTGAGGTAAGTTGATTAAATAGCTACCTGTTTTGAATTGTCAACTGTCTATACTGTATCATAGGCCATTTATGATGCATATACTGGTCTTTGGTTGTATGTACACAGCGTAATTATATATATATTTTTTATCTTGGTAGACGACCGACTGCCTGCTAGTTTGTTAGCTTGACTTGCCTTTTGTGAAGGTAACATTATATCCAGGGGTAAATTGATTAAATAGCTACCTATTTTGAACTGTCAACTGTCTATATTTTATCAGAGGTCCTTTATGATGCATATACTGATCTTTATTTGTATGTACACAGCGTAATTATGTATATGTTTTATCTTGGTAGACCACCGATTGCATGCTAGTTTGTTAGCTTGACTTCGCCCTCTGTAAAGGTAGCACTAACGTTATATCCAGGCATAAATGGATTAAATAGCTACCTCTTTTGAATTGTCAACTCTGTATATTATATAAATATGCCCTTTATGGTGCATATGCTTATATTTATTTGTATGTGCACAGTGCAATTTATATATATATTTATATATATATTCTTAACTTGGTAGACAACCGATTTTCAGTCATTGCCTGCTACTTAGTTATCTTGATTTTGCCAGCTGTGAAGAAGGTATCGCTACACCAGAAATTACGAAGTTCATTAGTGAATCTCGGACATCTTTTATTAAGTAAGTTGTTGATGTTAGATTACTAGGATCATTAAGGTTGACTAGGACGGTTTTTTTTAGGTTGTATCTGCTGTCAGATTTTTGGCTTTGAACTAAAACCCCACTCACCACCTCCCTCCTATTTTTGGGTTAAAGCTCACACTAGCTGGGGTTCTAAAGACCTCTGAATCTAACGAGTATTACCCTGTTTAGAATTCCTGTGAGACCTTTTCAGCTAGATAAGTAGGACACGACTGATCTACTAACATCCTCCGTCCTAGGGCCACACCCTTCTTCAGTGGACAGGTCAGGCAACCTAGTAGCCTGAAGCCACCTGTACCCCGTACACCGCCTTAGTTAACGATGGCTCCTACTTCTATAAATCGGCACTTGTTACACGATCAGTATTTTTTAAAGACTCAAAAGTCCCTAAGGGTGTTGTTTTAAAGTTTGGGCTACAGGTAACCTTTTAAGACCTCCAAAATATTTCTAGAACCATGCACCATGACTATTTTACAATCATAGAAGAACTCAGAAAAATATTGACTCAATAAGAGAATGTCCACAACTTCTAATAAAATTTTATATGCTTCTTTAATTAATATGCTTTAGCAGGGGATTGGAAACAGCATTAAGCAATTTATCAGATTACAAATTAATATTTAATCAACATCCTATCTCTTATCTAAGGCTGCTTACTAATGCGTTCAGGAGGGGATATTAAATTTGGAGGAGCAAACTGACCCGAACTCTAGGTGGAAACACAACATGCATTTGAACTCTGGGCAAAGGAGTTGTCCAGCCGAACAACTTCACTTCTCTCAATGGTTACCCCGATGTCCCGTTGCCGCCCCGCTCACGAAGACTCACGCTCTGAGCTCCTGCTTTGACGTCTGTGCAGGGGTGTGTCTCTTCTGCTCACAAAGTTGGTTCAATCTTCGGAACTGGCATCTCACAGGTGCAACTCAAATCTTCGGCACATCTAGGCTTGCCTCATCGACCAGGTCAAACCACAGCAGCTCTTCTTAACAGGATTCGCAAAATCGTTGGCCCAGAATTGTGGAGGAACACAGTGAAGTGGGTAACGGCTCAGTCTCGGTGTTTCTCAGAGACAGGTGTTCTTCCTCTCGGCCCGTTGCCCTTCTTTTTCCTGTCTGGGGTCCTTTGTTCTTCTGCTCCGTGCTGCGTGTCTTCTTGAGACGAGATACTGAGCCCCGATTACACAGATGATCTTTTCTTTATGTGGTGAAAGAACCGTTGGGAGGTTGCAGCGCAGATCCTCCTCCTGCAACAGCATCACATCTCTCATTTCCTGTTAACCTTTGCTCTAAGCAGCAAGGCAGGGGGGCTGAAAGGACTGGTTCCTCCTTGTGGGTTGAGCTGGAGGTCAGGTTCCTTCTTCGCAACGTTGCAAGGGGCCCCTTGACTCTTACTCCACTCACCCTTGTCGGTTGAAGCAAAGGTTACGTTCCCCTTTCCTCTCTGCAATAGAAAACCCACATCCTCCCCGCTTCTCGGACAGGCTTCCTGCAACAACATCTGCACCATCCTTCCTTCATTACCTTTTTTCCAGTCCGCGTTCACTCACCCCTCCTCCTCCTTGAACACACCAACTCCAGTCTCCACTCAGCCTGTCTGCACTAAAATACTCATTACTTCATTTAATTAATACACAAGTGCTTGATCCTTCTTAGAAAAAGAAAAACAATCAGTCAATCATACAATTCAATACAGAAACATAATCGATTTAAACATACAATTACAGAGCTCTCTATGTTGTCCTTTCTTTTCCTTAACTTTACAAGTTTAATGTCCAAATCATTTCTTAATCTGTAAACAACAGGGAATATGGTCGGGCTCACCACATCACCGATTCTTGAGGTATTTCGACACCCCCTTCTTGAGGTCGACCAGATTCCACCGTCACCTAAAACAGTCCCTCTTCGTCGTAGTAGCTGATTTCCAGGACATCATCACAAACCTCAGATAGTGGCGAGGGGCTGCTTGGGGGGGACCAGGCATCGAGTACCTCAAATTGGGACATCCAGGCCAGGTCTTTGGACGATACTTCAGGACACTCTTCCTCAGTGTCCATTGGCTCTAGACTCGGTGGTGATGGATTTAGAATCCCTGTTGGAGTAGGGGGTGAAGACACGGGTGACAGGGCCGGTGGAAAGTCACCTAAGAGCTCATGCAGAATCTGCTGAACATCCAGGTCAGGGTCTGTCTGACAGCTGCATTCAGTCGTCTGCTGGTTGTCAGCTTGGCAGGCCACATTTTCCTTACTCACCGGATTGGTCTGACACCCCTTGTCGATGTAATGGTCTGGTGAAACTGGCCGATTCAGAGTTGAGGGTTGGCCAATTCCAATAATTCTTCCATCCAACAGGTGCAGAAGGATCTTTTCTTCACCATCCTGCCGCTCCCATCGTTGCCGAATGACAGGGACGTACGAGACATCTGCAGTTCGCTGGGTGAGAAGGTCAGCTTCACTGGCTTCCCAAGCAGAGGACCAGACCGGCTTGTACTGAGTCATCAGGGTCCTCAGAGTGGGAGTGTGAACGTAAGGCAGAAAGTTAGAGTCGGGCAGGCGAGCTGCTGCTCGCACATCTTCATATGCATTGTCGGGCAGACATCTGTAGCAAAGGTAGTTGCTTTGAGTTAACCATATGAATCCAACTCTGGAAATTGGGACTCCACATGCAAAACAACTAATTTGGTCCTAAGGAAACATAAAGTAGCTCAGAATTAATGTTACATGATTATATAAAAGAAAAAGTAATAAGCTTGATAGCAAAAATCTTGGCAGCTGAGCAGTAAGCAAAAAATTAAAAAGAGGCCCTCTACCCCGAGGTTCCAGCCTGAGCGGCCAGCCAGGGGGATTGGAACGGTGGGGTAGGATCCGGGGTTGAAGTGGAGTGGGCAAACATTGCAGCATAGGTCATCAGCCAAACCATGACAGGCAGATCTGAGATGAATTGGAGCCACTGCAGCAGGGACAGTATTCCCCACACAAGGCACCAGGCAACCAGGGCGAACCATTTTCCTACCCATTTGAATTTTCCTGGTCCTTTAATGGACAGCGCCTGCTGACCAAGATAGGAGAAGATACCACAGGCCAGAAGACATTCAACCACTGCAGTGGCTACCTTCACTGGCGCCCGCTTGGTCGCATGCAAGCCCCCCAGAGCAATTTCTAGAGTGAAAGCCGTCGAGTCAATGCAGAGCCACAGCATAACCATTAGCCCCATCTTCCAAGTGATGAGTGTTCGGCCCATCAAATAGGAGACAAAGAGGGACAAGGCCACTTCTCTTCTACGCAGTACCGTGAGGCCAAGGATTATCTTTGCATATCCTTGGATGGTAACAATGTATCGCAGGAGCTGGCTGGCCGACCAGTAGCCAGTGTGGCAGTAGCAAAGCCAGGCGGCTAATAAGGTGTAAAACTCCAGAGTACTCACTGGGGCTGGCTCCAGGGCAGAGGTGGAATTATTGGAACTCATGATGAAAAGGTGGTGGCAATCCAATTTGGTAATGTTATCGTCTTCAGACCCGGAACCCCAACTGGCTTGGCTTGGCTGCGGAGTCACTTACTATACTAAGTCAGGCGCCTCCTCTGGGAGGGACTTGTAGCTCCTCCCCTTAGGGCGGAACATCACCCTGATCCCTTCCACGAGGACAACTTTACACAGAACAGCAACAATGACAGCGCCCAGTGCTAAAAGCAAATAAGGCCATATAGAAGCTAGAATATTCAGCACCCAGTGTTCTATGATGGAAACCCCCTCACTGATAACTTCGGTAACTTCTTCAACCACTTCGGCGATGGTCTCGAACACAGTGTTTCCCAGTCTTTCATACCAGCGGCAAGCATGTTCTTGACCTTTCTTGCCACAGGTTTTCCATACTTCCTTGGGGAGACCGCAGGTTAGGTTGGAATACATCAGGGTGTTTCCTACCCAGTTAAATCCCTCATCCACTCCCCCATCACACAAACTTTTACGGAACGCATGTCCCTCAGCGATGGCGATGAGTGTGTCAGGAACAAAGGGCACTATTTTTCCCATAATACTCTTTCTTGATCTTAACTGATGACCCAGAATGGCCTCAGTGCAGGTTGAACCTTTCCCCAAAGCACGCCTCTACACATTGTTGAATTTTACCCAAATTACCTCAGAGGCGTGCGAATCGTATTCACCCTCATAATGTTCCGTACAATGATTCTCCCACCCGAGGACATCTTGACAGGGTCGTCTTGCAAGGCCGATCGTGCATCGGGTGGTTTGGTTGTTGCACACCATACGCCAGGGTCTAGGGTGAACATAAAGAGCAGGTCTCCAGAAGTAGTCAGGCCAAATAGATTGTTCTTTGGAATAAACCGTGGCTAAATACTGATACTTTATCCAATAGTTATCAGATAACTGGAGGCAGGGTAACACCCAGGCTTTCAGCTCTGCTTCCTGCAGTCCCCACCAGCTGTGTTCATGATATTGAGTCCCTGTCCATTCCACCCAGGCCCTTAGGACAAGTTTTGCTGTGGGAAGATGTTGCAGAACGGAGCAGTCATACCTCCAGCTAGAGAAGAAAGATTTTCCCATTTGCCAGAGGTCACATCTAGGCGATACCTGTACCCCAGCCCACTCTGAGTTATTCAGGCTATTAAAAATCCTATCTGCCACACATTTATCTATTCTAGCAAAATCTTCTTTGGGGACTGCCAAAAGTTCATCTGGAGTAGGAACACGCTGAACATAAAAACTGGAATAATAAGGCCCCTTTAATCCATCTTCAGAGCGTGTGGCACCCTCGGGAAAATCACCTATAAAATGGACTAAGCGGCCGGCAGCGGACAACCATGGGAATGAAGTATTAAGCCATTCCTCATATTCAATCTGGCGGACTGTAAAAACCGTGGGTGTCAATAGTTCCTGAGACATGAGGGACAGAGGGATATACTCTTTGTTAATACATTTAACAAAAATGTTCCATACACATGCATGCAACTTCTTAAACTTGGTTCGGATGCAATTCTGTTGCTCAGGTCGTTCCAGCTCTTCCCAGTGGATTACCTTTCTCTTAGGTGCCTTGGTAATTGTAGCCCGTTTGAGCGGATTCTGTGTTGCGTGATCATGTTCATCTGTGCGGTCGACCTGGCTAGGGGCTGAGGTCACTGTGTTATTACGGCTCGGTAATGTTATGGGGGTGGAATTAGTAACGCACTTAAGGTCATAATTTCCCCAAAATTCCCCGCGGGGAAACCAGGCCCGGCAACCGGCAGATCTATGTGGTGCTGGGTACGTTACCTCTGAGTCCCAATATCCCTGATCGGTGAAGCGCACGAGTGGCCTACAAAGCCAGTTACAGTGCCATTCGGGAGTGCCGTGATCAGGATGAATCCAGTTGCATCTAATAGTGCGTCGAACACGGAGGTGCAGGATCCGGACCCAAACGATCACTCCTTCATCTGTGATGTCGTGATTGTAAACGAACCAGGTGAAGTTGAACAGGTCATACGCTGAAGGGTCGTCCAGCCTCACTAGACGCTTCTCAAAAAACTTCTGCACATTGGTACACTCTGGACCTCTGCATTCTCTATTATACGCAGACCCATTTTTAGATGTCGTGTTATCATCCCAGGGCACAAAAAAAGTTTTGTCGCTGGTGTTCCAACAGCTAATGTTGGCATACTTCGAGGCCCCATGTGTCACTCTGACATGGGTCAGGTGCCATGGCCCAACACCTATCATGTAAAGAATAACTAATATAACTGTAGCAGCAATAAGCAGGGGAAGGAGCATGAGCAAAGCTTGAATACATAAGGGCTTATCCGTGATCGTGGTCGTTTTCCGTAGCAAGGGTTCGTCAGGGAAATCCGTGTCGTCACGGTCATCATCTTCTTCGGTACTGGTGTCGTCAAAAATCACCCGAGTACCATATCTTCGGAGCTGTACGGATCCATCGTAAAGCATGTTGGCCGTGTGCTGAGGTTGCTTCTTCTTATTGCTGCTCGGAGGTTTCTTTCTCGTGTGTCCCAAGGGCAGCATAAGAACTCATCTCCCTCAAGGCCCACCTGGTCTTTTAACAAGGTTTGCATCACTGGGGAGGGGTAAGGCAGGTCTGGTTCCAGCCCCCTCCACACCCATTGCCATGTGTAAACACGCCAATAATCCGGCTCCGGAGCAGGGCCTTGCCAGCCCACAGATCTTGATTCTGCTGATTGTTCCTCGATGTGTTCCCCCATTTCTATCGGCAAAGAAACATACGATACAAGTGGCTGACCATACATTTTCAGTTGCACGTGGTAACCCTTCTGAGGTGGTACCCACGCCACTGGCCATGGAGGACAGGGGTAGACTCTATCTGTGGTAATTACCAAGGGTAGCTGGGTGTTATTGATGATTAAGTTCTGCGGAAACATTTGCCGTCTGGTCACTGTTACCGCCATGGACGGCGAGTTGGCCCATATAATATTGTTTGCATCAGAGAACTCATAATAAATACCTTGCAGTGGCTCGTGGTAGTTCGGTCCCCATCTGATTGTCAACAGAGCCCCCGCTATGGGCATGGTGACGGCATTGAATATCCATGGTAACTTCCTTTCACTGGCATAAGGGTCTGCGACATCTTCGAGGGCTATACTTTTCCCCCTCCTCCCCTCCCAATACGTCTGTCGATTCGGATGCCAATATGTTTGGTCTTTTAAAAAAACTCAGCATGTTCGTGGGGAGATAATGTCTTGGGACTACAGACCAATCGGTATCCCGGTTATACATGTGGTGGGCTAGAAAATAGGCTTTGGTGTGTTAACAACTAGGAGTAAAGTCTGCTCGTGGACTGCGAAGAGAGATGAACCCAGAGGGAAAATACAAAAAGGGCTCACCTCCTGATTCCCCGTTCCAAACGTCAGGACCGACTTTTACACCTGCTAGCTTGAGCATTTCTTCACTTGGGATAAATTTTTTCTTTCTATCCTTTTTCCTATAGCGACGTTTAGCGACACGGGCTCCCTTTTCCATGAGATCCATTAGTTTTTGCTTTTTCGGTTGTTCTTCCGTTTCCATCTCCATGTTGACAAGAGTGCCTGTAGTGCCCCAAATCTCGCCCTTCCTGGTGGTACTGGATTGGCTTCAGCTTCTGGGTCCTCTGCTTCTGTAATGGTTGCTCCCACCGAGTAGATCCCCCTATATGGAACTAGAACAAATTGTACCGAGATTCTTACCCTACGGGTGGAGCTTGGACTGCTGGGCGTGGCGGAATAGTGTGTAACCCCTCCTGGTACTTGCATCAGCCCTTCACGAAACCACTCCTCTTCAGTAACCAGGAACTCCCGAGTTTTCCCTTTGGGTCTTGCCGCACAGCTACCCCAGGCATCCAGCGATGTGGTGTAATAATACAGGTTCGTCGATCGAGCGCCCCCTTCCCTGGGTACGTCTGGGAGGTCCATCGATGGGAGGTCAGGATCGTTGAGGACCTCTATGATTAACGCTCCCCAGGTGGTCAGCTCCCATGGGCCTTCCCAGCCCCTCACCACTGCTAGGGCTCGGTCATCGTCTCCCACCATTATGGCACGATGCTGGGCCTCTGCTGGGTTGCGATACACCCGCAGTACCATGGCACGCTGCGCGGTGTTCGGTGGTCTGACCCCCAACAGTACCTCCGCGGGGTCATAGGGCCATGATGCAAAGATGGCTGCGATTAGATGATCCCCTCCATCCTGTGGAGAGCCCAGTAGCACTTCTCTCATACCTTCATTCAGTTGTGGGGGAGCTGATGAGCCCTCCTTGGTGCGTAGGCCAAGCACAACTGTACTCAGTTGTGGGGGAGCTGATGGGCCTTCCTCTGTAGGCAGTTCAAACACGACTGGCAGAGTTCTACCTGTATAAACTTCAGGCTGGGCCCTGTCCATACGTGGCTCGAAGTTTCTTAGGGCCCCATAGAATTTCTGCACCTGCCAGCCGTATGCCCGCTCGACCTCAAGCAGTCGCCCTCCTTTGAAATCCTCACGGCAGGCAGTACAATAAGTCAGATTTCCTTCATTCCATGAGCATAAACACGAGGTAGGGGAAAATTTACCCATGTCCCAGCAGGTGATGAAAATCACCCTAGGAAGATGTCGTACTCTGCAGTCCCCACACACCACGGCGTCGATTACTTTAACTTGAGGTCTTGGTAGCCGACTGAGCTCACTGCCCGATGCATGGTGACTCAGGGGTCTGTCTTTCCCTGGTCCCTGCCAACGGACCTCAAGCTGAACTGGAGATTGGCAAACGGTGCAGCAGTGGTTGAGTTTCTGCCACAAGAGCTTTTCCTCATCTTCTGGCAGGAGTCCTTTTTTAGCCCATTCCAATTTCTTCAAAGCTCTTCCTGCCCAGAGCTCTGAAGTGGTTCTTCTGATGACAACCACCCCTGTTACAGTGGCCAGTCTGATATAGGGTGGCAAGGTGCATGATTCACTGGCCATTCTCCGGTCTCTGGTTTCCCTTAGCTAAGAACTGGCTTGAGCTGCTCCACTCCTTGGATCCCCTTTGTGCGCAGCAGCACAGTGTTACTGTCTAAAACTTGCTTCACAATGTTGACGGTGTTGTATTTGGGTTTAACAGCTATATTAACAGGTTGATCATGTGCTTTTACCCACACCCTCTGTCCAACCTGGAATGGCGCCGCGGCCTCTGGCTGTTTCCTCTTATCACCCGTGCTCCTCCCCACCTCCGTCGAGGTGAACGGTTGTTGGTTAAGCTCTGTCGCAGGGGATGGCCTCGCGGTGCGACGACGATCATTGAGGGTTTGGCCTATCTCCACCGCTCTGGTGCTCCACTCCCGTGAATTTGCATTTTTTGCAATCCAGTTTTTCACCAGGCCTATAGTGCGCTCCACCACCCCGTTGGCCTGTGGGGTGTAGGACGGTGAGTAGACCCGGACTACTTCAAACCGCTGGCACCACTGGTCAACCTGTGAGTTCCGAAAATGTGTCCCGTTATCTGTTCTCAGCTCTTTAGGAACACCCAAGGAACCACAAACTTACTCCAGCATGCTAACTATACTGCTTCCGTTAGCCCTTTTTGCTGCTTTCACTGTTACATACCCAGACATTGAATCCACCAGCACTAAGAGATACTTCTCACCTCTTTTTCCTGTTATCCCCATGGGGCCCGCAACATCCATGCAAACTGACCCCCATGAGACGGTGCTCTTGATGGTTAAGCCATCCATGCGCTGTTCTCGGCGACCTGCATTGTATTGACCACATACCTCACAGTCCCTCAGCACACGCCGGATGTGTTTCAGCGGGACCCAGAGTTCCTGCTCTTCCAATTCTTTACGGGTAGTTAGCGCGCCTGCATGTCCCAAGGCCTCATGCACGCTCCGCACCACCTCATCCACGTACTCATTTGGGACCACCCGTCCTCTGAGTGTCCTGTCCCACTTCTCGATCCCGACAAAGACAATTCTTCTCTGTTGGACGTACCTGTCCACTTCATCATTTCCGCGCCAATGCGCTCCATCTCTGGTGTGAGGTCCAGGTCCAGCCTCATCTCGGCTATTTTTTTCCACAGGTCATGGTGTGCAACTTGTCTCCCTTTGGCAGTTTCAAAACCATTTTCTTCCCAAATGGACAAATCTTCTTTTAGGGCCTGAGCACAATAATAACTGTCTGTTACAATTTTAGCCCTTTTCACTTTCCTTTTTATCAGCTCCAGCAAGCCCTCTAATACTGCAGTTACCTCACCCGCTTGTGCACTTCCTGGGGTCCTACCTTTCTGACGACATTTTTCCTTGTCGTGTTGCTTCAATATGAACCCCCAATAGGCCACCTGGTCGGGCCCTTTTCTTGACCCATCAGTGTACAACACCCATTCCGGTGGCTGTTCTTGATCGTGCACTGATGGTTGCTTCTTGCAGGCTGGCTGTGCTGGTCCGATCTCGAGGTCAGGGTCGAGCAGGATGTCTTCCCACCTACCCCATCTGGTGTTTGTAGCCTTGGTGCTTTCGATCGTTCCTTTCCTCAGGTATTTATGTACCTGGCTTTGTGTGGTCACTTTGAGAGGCTGTCCTTGCGCCAGATCCTTTAATGCGCTCCAGTACTTGGCCAGTACTGCCAACTCTTTTTCTTCTTGGGGGTATTTCTTTTCTACAGATGACAACGTGTAACTCCAAATGGTCACTAACCCCCCCGTTTCATTACTCACTTTGATCATGGCATCCTCATCTTCGCAGCTGATTTCTGCAACCAGCCGTGATGTCAGGCTTTTCGGCTCGAGCCTCACGGCCTGTCGAATTGCTCTCTTCAGATGATCGAGGTCGTGTTGATTCGATGCAGTCCATGTCCATTGTTTCTCAGTCTCTTCTTCTCTCTCCCCATCTTGTTTTCTCAGACAGGCATACAGTGGCTTGGCATACTTTTGATAATTGGGGACGTGATCACGGACGTAATTACACAGTCCCAGGATTTTTTGCAGGTCATTTACAGATCTCGGGGCCCTGATCCGATCCAGCTTTTCCCGATAACCCTCAGAAAGCCCCAGATCAGTTGATACCTGAAACCCCAGATAGTTTACCTGGAATTGCCCGAACTGACACTTCTTCAAATTCAGCTTCAAGCCCGCTGCGGTGATTCTTTCGATGACTTTCTGCAGCCTTTCCAGATGTTCTTCTTCCGTGTCGTCCGCGATAAATATATCATCAATGTACACCATTGCTCCTAGGTCACCCAAAACTTCCATGACTGCTGACTGAAACACGTTGGGGGAGTTTTTATACCCCTGTGGCAGCCTTTGCCACATGTAGCTCTTGCCTTTGGGTGAAAGCCGTTTTACCCTGTGACTGTTTTGCGAGCCGAAGAGAGAAAAATCCATTCGCCAGGTCAATGCAGGATTTGAACTTTTTGACCCTCAGTGTCTTCAGAGCTCCTTGCGGGTTAATTAAGCTGGCCCTATTTGCTACCGTCCTGCGATTAAGGGCCTTGAAATTAATCACTGGCCGCCAACCACCTCCAGCTGATTCAGGTTTCTTTACTGCTTGTATGGGACTGTTTGTGATGGGGTTGAGCTCCTCTCTGATGATATCTAAGGCTCTCAGCTCCTTCACTATTTTGTCCATCTCTTCCACAGCGCCCGGGTTTAAGGGATACTGCCTAACTGGGGGGTGTACCCCCCCTTCTATGAGGTGAACAAACTTAGTTCCCAAATCCCCACAATCATTCTTGAATCTGGCCACTTTAGCTGCAGTGATGATCTGACGTAACCTCTCTTTCCCAGCCGGGGAGATTCTGTCTCTTTCCCAGCTTCTGTTCTGTCACTTCTGGCACATTTACAGCTTTATACCATTCACTCGCAGCTGGTTCTTCTGTTGTGGAGCCTAGTTTTACTAACCTGGATTTTAATTCTTTCAGGCTGCGTCCCACTGAGCGTCGGTTCTTTCTTGGATTGTTTAGTCTTTTTAAATCAGTCACTGTAATCAAATTGTATGGACCTTTCACCCAAACTATCCCTTTCCAGGTCCCATACTGCATTTCCTCAATGGTCCCGTTAGCCAACTGGACCTGTAGGTGTCCCGTCGTAATGAGGTTGTTGCGGGTCATCGACACCTCCGCCCCTGTGTCCACTAGGTAGGGATCCCCATCCACATTTGTGTAGATTTTGTCCCCCACCCAGTAGGCATTATCCAGGGTGACCCGCGACCTGTCCATCATCATTTGGTTGACTCCTGAATCCCAGCACGCCGGGACTCATGAAGAGCTCTCCTCTGTTCTGGTGTCAACTTCTGGTACTCCTCGGGAGGCAAATAGGTTTTATAACCCTGTTGTTGGGGCGTGGAGGCCCGCCCTGAATTCCTGTTTCTTGGCTCCTGGGCTGTTTGGAACGTGGGACGAGGCTGGGGGTCAGCTGGAGCTTTCAGACTTGCTTTGGTCGGGACCCGTGTTCCTGGCCCAGACTCTTTACGCCGCCTGTCATCATAAAACTTACGTTCCAGGTCGTAAGATCTCACCTCATACTCGATCTGGGCCAGTGTGGTGTCACACACGGGCATCTTCTTGAAGTTGATGTGGCCAGGTCTGTTGTGGGTCACTTCCCGCAGAGCTTTTAAATACCTGGCCGGTGCCACCACACGTCGGAGGTCAGCCCAAACCGCCGAAAGAGTCTGGCCCTTATCCAGCCGATCCTTCGCTCGTTCAATGCATGAATCTTCCGCGTCCACTTCGTCAACAACAAGTCTCTCATAATAACTTTGTGCGGACTCATCCCTCACAACCGGATTCCCTGTCGTCAGTCCCAGCCACATTTTCCTTGCTTCTTCATTAGTTGTGGCGTACTCTACCATTGGCCACGCTCTTTTAAGATAAGCATCAATGGACTCACCCGGATCTTTTTGTGGAACCATCATCCTTATCTTTTTCAGCTCCTGGTATCCCATATTCTCGAGGCTAGGCATCGGAGCAGCAGGTGTTAAATCGCTGTGAGTCGGAACAGGTTTCTGTGAGGGTAACAACCTAGGAGCCACATCATCTTCTCCCTCCGAGGTAGCTTCAACCTTATACACTATCTCTTTGGAATAGTTGTAAACCGCTTTTTTCATTCTCCTTAGCATCACATCATGAGCTATCCCCACATAGGCAGGTCTAAACTTATGGGTTAAATTTTGATAAGCAGCTAAGGTGGGATAAGACGGCATCATTAAAATGTTTGCCCACTCACCAACAGTAGCCTTCACTTTGAGTTCAAGCTCGTCGTCCTGCCGGTCATGCCCCACCACAGGGATGGAATACTGCCTCTGGTTGACATCAGGGACAAACGTCCTTCTCCCATCCTTTGTCTGCACAGGACCCCAGGTTAGGTCCCTTGCGATCCTCTCGGATGCTCGGTAGATGTCAAAAACTTGCACTTCTTTCTTCTGCCCCTTGCGATGACCGACCCTCAGCGTCTTGTGACCCGATGTTGGAGGTGCAGGCACCGAGGTGATGCTGTCGCTGTCCTGGTCGTCATCCTCTGATCCACTGGGAAGCTTGGGTTCGTTGTCCTCGCTGGGCGCGCTGTCAATCCCCGGGGTGACGTCCTCAGGTCCCTCTTCGTTCAGTGCTGTCATCTTGGCTGGTCTGGGCGTTAGGTCTTCTGGTGACTTGATCGGCCGGAGGTTAATTTTTGTCACTTTACCCCTGCTGTCAGCTGAAGCGCTGTAGGCCATGGCTTACGTACCTTTTCTTACTGCCATCTTTACTGCTGCTTCTTTCAGGTCCTCCTCCATGATCAGAGGAGGATCATCTTCATTTGACTCATCACTTTGTTCCTCTGGCTGCCGGCCCTGGAAGAGACCAGTTGGTATGATAGTCGTCACTCCCGTGTGGAAGGCATTTGCTGGTTTGTTTCCGCTCATCTTTGTCAACATTGTCAGCCCATCTTTCTTCTTACTCTTGTGCAAGGCCGGCGGGATGGTGACAACCACCTCTCTCAAGGGCGCATCTGGGCTGATCGTCTTAGCTGTAGTGGTCATCCCTACCACGGTCACATTTTCAGCATCTGTCCAGTTCATATGCTTAGTTCGGACCCCACTCACACTCACCACAATCCTACGACAGCGCTCGTTGTTCGCTGCAGTAACACCAGCCCCCAAGAGGTCTATCAGCTGTTCTTGATATCGTTCCATATCTTCTCCTTCGGAACAGGCTCTAAATGGAATGTGGATTACTAACCAGTACGGGAGTTCAGCGCCATAAGTGATCATGATGTCCCCTGGCTGTCTGCTTCCTCTGCGCTTCTCTCTCACCATGTGTTGATACTCATGACCAGCCCGCTCCCTCAGCTTCTTCCTGAAGTTGCGATCATGCAGCTTGTAATCATACGAGGTGATCACCAATAATGCATCTCCCTCTAAGTCCCACGGCTCCGAAACAAGCCGGTAATAGGTCACACCATGGGGGTATGGGGTGCGTTGAGCTGAGATCGGGATGGGATCCAAATCCCTTTTCATTCTCTTTGTCTTGGACTTCTTTGAAGTTTTTTTCTTCCTTTCTTGCCGGCTGATTTCTTCTTCCGAAGACTGGGATGGTTCCTCTGAGTCTTGTTGGGAATTCACTTCTTGAAACTTCGGGATGGTCCCTAGGACATGCCCTCTCCCGGGCAGCATGGCCCGCCGCGTGGTGCTACTCATCTGGGGATGGAAGTCATGGCTCACAGATGGTCTTGCTGAGCTCATGATTGTCAGCAAATTTTCCCCTAGACAAACTTCTGTGTGGTCTGGGTCACCTCTCAGCTGAGCGTTGATGTTATCTAACCTGTTGTCGATGCTATCGAGCTGTTCTTCTGCCCGTCTCATCAAGTCTTTCCCTGACACCTTTGCATTAACCGGCCCTACTTCTTCTCCCCCATCTGAAATCACGGTTACGTCCTCTTCTCCATGCAGTGGTTCTGGGGGAAGGGAGCCTTGCTGTGGTGAAAGGGGTGCCTCGCCGACTTCAGACTCTGTGTCTTCATTTCTCTTGTTTTCGTTCATTACTTTGAACCGGCTTAACCTGTCCAGCTCTGTCTTATACTGGGCTTTCTGGGATGCTGCTCTGGTGGTTTCGTTGGTCAAATAACCATTCACCCCCAGGACTTTTGACACCATTTTCACCAACGGATAATATTCGACAGATGGGCTGTAAAGGGATATTACTTTTCTTACCCCCCACTTTTCCAGGAAATCGGCGAACCACTTCAGCCAACGCTGTGTTTCTTCACAGAAACTTGGCTTGGTCCTGGATCCTCCAACACCGTCAGTCTGAGCTGGTGGTACAACTGAGGCACTTCATAGTAACCTTTCTCTTTACAACTATATCCCATCATTGTTCTCGCTGTCCCTTCAGCGCCGGCGTGGCGGCTGAGGAATAATTTCTTCATCGACAAGGTCCAACTGTCATAGCCTTTCCCATGAAATATAAATTCAGTGTTATAGCTTACTTTGACTTTTCGGGGAGTTGCAAGCATCTGTCCCTGGGATTCTCCTGGATCTCCCCTGGATACCCTCTGTCCAGAGAGGTCATCTGGGAACTGGGATTCATTCTCTTCAATGGCCTCAGCCATCCTTCGTCTTTGTCGTCTCGAGTTGTCTGCCGCCCAAAGCCTCTCCTTGTACTTCGGAGCAAGGATGGGTGCAGACTACTGGCTACTAGCTTTACTGTATGGGTCAGGTCAGTTACCCTCAATAAAGCTCATCCCCCACCTACGCCGACGGTAGTTACTGCGAGGGTTGTGACTGACGGCCGGAGCCAGCCACTAACAATCCTACTCGCCTTCAGATTGTTACAGTTCGTGGTCTATGAAGCAGCCTTTCTACTCCCTACCACTACTTTTGGGGTCTCCCTCTCTCTCAGGGCCCCACGTTGGGCGCCATGTCATATTTTTGGCTTTGAACTAAAACCCCACTCACCACCTCCCTCCTATTTTTGGGTTAAAGCTCACACTAGCTGGGGTTCTAAAGACCTCTGAATCTAACGAGTATTACCCTGTTTAGAATTCCTGTGAGACCTTTTCAGCTAGATAAGTAGGACACGACTGATCTACTAACCACCTCCGTCCTAGGGCCACACCCTTCTTCAGTGGACAGGTCAGGCAACCTAGTAGCCTGAAGCTACCTGTACCCCGTACACCGCCCTAGTTAACGATGGCTCCTACTTCTATAAATCGGCACTTGTTACACGATCAGTATTTTTTAAAGACTCAAAAGTCCCTAAGGGTGTTGTTTTAAAGTTTGGGCTACAGGTAACCTTTTAAGACCTCCAAAATATTTCTAGAACCATGCACCATGACTATTTTACAATCATAGAAGAACTCAGAAAAATATTGACTCAATAAGAGAATGTCCACAACTTCTAATAAAATTTTATATGCTTCTTTAATTAATATGCTTTAGCAGGGGATTGGAAACAGCATTAAGCAATTTATCAGATTACAAATTAATATTTAATCAACATCCTATCTCTTATCTAAGGCTGCTTACTAATGCGTTCAGGAGGGGATATTAAATTTGGAGAAGCAAACTGACCCGAACTCTAGGTGGAAACACAACATGCATTTGAACTCTGGGCAAAGGAGTTGTCCAGCCGAACAACTTCACTTCTCTCAATGGTTACCCCGATGTCCCGTTGCCGCCCCGCTCACGAAGACTCACGCTCTGAGCTCCTGCTTTGACGTCTGTGCAGGGGTGTGTCTCTTCTGCTCACAAAGTTGGTTCAATCTTCGGAACTGGCATCTCACAGGTGCAACTCAAATCTTCGGCACATCTAGGCTTGCCTCATCGACCAGGTCAAACCACAGCAGCTCTTCTTAACAGGATTCGCAAAATCGTTGGCCCAGAATTGTGGAGGAACACAGTGAAGTGGGTAACGGCTCAGTCTCGGTGTTTCTCAGAGACAGGTGTTCTTCCTCTCGGCCCGTTGCCCTTCTTTTTCCTGTCTGGGGTCCTTTGTTCTTCTGCTCCGTGCTGCGTGTCTTCTTGAGACGAGATACTGAGCCCCGATTACACAGATGATCTTTTCCTTATGTGGTGAAAGAACCGTTGGGAGGTTGCAGCGCAGATCCTCCTCCTGCAACAGCATCACATCTCTCATTTCCTGTTAACCTTTGCTCTAAGCAGCAAGGCAGGGGGGCTGAAAGGACTGGTTCCTCCTTGTGGGTTGAGCTGGAGGTCAGGTTCCTTCTTCGCAACGTTGCAAGGGGCCCCTTGACTCTTACTCCACTCACCCTTGTCGGTTGAAGCAAAGGTTACGTTCCCCTTTCCTCTCTGCAATAGAAAACCAACATCCTCCCCGCTTCTCGGACAGGCTTCCTGCAACAACATCTGCACCATCCTTCCTTCATTACCTTTTTACCAGTCCACGTTCACTCACCCCTCCTCCTCCTTGAACACACCAACTCCAGTCTCCACTCAGCCTGTCTGCACTAAAATACTCATTACTTCATTTAATTAATACACAAGTGCTTGATCCTTCTTAGAAAAAGAAAAACAATCAGTCAATCATACAATTCAATACAGAAACATAATCGATTTAAACATACAATTACAGAGCTCTCTATGTTGTCCTTTCTTTTCCTTAACTTTACAAATTTAATGTCCAAATCATTTCTTAATCTGTAAACAACAGGGAATATGGTCGGGCTCACCACATCACCGATTCTTGAGGTATTTCGACACTGCTGAACCTGGCGGTGTTAGCCAGTCAGCTGAGTACTGTGTATCTGATGCTAGTAGAAATAAGGTTTGTTTAATTACACCCTTGAAAGGGCTGTTTAGTTGGATTGCATGTAAGAACACAAATTACCACACAAAAAATTATCATAAGCCATAATGAGCTTTAAAATGTTTATTACTCAGACAGTAGTGTGACTAATTTGTTCCCCAAACACTGCTGCTGCTGCAGGCGGCTGCTGCTGGAGGCGATGACTGCTTGAGCTGGCTGATGTTGGCGAAGGATGGTGATGGCGGCTGGGGCTGGCTGGTGCTGGCCATGGCTGCTGGTGGTGTCTGCAGGTAGTGGCTGCTGGTGGCGACTGCTGACTGCTGGAATAAGAGGAGACTGGAGGCTGTGGAGACTGCGGACGGTGTGCCGGGAATGGAGAGGCCGAGTACATCCATGGCAACCAGTAAGGTGTTCGGCAGTGGCCTAGATGGTATGACCTTAGGTGAGGAGGTCTGCTGTGTGGAAATCGCCTTCTTGGTCTGACTCTTACTGCCAAGGTACCCCTTATTACGGCTGTTTGCCTTCCTCTCAGCTCCGATGCACTTTGAGTGAATCCTTAACCTCAGCCTGATGTATGTTGAAAGGATTTTTTTTTTCAGCTCATGGCATGAGGGAAGGTTGCTGTCCAGACTCATGGCCTCTCTTTCCAGCTGTTCCACTACGTTGGAAGATTCCATAAGGGAATCACTCGTCTTGGAACGGAAGAGCTGCTCCACGTGCTGCAGGAGAGTGAACAGCTCATCGCATGGCCGGTATAATGCACCCCTTTTAAATTCCTTTAACTGTAGTAAAACAGCTCTCTCACTTGTGTTGGTTCAACCAGTGCACACTGGCATTCCTCACAGAGCGAGAAGCTGATGACCCTCTTCGCTATGTATCCTGCCAGGTGGTAGAGGACACAAGACTCGGTCTTTGTGAGGTCAGGTGGTGATGGGTCTACCAGCTGCTCCACTCTCACAACCTCAGAAGCACTGCAGTTGCTGTTCTTGCTGTCCAAGAAGTCCGCCAATTGGTCTGATGCATCATCCAGGTAACTGCCAGTATGCGTTGTCGAGAGGAACTGCCCTACAGTGACAGCCCGTAGTGCATAGTGGAACTCCACAGGTGTCGGGACTGAGTTCCTCTGACGTATGCAAGAAAAAGTATTTTCTAGGCAGTCCTGAGTGAACCGGCTTGTTAGGACAAATTTGTGCCCCTGTCTCAACAGATCTTGCTGGACCTACAGGATCGTTGTTGTGGCCATCACCAGTCCTGTCTGGACTGGTTTCCAGCTGCCCTGGGGACCGATCTTCAGGCCCTGAAAAAGATGGATCGAGTCACGGAGGAAGCTGATGGCCTTTTCATACTCTTCCATCTTGAAGTGACTGAGGGCAGTGACAACATTGCGGGACGACATGAGGTCAAACCAGTGGTCCATCTTATCCAAAAACCATGCCGTTGTAAGGTAGGACTCTGGTCTGCGCTCCTCCTGTACCATGTACTTCAGGGCGGCACTTGTTGCTTTGCTGAACACATGCATTGCTGAACTCACCTTCATTTTTTCAAAATGGCTAGGCTCTGGGACAACTTTGGACAAATTGGGTGCCAGCTTAAGTGGCATGCCTACTTGGAAGGACACCAGATCCTTTAAAGGGGCAACAGAGACCTCACTGGACGCCAGCTGCTCCTTTTCCACCACATCCTGAGGTATGGTGATGATGTGACCACGGATAATGGCACTCTTCAAGTTTTTGATGAGATGAGGAACGTCAGGCATGAAATGGAGGCGCTGGTTTGGCTCAACAGGATGCTGGATCCATGGTTTGTCATAGGTCACCCCAAAGGACTTCCACATTGCTCTATTGGGGCTCCCTATGTCTGTGGTGATGTTAAGCACATGAAGCCCTACAGATGCTGCCGCTTCAACAATGCTGACTATGATGGGCCGGTAAACTGCACCATTGGTGGAATTGCCACTGTAGTGGTAAGCCACGACTTGTTTCCACCGCGTTGTAGCTCCAGCCAGCATAAACACCAGTGCATGCGTCGCTTGTCCTTGGTGGTCAGGCAGCGTGATGTTGCCAAATAGCCTCCCCGTTCCCAGATGGAGCTCCACGCCTGGAGTAATGGACATTTCATCTAAGGAAAGCACACACTCTCTCTCCATTTCACTCATGCCACTTGCCTTCAGCCTCAGCATCTGAAACACTTCCCCCAAAACTCCCGGCTCCAGCTTTACATGTTGCATCCTCCTTTGCAGCGTGCAGATGTTAGGCAGTGGAATTTGCATTTGCTGGAGGGTTTTATAACCGGTGGTGCCAGCGGTAAATCTTATTTTTATAGCTTTTTTAATTGTCTCCTTTCCCCACCGTATTCCTCTCTTCTTTTCCTGTCCAAGGGCTGTCATTTGGTCTCTGTTAAACATTTGGGTGAACTTCTGATTAACTAAATTGTTCCTCTTTCTTAGTGCCAAATTAATTCTTTTTTGCTGTGCTAGAGCCCTCTCTGCTCTCCTTCTCATTAACTTCTCCATTTTAAGTTGCCTTATTAGGTCCTCCACAATTTCACTATTAGAACCTGGCAGTCTGGTCCCTGGAGCACCTGGCCCTGGCAAAGTTGGTTCGTCGTTGCTGGCTCCTGACTGACTGGCCCTCGGCACACACATCCCTGGATCACCTGCCCCTGGTAAAGTAGGCTCTTGGTCGCTCTCTCTGTCTCCTGTCATGTCCCTTTCCTTGCCCACAAAATCCACCTCAATTTCTCCCTCAACCTCTGTAACAATAACAAGGTAATGTTGCTGTTATATGTATTTTGCCTTTGCATTTGCACCTACTGTTATTTTCAATAAAAGGGTACACTACACTCCGATAGAAAATCAATTAAAGCGAAAAATTACTGTAATGTGAATCAAATCATCTGCCACAATCAGAAACCAAAAAAATTTATAAACTCATCTACTGGCAATGGTTAATTTGGAGGACATTGGATGAATAGGGCCCCCAGGCATCTTCTGAACGAAGGGTAAGCGAAGGAGGTCAGGACCGATATAGCAGTGTGATACAAAAAGAAATGCCTAAACAACTTACGGTGGCAATCAGGACTGATCCACATGATGTAAATCATGGGACAACACCTGCTTCCCACCTGACCCCTGACACTGTCTGCTATGATCTTTTTCCTCCACCAGGGCGACGGGAGCACCGTTCCTGGGACACAGGTAAACCCCACTCATCTGAACTGCGTCCACGGACAAGAGTTCATGACAGAGAGGGTCCCCCGGCGTCCCATGAACGGCCGCCGATGCCAGGTAGGTGGTCAGAACTGGAGCCCCCTTTCCATCGTGGTTACCGCAAGCAGGAGTCGTCAGGAGAGGACTTAGATGGACCAGCCCCGATCCCTGAACAGGGACTGCGGGTGCGTCAACTTGAGTCCCTGGCCCAAGACATAGAGCGCTTTGATCCTAGCAATACAGAATCCACCATTGATAACTCAGAGAGGTAGAGCGCTGTCCGCTAGATTTATATAATCCCTCTGCTCTGGAAAAGTTGACTTTTCTGGATGTGGTTTTCCAGATGTGTCCATGTGTTCATAGAAAGCCTCCCTCCAGCTACACGTGACCGTTATTCAGCTCTTTGTCAGGCTTTAAGAGAAGAATATTCTGTGTTCACAGACCCAGCTTTTGCGACTCTTGGGGCTTTTGCAATTCAGCAAAAGAGAACTGAAGCTCCAAAGGAGTACTACCGCCGTTTGTGGGCTGCTTACTTTCAGGGACGAAATGCTCCCGGCTTGGAGGACGACCACACTTTCAAATCTTTGTTCCTCCACAACCTTCATGAAAGCGTGCGATATGAGGTTACCATGCATTGTAGAACAAAGAGACTCACCATGCAGGAAATCAGGAAATACGCGCAGGTTGCATGGGAAACACGTGTCCGGCCCAACAAAGGAGCCAACAGTGATAAAAAGGTTCTACAAATTCAGATCGAACCAGAAAAGAGTTTAGGTCTGAAGGGACAGGAGATGACTCCCTCTAAACCTAAAACTAGATTTGGGTTCAAGAAGCAACATGGTTTTGAGCCGCAGCAGAAGAAAGCTTCTCATGATAGGAGAGGTCAGCATGACAGCATGGAAGGTGAGAGGTTTCAAAAGTGGCACAGGCCGGATCCAGCCCGACACGGTGTTATAAGAATTATTATTCTGAAGTCACTATGGCCTCACACCACTCGGACAGAGGAGGCCTGGAGACCTGATGTCTGTGTATAAGTTCCACTGTTTGCCGAGTGCAAGGCTGAATGCTGCGTAGAATGATTATTGTCTATGATAGACTGTCTTTGTTATGTCTCTAGCCAAGGACACAGTGCAGTATTAGGGGAAGCCGGAAAGTGAGACAGACAGAGACAGGGCAGACAGAGACTGTAGCGGAACCGTGGGGTGCTATTACTTTCCATCTATGTGAATCTCTGCTCTGTTTCTCAATAAAAGTGCTGGAACGTCATACCACCGTCTCGTCATTTAGTAAAGATGGGAACTCAGTTACTATTGTTTAGAATTCCACCCAAAACTCCCATAACACACGGTAAGCAAACTGACAGGTCGGAAAAGCACACATGACAACAAAGGCTGGAACCTGCGCATAGAGGAGTCAATGAGAAAGGAGATGGAGGAGACTTTTCGCATGTTGCTAGCCGAAACAGTGTGTCAGATCGCGCCGCAGCCGTCCTCGCCACCATCCAATCCTGCCGACCCTCCTGGGAAACCAGGCCCAAAACCCCCGTCAGCATGACTATGAGTGGACCAGGCTCCCCCTTCTAACAGAGTTTATCTGATTAAGTGGGGGAACCAACCGAAAAATCACCAACAACCTTCTAAAATCCCATCAGGAGGTGATCAGAAAACCCCTTTCCTCAGGTTTCTAGGTGAGCTAAACCACCGTGAAAACGCGCACCGCTTATACTGCTCAACAGTTATAGGAGGATGTGTAACGGCAAATGCTTTTTTAGACACAGGTTCCGAGATCAGTCTGATGTGCTCAGATTTATTTGATGAGGTGACCAGAGCTATGGTGTCTCTTGGGAAACCGTTCCAGGTGGAGACCTGTAACGTGGGCATCACCAGCTACACTCAGGATCAGTTATGCATCACCAAACGGGCGTGGTTAGACATCACTTTCCGTGACATGACCCTTGTGCACCCCATCTACATCTGTACTTTGGACACAGAACCTTTTCTTGTGGGACAGGATCTGTTGAACAGGTTAGCTCCACTCATCGACTGCCATCATGGTCATCTTTGGGCCCAAGTGGGGACCCCCAAGCCTCTTACTTCTGGAAGTGGACCGTCCGTCCCTATCCACCAGGTGACCTGCTCAGAAGAGCCCAAAGAACTTTTAGCACCATTTCTGCCTTCAACAGAGCCGATTTCCAAATCCTCTGACACACCACCGCTTCTCAGCGATCGGAGAACTTCTCTCTGCAGCCATACATCTTTCCTTTGCTCACTTAAACACTCTGGAGTTGAACCCTATAACCCCAGAGTGGCCGAAGGTGTGCACCTGGAAAGCACATTCATGCCAGACGTGCTGCTGGCTCTTTGGTCGGAAAAATCTGCGATCAGCAGATATCTGTACAGCTCTTTGTGCCGTGAAAAGCCCCATCTGGCTGAAACAAAACACAGCCACTACTTGCTCTCAGCAGACTGGCCTCACCGGCTTCTGAAAGCAACGGGGGTGTGCATACTTTATGTACAGATTGGCACAAGACAGCTCTCTCATCCTTTCAGCATTGTGGAGAATTTACACCCTCCAGTGTTTGTTGGTGCTGATTTTATGGAACGGCTAGGTGCACAGCTGGACACTTGTAACCAGGTCCTGTGGGCTCAGGCCCATGTGACCCCAAGTTCCTTCCTGAGCACCCCTGAAGTCATGCAATCAGAGCAAACCATCCCACAGGCTTGCCAGGTGGTTAGCGAAACAAACGTGCTAATACCACCACAGACTGCAGGTGTACCTATCAAATTAATCATCCTGAAAGGACAACAAATACAGAGCACACAGGTTTTCTTTCAGCCGCTTTCTTACTTCCAGGAATCCAACCTGGTAATTTGTAATTTGTAATTTTTATTAAGGATCCCCATTAGCTGTTGCCATGGCGAACAGCTAGCTGGTCATCCGTGGCACACCCCTGCTTGAGCTGAACAACCGCTCAGCTTACCTTCTGGTGGAGAATCCAACCCACATGCCGATCCAAATTGTGGCGAAGAAACCTCTTGGGGTGCTCATCGAAAGCTCTTTCCACGACTTTGAGCTGAGCATTCCTGTTATTGGAGACATGCCCTTATCCTTGACCGGCAGACAGGACTCTTCAGACACAGTGTTTACTTTTCCTTCCAACATGATCCAAATCAGACGATATGAAGCTCTGCCTGCTGGATCCATTTGTGGTGCAACGCTTGAAGCTGAAGGAAACCTGTCCGTGTATGCGATAGAAACCAACCCAACAGAACCAGCACCAAATTACCAGAGAACTGGGACTCGCCCACTGAGCCCTACCCTGGTTTCGAAACAGAAATTATGCAGCAGCTGGAAAAAGCTGATGCACTGACCACTGAAACGGAGAGAACAGCACTTAAGGAGCTGTTTTATGAGCTTCAGCCCATTCAGCCCAAAGATTCAAACGAACTTGGGATCACATTGACACACGTCCATGACCCACCAGTAGGAGGACATAGAAGCTCTAAAGCTAATCTGAAAACTCTCCAACAGGTGGCGTCCCGGCCTTCAACGGCCCAGGACACCCAGGAGCATGTACAAGGCTGCTTAACCTGCTGCCAGTTACAACCCACACGACCGCTAGACCGAGCCCTGCTTCAGCGAAGGGGGGTTATATTTCCGTGGTCACATTTACAGACTGACTGGAACGGTCCAGTCCCCAAATCGTCAAGAGGTAACAAATATCTTTTGACAATAACATGCAGCTTCACAGAATGGGTCAAATGTTTGCCTGCACCGAATGACACTGCTGTCACCACAGCAGTCCTGCTGCTAAATCACGTTGTCAGCCGGTGGGGCCTTCCCCTGTCCATCGACTCAGACAGAGGGACGCATTTCTTGTCAAACATCATGACCGCGCTTTTCGACATGTTGGGCGTGGAAGTTAAATTCCACATCCCCTACCACCCACAGTCATCGGGACAGGTGGAGCGAATGAACTGCACCATGGCCAGCATGTTAAAGGAACATGCCAGCAGCCATGGCAGGGATTGGGACGTAAAGCTTCCCCTGGTCCTAATGCTAATCCGCTCTACCTCACCATGCTCCACAGGGATGACACTTTTCCAGATGATGACAGGGAGACAAATGACACTTCACCTGAATCTCATCAACCAGCCCGAAGACGTCAATGTGACAACCGTCTAGACGGCACACCAGTGCATCACTGATTTAAAAGACCATCTCCAAACGACTTTCACGTGGGCTCAAAAGAACCTAGAAGCCAGCGTGCAAAGTCCAGAGTACAAATGGGTTCAAGCGAACCAAATTTAACCGTCCACCAAACTCTCCTCACAGGGAACGGAGCCTAACTCCGCCCCCGCCGAAGAGAACAATGCATAGCATTAAATAGGACAAGTGCATGTTCAACCAGGACATGTAAACATGCACTAATAAAACAAATGTCCATACTTAACTTCACGTCTATAATTTCACACTCAGCAATAACACCATGCATTGCTTTGGAAACGCTCACAGAAGTGGTAAAGAATGACATGACGTATACTCAGGTTGTTAGAGATTTAATGCAGGACCTCACTCGAGAGGTTAGTTCATCCATAAATAGCCTTGCTGAAGGACGGATTCCTCCGTACCTGGTACCAGTAGATTTGGTTGAAAAGGTTCTCAAATCTGCCTCTAGTGAAACACTGCAACCACCACAAACACACCTGGCTTACAGCCTAGGTAGTGCAATTCCAATATTTGTAAATCCTGACAACTTGGAGATAGGATTTATGCTAAACCTTCCCATCATTGAAAGAGCTAACGTGTAAAGGCTTAAATCAGTATTGAATGTCGGGTTTTTGGCAAGGTGAGACCCACGTACACCTACAAACCCCCTCAATGTAGGCCTATCATGATGCTGACCCCAAACTCTATTTAGTCCCTAATTTGGATTTGTGTACCAAAACCAAGGACATCCACTGGGTATGTCCAAGCAATCCATTTATCAGAGACGTTACCAATTACCTGTGTGGTCTAAGGAATGAATCCTCTGAACAAAACTGTCAGTCTAGAATGACCCTTAAAGATGCAGGTGTGGAAACCAGAATTGAGCGGGCAGGTAACCGCTGGCTCGTTAGCACCCCAGAGGCAGAAGCCCTGTTATCTTACGAGCAGCACGACACAGTTACTAGACTAAAACTGCCCAACCAAACCCTTTTCTGTTCCCCACCTCAAGGTGCTGTTGTCCACATTGGAAACATGGTTCTGCATCACCTTGACGTTGACAAATATGACTCAGATATTGAAATAATAGATGTCTTTAAGGGATACAATTTCAGCATTGATGTTGGCATTGAAAGACAGCTTTTACTTGCAGGCACCCAGCTGATTAAATTCAGTCTCACTCCATCAGAGTTGAGCTCGGTCCCTCTGCTTCGCTTCCCCAGAGCTACAGAGTCGACCGACACTCACATTATGACCATTATTGTGGTTCTCCTTGTATTTGGATGGGCCATCACTACTGCGATGGCGTATGCAGCATACAAGCAGATCAAACAGTTGCAAACCAGGATTGACACCCTCACCTTCGTCGCCCCCAGGTTCGTGACATCAGCTCCTCAATGGCCACAAGCTAGTGATGGGTCCGGCAACACCGATGCGTCGGCGCATGTGTCGGTCTCATAGAGCGAAACCCGTGTCGATGTGTGTATTGCTACAGAAAAGTCACGTGACCGATACAGGAACTGTTTCGGTCACGTGACCGATACAGGAACTGTTTCGAACTGACCGACGCGCCAAACTGTTTCTGTTCCCTCTAAGCTGCGCGCGTGTGCATTCGCGCACAGCAGCGCGCACAGCAAAGCTATGCTGCGCAGTAAATAAAATCCAAGCTGAATTGTAAACAAAATAATAATAAACCAAGTTTTTTTTAATCATTTTGCAACTCTGGTGTGATGGTGTACCACAGTCTCGCTCTGTGAGCGCAAGGTGCTGATCAGAGCGCACCACTGATGGATGGGTTGGGCAGACGCCTTTATGGTTGGGCGGGTTGCGCTGTGCGTCTTTGTTCTGAGCGTCGTTTCAGAAAAAAAACGGCTGATCTACCCTTAGTAGAAAGCTGCTACTCTGAGTAGTTCTTCCTCCCTTTGTCATACTCAGCATGTCCGATTTAAGAACAGATGATAACCAGGGAGATGAGCGGCTGAGATCTCGCGAGAGCTGTGCGTAAGTAAAATGGAGGCGTTCATGTAATTCAAATCAAACAAGCTAAGGTAGGAACGAACCAATAACTGAAAATAATACAAAGTTAAAGCCCAAACATTTAGAACTGTCTTATTTTCTACGAGGGAACAAACTGGACGAAGAGACCGTGACGAGCCTGGAGTGCTACCTGGACGAGTGTTTTGATAGCATCGTGATGGGGAAGGCCCAGAAGCCTACGGCTGCTAGCACACCGTCACTTAAGCGCACTCGTTCTAATTCCACCAGTGCGTCTTCTTCATCCACTTTGTCTCCAGACAGGAACTTCAGCGACATCTTGGAATCCATGGACAAGAAGCCTACCAGCCTTGACGCGCGTCTCGCCTTGGTAGAGGTTCTACACAAGGAGTTTCAGTCTCTAAGGGAGTCGGTGGAGTTTAGCCAAGCCCAGCTAACAGCTATGGCCGCGGAGAACGACGCGCTGAGGGGAAAGGTTACGGAGCTGACCGAAGGGTTTATCCAGCTTCCCGGCGAAAATAAGAAAATGAAGGAATCCATTCTGGACATACAGTCGCGAAGTATGAGAGATAATCTCGTCTTTGCAGGCATCCAGGAGCAGCAGGGAGAGATAGCAGAAGAAACGGTCCGGAACTTTCTCCAGCAGAAGCTAAAAATCCCGGCGGATCAGGTAAAAAACATCACTTTTCATCGAGTCCACCGGCTCGGAGGTAAGAAACCCGACAAAACCCGTCCTCGCCCGATCATAGCTAAATTTGAGCATTATAAACAAAAAGAATTTGTTAGAAGCTGCGGCAGGGAACTGAGAGGGACAGACTTTAGTGTTAATGATCAGTTTCCTAAAGAAATCCTAGATCGCAGGCGAGTGCTGTTCCCAATCAGGAAGAAATACATGATGGACGGCGTTAAAGCCACCATATCGGTTGACAGACTTTATATTAATGGACAGTTGTTCAGGGATCAGAAGATCACCCCTTGGCTTTATTAGTTACACCACAAGTGGACTTAAAGCATGTTTCAATGATTTAAAATAAATAAATAAAATAAATAAATAAATAAGACGCACAGATCGGTACACGGTGATAAATTAAATACACGCACAGCTCAAGAGCACCTTGGTATGGTTGTTGTTCACGGTTGGGTACAGAAGGCACGGGCTATGGTTTATCCCTTTTCACAATCTCTTACTCTTTGCACTTTTTTATTTTTTTGTGTATTTCTATCTTATTTGTCTGCTTCTTTCCTGATCATCAGTCAATCACAAGCACATCATATGATGCTACCTGGGTCTATGTATGACTATTTTCTCAAGGGCATGCACCTTCTAACTTCTCACTCACATCTATGGCGAATGTAAAGTTTGTGACATGGAATGTGCATGGGTCTGGCACCAGAGAGAAAAAAATGAAGATCATTAACCAGCTTACTAGATTAAAGGCAGATGTTGTATTATTGCAAGAAACCCACAAATCAGCTACAAATGCAAGTGAGCTTAATTCACCTGAGTTCCCTAATGTGTTTGCGGCCTGCTATAACTCTAGACAGAGAGGTGTAGCAATCTTAATCCACAAAAACGTTAGTTTTAAAATATTAGATAAAACTATAGATCCTGAAGGTAGATACATAATAATTAAAATAGCTATCCATAACCAGAAGCTATGTATTGTCAGTATATATGGTCCAAATGTTGATGACCCCTCTTTTTTCCACCAATTCTTCCTTGCACTTTCAAAACACGGGGATTGTTCACTAATTATAGGAGGTGACTTCAACTTTGGTTTAAATAACGATATAGACAGGTTGAATAAAACAGGGACTCAGCGTAGTTGGCAGTCAGTAAGTGTAGTAAAACAATACATGAGTGATTTTGGTCTTTGCGATGCATGGCGTTCTCTTCATCCTATTAGTAAAGAATACACTTTTTTCTCAAATGTTCACCATTCGTACTCTCGTCTGGACTACTTTCTAATAAGCAGCTCACTGCTGTCGGTTGTTTCAGAGACGGTAATTCATCCTATTGCTATCAGTGATCACGCTCCTGTTACTCTCACCTTAATTAATAAAAAAATAACCACACAAAACAAAAGCTGGAGATTTAATACATCACTGCTTAAAGATGAAGAATTTATAAAATTCATTAAAGAACAGTGGGCCTCATACTTAGAATACAATGATCAACCAGGTACATCGGCATCGATATTGTGGGAAGCTGGAAAAGCAGTGATGAGAGGTAAAATAATTTCTTTCTCATCTCATAAAAAGAAAAAAGAAAACAAAAAGATTCAGGAATTAGAAGAAAAACTTAAGTTACTAGAATCCTCTCAAGAAGAAGGAAAGTTAGGTAAAATCCGTGAAGTAAAATTAGAACTAAACCACTATATTGAAAAGCAAAATAGATTTCTAATACAAAGACTCCGAATAGAAAATTTTGAACATGGCAATAAGTCAGGAAGCTTTCTAGCTAATCAGCTTAAAATAAATAAGGAGAAAACTACTATATTTGCAGTTACAGATTCAACTGGTAATACAGTAAGTGAACCAGAGTGTATAAATAATACCTTCCGCGATTTCTACAAATCTTTATACACACCACAGATAAATCCATCAGAGAAGGATATTAAGCAATTTCTGGATAAAATTACACTTCCTAAATTATCAGATAACCAAAGAATGACACTGGATTCCCCGCTAACAACAGCTGAAACCCAGGAAGCTCTTAAAAGCATGCCTAATAAAAAGGCTCCAGGTCCAGATGGATTCCCCACTGAGTTTTATAAAGAGTTCTGGAATATTCTAGCCCCAACGTTCCACAGAATGTTGCAGGAAATACAGGAAAAAGGTAGATTTCCAGCTAATATGAACTCTGCCACCATCAGCCTTCTGCTCAAGCCAGACAAAGATCCTGTGTTGCCCACTAGTTATCGTCCCATATCCTTAATTAATGTGGATATTAAGATAATCTGTAAAGCTTTTGCAAAAAGATTAGACAAAGTAACTCCTCTCATAATACATCCAGATCAAACTGGTTTCATCAGAGGAAGGCAGTCATCCACAAATACACGCCGATTACTTAATTTAATTGATTATTCCTACAGTAAAAACATTAAAACCAATATATTGTCTTTAGACGCAGAAAAAGCATTTGATAGAGTAAATTGGAAATTTTTATTCGCTACTCTTCATAAATTCGGTTTTGGCGATTTATTCATAAACTGGTTAAAAATTCTATACAATTCTCCAACAGCCTGTGTCAGGACAAATAATCAAATATCTTCCAGTTTTTGTCTACAGAGGGGCACCAGGCAAGGATGCCCTCTTTCTCCATCACTTTTTGCCATCTTTATAGAACCTCTAGCAGCAACAATCAGACAAACAAAAGCTGTAAAAGGTATAAAATGCATGAAAATAGAGCACAAGATTAGTCTGTACGCGGATGATGTATTACTTTATCTCCAGCATTCAAATAATTCTCTTTTACAAGTAATTAGAATACTAGAATCTTTCTCTAAAGTATCAGATTACTCGTTAAACTGGTCTAAATCTACGGTACTGTCAATTAATTGCTGTCTCGAAAACTCCCTAAATTTACAAATGCAATCAGGAAATATTAAATATTTAGGTATTACTGTGTCGAATAAATTAACAGATTTACTTAAACTTAACCATGCCCCACTTTTAAACAGGATAGAAGAGGACCTTGAAAGATGGAAATCGCTTCCAATCACACTTATGGGTAGGGTAGCTTCAATAAAAATGATGGTCCTACCTAGAATTAATTATTTATTTTCAATGGTCCCCAATAAACTATCATCTGACTGGTTTAAATCTCTAGACTCTGCCATTTCTAAATTTCTTTGGAAAGATAAACCCCCACGTATTAGCCTAAAGACAATACAGAAGACTAAAGACAGGGGAGGATTAGATCTGCCTAACTTCCATAACTATTACTTAGCAAATAGGCTACAATACATCTCTAAATGGATAAAAAATACTCTTTTAGATGAGCCTTGGTTAGATATAGAACAGAAAATGTGCAATAATATCATGATCTCAGATCTGCCGTTTATTAGCTCAAATATAAAACGGCATACATGCTTCAAAAATATCAACATTAGCTCTACTCTGACATCATGGTGGGAGTTCCTCAAAATGACAAAGTCATCCCTTATCCCATGCAGTCGTACACCTATCTGGAATAACCCTGATATCCTACAAAATAATAAAATGATAAACTTTACATACTGGAAGAATAAAGGTATTAAATATCTGGAACATCTACTTGACGGAACCGAGTTCATCAATTTTGCTAAACTAAATATGCAATATGGCATTAGTAAAAATAAATTCTTGGAATATGAACAACTTAAATCTATAATTAAAAATAAATATAAGCATATTAATGGTGGTTTACAAGTCCCAACTAATATAATACAGTTCTTAGATTTAACCCCCCCCCAAACTACTGTCTAAATCATACAGGACACTGACTAAAATAGATGATTCGATATCTCTTCCTATAATGAAGTGGGAAAAAGATTTATCAGGCACCTTTGAACAAAATTTCTGGGCTCAGACATGTCTAAGAACTTTCAAATTGACTAGAAACACCAACTTACAACTAATACAATACAAAATCCTTCACAGAGTACACTACACAGGACAAAGATTATTCAAGATGGGGTTGGCACAATCTAATATCTGTCCACACTGCATAGGCAATCATCCTGATAATTATTTTCATACGTTATGGTTATGCACACCAGTCCAGAGGTTCTGGACACAGATATGTAAGGACTTATCAAAGTGCTTGAGCTGTAAAATTACACCTTCCCCATCAGTTTGCCTGCTCGGTAATTTTGAGGGAAGTCCTCTGAAAAAAGAAATAGTTTACATGGTTTTTACTGCTTTATGCATCGCAAAGAAAACTATCCTCATGAATTGGAAAAGTAAACAAAATCTCAGTATCAATCAGTATAGAGATCTTTTGTTGGATCATATTAATCTAGAGACAGCATCTGCTTCCACATCTGATTGGTCTCTTTGGGCTCCTCTGATCAACACCATCACTTAGTGGAATAGGGGGCGGTGGGTTGCTTCCTGCAGGGCGCAGTGGCTGGATGGAGGGGTTCCTGGGGCCCTGGGGGCACTTGGAGTGGGGCGCCTGGTGGGTCCGGCACCGGGGTCTGTTGCCCCCATCTGGGAGGAGTTTGGGGGGCCTGTGGGTGGCCTACAGCGGCCGCTTGCGGCGCTCTTTGGGAGCTGCGTGTTGACGGACGTGGGTTACTGACCTGGTAGCTGTGCTGCCGCTGGGTGGGGCCGGGGTGGGTCTGGGGGTCTGGGGTCCCTGGGGCGCGCCGCCCTCGTGCGCGGGCCCCGGCGGGGCCTCGGGGGTTCCGGTTCCGGGGGGTGTGCCGCTTTTGGTGTGGGCCGGCGCGCGCCCGGGTGTCCGCCCCTGCACGGGGCCTCTGGTGCGCTGGGGGGCCTCGGGGCCCGTTGAGGTGGTAGGGGGGCATGGTCATTAACACCTCTGGGCAGATGCTCTTCTCCTTCATTGGATAGGCACTCTGCCAGTGGGGGGGAGGGGGAAAGGAGGGGGAGTAGGGACCTACCCAGCCTGGATGTCTACTGTCGAATGTATGGTGAGTTGTTTGAACGTTAGTGTTGGGGAGGGATTAAATCTACGGGAGGGGGGGGGGGGGGTTGGGGGCGTTGGCGTTCTGGTGGGCTTGTGTCCGGCCCCCGGTCCTGGTCCGTGTCGTCTTCCGGTGCGGGTTTCACCTGGGGGTGGGGTTTGGGATGGCTCGTGCGGGCCGGCTGGCCAGGGTCCCCCCCTCTTATTATTATTATTATTATTATTATTATTATTTATTTTATTTTTTTTAATTTTATTTATTTATTTGTTTATTTATTTATTTAGTTTAAGTAGGCTTGGTGGGTGGGCTGGGGGGGTTGAGGTGTTGGTCCTGGTGGGTGGTTGGCTGGCGGGCCCTGCGGCCTCTCCCTGTCCCCCGGGCTACGGTGGTGCCGCTGGCGAGGCCCCCTTCTCTGGGTGGGGCTTTCGGGGAGCGGGGGTGCCTATTGGAGTCAGTAGGGGAGCTGGCTCCCTGGGTTGGCTTCCCAGTCATTTGCTCCCCATCCCCGGACTCCTCCCTCTGCCTGCTCCATCACGCCGCCACACATGTAGGTCATGAGGGAGGGGGCGTTACTGGAGGTTGCCACTATCTGGTGACGCCCCTCTCCCCAATTTTATCATGCATCTTAGACACTTTCACTTCAAACATTTTTCACATCGCACACTCATATAGGCCATGGTAGGGGGGGGTGGGGGGAAGACGTCTGGGGGGGGGCTTATGTTGTGTGGGCCTCACCTCGGACGGCTCCCTTCACCTCCTCTCCCACTTAGACATTGAGGGTTCTGGGCAGTCACACGGAGGGGGTGCGCTGGCAACAGCTACCTTCCGGAAAGGGGGTGGGCTGTGCCGTGCATCCCCTTCGGCGCTCCCAGTTTTTAAACGCACTTGAGAACAACATGCAACAACACAACATTTGAGCAGGCGTAGGGAGGGTCGGGGTCTTCTGCACACCCCCGTTCTCCGATGGCGGCAAGGAGTCTGGGGCCTGGAGGAGGTGCGGGCCACTGTGTCCGGGGTCTTGGTGGGGGGCTGCGGTGTGCAGTCAGCGGCTTGCCAGGTCTGGGGCTGATACCTCTGCTCCGCCCAGGGGGCGGGGGGCAGGGATGGCAAGGGTAAGGTGGGGGGAGGGAGGGGGTTTATTAGGTATTTAGGGGGAGGGGGGGGGCTCTGGCCGGGTGGCTCGTGCGGGTCGTGTTGGCCCGCCCTCTTGGGGGAGCCCGGTCCGGGGGGCGTCTGGTCTGGGGCCGGGGGTCGGGCGCAAGCAGTCGTATAGTCGATTTGGGGTGACCCCCCCCCCCTTTTGTCAGTGTTGGATGTGAGTGTTATGTGGGAATGTGTGTACAGCGTCTTTTTTTTTTTTTTTTCTCTGTGTGTGGTGAGTGGGGCACAAGGGAGGGATGGGGTGAATGAGTTTTTTTATTTTTATTTTTTTTTATTTTTCTCCAGGTATGGGTGTGGTCCACTCCCTCTCCCAAGAACATCTCAAGTCTCCGCTAGGTGCGGAGCCCATCCCCCCACGTCCTGCCCTCCTCCACTTCGTTGGCGGGCGCCTTGGCCCCCTGGCGCGTTGGTTGGCTTCGGGTTTGGGGCGGGTTCCCGGGCGTGCGCCGGCCCACTCCCGGCGGCCTCTTCGCGGGGCCTGGCCCCCCGGGGGGCGGCCGAGCCCCTTGTCGTGGGTGCGGGGCGCCCTTGGGGCCTCTGGCCCTCAGGGCCCATGGCCGGGACCACTTCAGCGGGGCTGGCTGCCGGCGGGGCCCACGGGCTCGTCTCCGCGGCTCTTGAGGGCGTCGGCATTGCGGTGGCTGGGGGATTTCCTCGGGGTCGTCTCTGCTCCTTCCTTGGGGGGGGGTTGCAGATATCCTGTGTCGGCCCCTCCTGGGCGTCCTGCTTTAGGGGCCCCTTTGGGAGTCCGGGGTTACGGGTCCCCTGACGCCTGCCTCTGTGCTCGGGGAAGGTGGGTCTTCGGTTCTCCACAATCACTATCAAGCTATTTCTGGATAATCTTCACCTAAACTAGTGCACTTTCACATCTCCCACAGGTGCTGGGTCCCAGGTATTAAGTGTTCACTTATATACAGTAATCTTATAATTTGTTTATTTATTTATTTATTTATTTATTTATTTATTTATGTTCTTTCACTTTCTTTTTTCAAATATCACATTACACATGTCAGCTTACATAATAATATATATGATTTAGCAATGGCATCTAGGTGTTATTCGAGTGTATCTGTTGCTTTATGTCTGTTGGTTGTGCGGTTCTTTTTGTGTCTCTTTCCAGGTGATGGAGCAGACAAAGAAGGTTTTATCACTCTCTCCCTTTTATCTCCTCTTTCTTTCACCTCTACTCTTTTTTTTCCTTTTCTTTCACTTCCTTTGTCATGTCCATATAATTTGAAATTCTCCTTGCAGGAATCATAATAAAGCTATTTTCAAGCATAAATCAAGTGGAGCACTATGGCGAAAGCTGTTTGCTCCACTTGTAAAAGCAAAATCTGTCGAGCTCTATCTGGCATTGAGACATCAATTCCTATTGCCACATTGCTAGACAGGACACTGGGAAAAAAAAAAAAAAAAAAAAAAAAAAAAAAAAGAACAGATGATAAGATATCAGTCAGGTAAGTGAACACAGCGCCCGATCAACGTGAGCATAATAAGGTTGGAAGTGCGCATTGTCATGGTTTTCAGGTGACGAGTCCACATGCAGATACGAACAGGAGGCAATGCACAGTTTTAAGATGTTTATTTTGGAAACAGGCAGATCTACGGACGGAACTACAGGCGATTCGGCTGGGTCAGAACGTCACATCTGGAGAGTCTGCAAGAGAGAGGGAGTGAGTAACTCTGAAAGGAGAACCCGGAGAATTGCTAGAAGTGGCGCTGCTTACCATTGGGCTGGGCGGACCTAACCGGGAAGAAGTAGCGTCGGGAGGACTCTATGACTTTACGCTGCTGGAGATAGGCGGCTAGTGGCTGAGGACGGCAGATGTAACTGGCGAGGGATCCAGAGCGAGCCTCCTCGGCAGTGGGTGACAGATGGATTGACCAGAGTGAGAGAAGAGCCAGCAGAATCCGGGAGGGGGAATCTCAGGCCCCGCTGGGTAACATCCAGGGAGTATGAGGGGAGCGCCAGAGCAAAATCTGAGCAGACAGGTTCTGCTGGTCTGTTTCTTCGGACGAGACGTCAAGACAGGTGAGTGCATCCAAGCACCAAAATCTGAGGCGAAAACAGAGAGAATCCAAAAATTAGTCAAAAAAACGAAGAGTAAAAAACTCACAAGCTGGTTTCCGAGAGTTGGGACAGAGGCCACGTCGTACCACGACTGGTTAAGGCTCTGGCGTCTTCCATCTGTCAGCGCTCTGCTTAAGAAGCCAGAGGAAGCCGCCTGCAACGAGCTGCAGGTGTGGGCCACGCCTCCTCAGCCAACTAGACACACCTGAGGAGTAGAATTAGAGCAGCAAGACACAGAGAACCCTGACACTACCCCCCCCCTCAACGGCCGCCTCCTGGCGGCCCAGACGAAGAAGTGCTGGGCTGAGTAGACCAGAAATCCAAAATCAAATCCTTATTCGAGATGGCAGCTGCAGAAACCCATGAGCAATCCCCAGAGCTGCGACCCTCCCAATCAACGAGGTATTGGTGACCCCTACCTCGTCGACGGGCATCCACAACCCTGAGGACGCGAGGGTTCTGACTTTCCTGGGAGGGTGGAGGGGGTCCGGAAGGAGGGCACAAGTTGCTGTCCAACACGGGCTTGATCTGGGAAACATGAAAGGTAGGGTGTACTCGAGAGTGAGGGGGTAAACGTAGGCGGACGGTGGTCGGGTTAATAACTGTCTCTATCTCATAGGGACCAGTGAACCGGGGAGCAAGCTTCTTTGCGGACGGGTTGGACAAAAACCCTC
Source organism: Fundulus diaphanus (assembly GCA_037039145.1). NCBI lineage: Eukaryota > Metazoa > Chordata > Actinopteri > Cyprinodontiformes > Fundulidae > Fundulus > Fundulus diaphanus. The sequence goes on along the minus strand of CM073138.1, from coordinate 43,262,601 downwards.
TGACCGGGGCAATAATGGGGAGCTGGTCTGCGGTGCTGGTCAGCGAACCTCTTGCTCCGCTCTGCGGTGCGAGTAAGTGCTGTAACCATTGTTCTCCATATGTCCTGGCAGCGAGCAATGTAGTCATTGACGGAGGCGAAGGGAATCCTGAGTTCGTCTGTGGGTAGGAGTGGAGGTTGATATCCTAAAGCTACTTCAAAAGGTGAACGTCCCGTGGCTGAGGTGATGTGTGAGTTCAAGGCATACTCTACCCAGGGCAAAAACTTGTTCCAGTCAGTAGGTGAAGCTGACGTGAGGCAGCGGAGGGTGGTCTCTAGTTGTTGGTTCATTCGTTACGTTTGGCCATTGGTTTGAGGATGGTATCCGGAGGTGAGTGTGTAACGAGCACCCAGAGCAGAGCAAAAGTGCCGCCAGACCTGAGAGATAAACTGAGGACCCCGGTCAGAAAGAATGTCAACTGGGATACCGTGGAGTTTGAAAACATGTTTTATGAGGAGCTGGGCAGTCTGGAGAGCGTTAGGTAACTTACGGATGGGGATAAGATGACATGACTTCGAAAACCGGTCAACAACTGTCAAAATTGTTGACATACCTTGGGATACAGGGAGACCTGTAACGAAGTCGATGGCAATGTGGGACCATGGACGTTTGGGGATAGGAAGACCTGTATTAGAAGCGTCAATCTCAAGAATGAACTGCTTGGCTGGATCAGGGTGAACGAGTATGGGAGCCTGGGAAAAACGGGACTTAAGTCTATTAAATGCCTCTTCTGCCTCAGGACTCCAGACGAATGGGACCTTGGTGGAGGTGAGAGCATGTAATGGGGAGGCTATCTGGCTGTAGTTCCTGATAAAGCGCCTATAGAAATTAGCGAAACCTAGGAATCGTTGGAGCTGTTTGCGCGACTCAGGAACCGGCCACTCCGTTACTGCCTTTATCTTCTCCGGGTCTGACCTCACTTGACCGCCTTCTAAAACAAGACCAAGAAAAGAAATAGAAGTCTGGTGGAAGTCACACTTCTCGGCTTTAACAAATAAGCGATTCTCTAATAATCGCTGGAGAACAAGACGAACATGTTGCTTGTGTTGTTCTAGGTCACGAGAGTAAATCAGGATGTCGTCTAGATAGACGAAAACAAAAACATTCAAAAAGTCCCGCAGGACATCATTTACCAGTGCCTGAAAAACTGCTGGAGCATTGCACAAACCAAAAGGCATGACTAGGTACTCGAAGTGACCTAACGGAGTCTTAAAGGCCGTCTTCCACTCATCCCCCTGTCTCACCCGAACCAAATGATAAGCATTGCGCAGATCAAGCTTAGTAAAGATCTTGGCATTCTGGACTGGCTCGAGGGCTGAAGATAATAGAGGAAGCGGGTACTTATTCTTCACGGTTATTTGGTTAAGCCCTCGATAATCAATACAGGGTCGAATGGTCCCGTCCTTCTTGCCGACAAAAAAGAAGCCGGCGCCTAATGGGGAGGAAGAAGGACGAACTAACCCTGTAGCCAGAGACTCCCCTATGTACTTCTCGAGCGATTGACGTTCTGACCTGGAGATGTTATAAAGCCGACTCACCGGTAGTGGAGCCCCAGGCAACAAGTCAATGGCGCAATCGTAAGGGTGATGTGGAGGTAGTGAACAAGCCTGAGTCTTACTGAATACCCGCCGTAAGTCGTGGTATTCTTCCGGAACGCGAGAGAGATCAATAACGTCTCCGGAATCTGTCAAGGTGGTATGGGAAACAGATACGGGGCGAGCGGACTGTAAACAACGGGAATGACAAGCTGGAGACCATGATTCCAGTCAGGACTCAGCCCAGTTAAACTGCGGGCTGTGGACCTTTAACCAGGCTAACCCCAAAACCACGGGTGAACGCTTAACCGGGAAAACAAAAAATGATAGTTGCTCTCGATGGTTACCGGAAACTATCACTACTAGTGGTCGGGTGCGATGGGTGATCAAAGTCAACTTCTGCCCATCTAAAGACGAGACCTGGAGAGGCTCGGGTAATGGATCGACAGGTACACGGAGCTGGTCCACTAGGGCTTGGTCTATGAGATTAAAATCAGAACCAGAGTCTACTAGAGCCGAAACATCAAAACTATCCTGGTCGAACATTAAAGTGACTGGCAAACATAAGCGAGAAAGTGCAGACGCCTTAACGGCTACCCGGGGAATAGATCCAAAACCGTCCACCATTCTCCCCGTTACGAACGGCGGACTCGGTCTTTTGGCCGAACAGGACAGTCTCTGAGGAAATGACCTTCACCTCCACAATAAAGGCATAAATCTCCCGAGAAGCGCTGCTGACGCTCCTTGTTGGTAAGACCAACCTGCCCCAACTGCATGGGTTCAGGAGGCGGTGTACAGGACCGGGGTTCCCTATGGGTAAGTGTAGATGAGGTGGATGATCGCAAGGCCTGGTTGGATCTAAACCGGTTCCGGCTGCATAATCGGGAATCCAAACGGATTGCTAATGCTACAAACTCCTCAAAATCCTCAGGCTCCTCAACCCGGGCTAACTCATCCTTTAGCGTCTCATCAAGAGCCTGAAAAAATACTGCCTTTAACGGCCTCGGCTGCCAGCCCGCAGCAGCGGGCTGGCAGCCGAGCTAGTGGCTGAGGACGGCTAGTGGCTGAGGACGGCAGATGTAACTGGCGAGGGATCCTGAGCGAGCCTCATCGGCAACGGTTGACAGATGGATTGACCAGAGTGAACACAGAACCAACAGAACCCGGGAAAGGGGATCCCAGGCCTCGCTGGGTAACATCCAGGAAGTATGAGGGGAGCGCCAGAGCAAAATCTGAGCAGACAGGTTCTGCTGGTCTGTTTCTTCGGACGAGACGTCAAGACAGGTGAGTGCATCCAAGCACCAAAATCTGAGGCGAAAACAGAGAGAATCCAAAAATTAGTCAAAAAAACGAAGAGTAAAAAACTCACAAGCTGGTTTCCGAGAGTTGGGACAGAGGCCACGTCGTACCACGACTGGTTAAGGAAGCCGCCTGCAACGAGCTGCAGGTGTGGGCCACGCCTCCTCAGCCAACTAGACACACCTGAGGAGTAGAATTAGAGCAGCAAGACACAGAGAACCCTGACACGCATGTCCTACGAGTAGAATTAGAAATTTTTAAAGAAGGCATATGGACAATATTAAACCATAAGAAACAATGCCGTTGCTGCTGAAAACCGCAAGAGAGAATTGTTGAAAAAGTCAATGCATGCGCGATATGAAAGTTATGTGATGGAGAATTAAAGCTGTTTTCTCACACGTCACTCATTCAACACAAAAGGGGAAGTGTGTGTGTGTGTGTGTGGGGGGGGGGGGGTAGGCATTGAAAGGACATGGCAGCAAAAAATTTATAAAATAAATAAATGAAAAAGCCAGTCCACATGCATCCTCGTTCACATTATTTATTGACTGTATTTAAAAAACAATCAAATATATGTTTAATTCAAATGAAAATATAAATTAATACAATGCAACATACAATGATTTAAATTGTATTGTGTATACTTGGTCATCAAATCAGTGTCAGATAACTCTGTCAACTAGGTTGTCTGTAGGGATTTTTAAGGTCCAGCAGGTGTCAGTATTCAATGACACAGTATCGGCGCAGTATCAATACAGTTTGGCAATGTGTCGAAACGCTTCATGACGCCTCATCGACCCATCACTAGTGTATATATATATATACATATATATATATATATATATATATATATATATATATATACATATATATATGTGTATATATGTTTGTATATATATATATATATATGTATGTATGTATGTATATATATATGTATGTGTGTGTATATATATATATATATATGTTTGTATATATATATATATATATATATATGTTTGTATATATATATATATATATATATATATATATATATATGTTTGTATATCTGGAGCGTGTAACGAAAGTAATTTTCCTCTGGGATTATTAAAGTATGTCTTATTCTGATTCTTATCCACTCTCATTTGCACATACACAGATGTCCATTTCCTAAGACTTGGATTATGGACTATTTGCATCCCACCGATCATTTTCTTTATTTGGATGTAATGTCCATCTTTTATCTTACTCCTGAATTTGTTGCTGTATTTTGTTGTTTAATTCTGTGAACTACTGAGTCTAAGGAACTGAATTTTTTTAAGTGCACTATACCAAAAACAACTTTATTGCAGATTGTAAATATTTTGGGTAATGCTTGTTGTTGTTGTTTTCACATAATATATGGTAACCAACACCAAATATAAGTATCTGCCTCAGTGTTATTATTTACTCTTTTCAACACCTCCTTAATCCGAACCATTGTCTTCTGATACCCCACGTATATGCGACATAAGCATCAATGGACTCACCAGGGTCCTTTTGTACGACCATCATCTTTATCTTCTTGAGCTCTTGGTACAACATATTCTCAAGGTTTTCTGCAGGGACTATAGGAGTTGGGTTGTATGGAGATGGGGCTGAATTCTGAGGGATTAATGGTTGAGGAATTTTATCTTTTTCCCCCTCCTACACAGCTTCAACCCTGTACACCACGTCCTTAGAATAATTGTTTTTTTCATTCTTCTTAGCATCACATCATGGGCTATCCACACATAGGCAGGTCGAAACTTGTGGGTTGAATTTTGATAAGCAACTAAGGTGGGATAGGACGGCATAATCAAAATATTTGCCCACTCACCAAATATAGCCTTCACCTTAAGCTCAACTTCATTGTCTTGGTGGTCGCGCCACGTTATGAGAATGGAATATCGCTTCTGGTTGACATCCTGGATGAACTCCCATCATCCGTCTTTGGTCTGCACGGGACCCCATGTTAAATCTCTTGCTATCCTCTCTGATGCTTGGTCGATGTTGAATACCTCTACGTCCTTCTTCTGTGCCTTGTGATGGCCAATTTTCAGTGTTTTGTGACCAGATGCTGGAGGTGCAGGAACAGAGGTGATGCTGTTGCTGCCTTGGAAGCTGTCGATGCTTTCCTCCTCAGATTCACTTGGAAGCTGCCGTTTGTCGCCCTTAGACTTAGACTTAGACAACTTTATTTGTCATTTTGTATGCACAGAGTGCGTACAGAATGAAATTTCGTTTGCATACAGCTTGAAAATCACAGTAAATTACAGTAAATTACAGGATAAGGTGCAGGAGGTATACAGGTAAACAATGCACGAGAAAGAGACAGTGTGCGATCTTACTGGCAGCGCTGTCAATCTCCTGTGCAGCGTGCTGCTGTTCCTCCACGTTCAGTGCTGTTACTTTTGCTGGTCTTGGTGACTCAGCTGACTGGAGGTTGATTTTGGTCACTTTACCTTTACTATCAGTTGATGCTCTTTAGGCAGCTTTCCTCATTGTAGTTTCTGCCGCTGCTACTTGCAGGTCTCTTGCAAGTAGCAGCGGTGATTTCGGTGATTAGAGCTGGATCATCTTCATCAGACTCTTCACTTTGTGTTTCTGGTTGCTAGAAATGGGGATTTTGTTGGTATTATAGTTGTCACCCCTGTGAGGGAGGCATTTACTTGAGTGTCTTTATTCATCTTAGACAGCATTGTCAGCCCATCTTTCTTCTTACCAGTATGTGAGTTCTGCGGCGTCAGTGATCACAATGACTCCTGGCCGACGGCTTTCCTGACGCTTCTTGCTCACCATGTGCTGATACTCTCTTCCAGCATGATTCTTCAGCTGTTTCCTGAAATTACAATCATACAGCTTGTACTCAGACGAGGTGATTACCAACGGTGCATCTCTCTCTAGGTCCAACAGATGTAAAACGACCTGGTAATAGGTGACAACATTGGGGTACGGAGTGCATTGAGCTAAGATTGGAATTGGGTCCAAGTTCTTCGTCATTCTCTTTGCCTTGGACTTTTTGGTTGGTTTCTTCTTTTTCTCTTACCTGTTGATGTCTTCCTCAGAAGATTGTGACTGGTAGTCTGTGTCTTGAGGGGAGTTCCTTTCCCGGAACTTCTGTATGGTTCCAGAAATGAACCCTTTCACAGGCAGAGAAGATCTTCGCGTGGTGCTGTTCAGTTAGGGATTGAATTCTTGGCTTATAGAGCGCTGCACATAACTGACACTATGAGCAACTCCTCTTTCATGTGGGCTTCTGTGGTGCCTGGGTCGATGTTCAGCCGGGTTTACTGTATTGTCAATGCTGTCGAGCTGCTCATTTACTCAGTTAATCATGTCCTTTGCAGATGCCACTGCATTCAATACATCCGACTCTCCCTCATGATCAGAGCTCAGGGTCACCTCATACTTGTCTTCTTGAAGACCCTGCTGCTGCTCCAGTGGATGAGAGCCTTGCTGCAGTGAAAGGGGTGCGTCTTGGACGTCAGACTCTATATCTTCATCTCTCTTCATCTCATTATTTGCTTTAAACTGAGCTAGTCTTTTTAGTTCTGGTGTATATATTTCTCTTTGGGGTTTTGCTTTAGCTTGCTCATTTATCAGGAACCCGTTGATTCCCATGACTCATGACACCATCTTTTCCACAAAATCGGCAAACAACTTCAGCCACTGATGTGTCTCTTCACAGTTGCGGATCGAACTAGGATCTTTCAGCAGTGTTAGTCTAAGCCCATGATACACCTGAGGCACCCCATATATACCCTTCTTTTTGAGGAGGATGTCCATGGTTAATAACGCTATCTCCTCATTGGTGTTGAGGTGGCAGCTGAGAAATAACCTTTTCATCGAGAGTGCCCAGGTGTCAAAGCCTCTTCCATGTAATAAAAATTCAGCCTTGATGCCAGATATGGCAGTCCGTGGAGTTGCAGTCGCTGGATCCATAGGTGCGCCCCTTCTAGAAAGGTCAACCGAGAATAGGGATGCATTGTCTTCGATGGCTTCAGTCATCCTTGGTCTTTATTGTCTCGACTTGCCTGTTCCCCCAAAGCCTATCCTGGCAGGGATCGGTGCAGACTTCTGGCTACTAGCTTTACTGTATGGGTCTGCTTACCCTCAATAGAGCTAATCCCTCACCTACTCTGACAGCAGTTACTGCGAGGGTTGTGGCTGGCGGCCTGAGCCAGCCACTAACAATCCTACTCTCTTTCAGATTGTTACTGGATGTGGTCTATGAAGCAGCTTTTCTACTCACCACTAGTTTCCTTTTTTGAGGGTCCCTGTTTGGGTGCCACCTTGTTGTTGTCGGACTTCAACTAAACCCCCACCTCCATCCTTCTCTATTTTGGGTTAAAGCTCATAGTAGCTAGGGTTCTAAAGACCTCTGAATCTAATGAGTATTACCCTGCTTAGAGTTCCTGTGAGACCTTTTTAGCTAGATAAGTGGGACACGACCGATCTACTAACCAGCTCCCTCCTAAGGCCCCACCCTTTGTCAGTAGACAAAATGGGCAAGCTAGTAGCCTGAGGCCAACTATTTCCTGTACACCACCCTAGTTAACGGTGGCTCCTACTTTTACACAAAAGTTCTTGGATCAGTAAGTTTTTAGTGACTCAAAAGTCCCTAAGGGTGTTGTTATTTTCTTCTACAGGAAACCTTTTAAGGACTTCCTAAATAATTTTACAACCATGCACCATGTTTGTTTACAAACGTTTAAGAACTCGATAAATGTTGACTGAATGTCCACAACTCCTAATGGAATTTCATATGCTTCTTTAATTAGTATGCTCTTAGCAGGGAATTTCCATCAAGAATAGAATTTAAAATTATTCTTCTAACGTATAAAGCCCTTAATTATCAAGCTCCATCATATATCAGAGCTCTGATTACCCCGTATGTTCCTAACAGAGCACTTCGTTCTCACACTGCAGGTCTGCTGGTGGTCGCTAGAGTCTCTAAAAGTAGAATGGGAGGCAGATCCTTTAGCTATCAGGCTCCTCTCCTGTGGAACCAACTCCCAGTTTTGGTCCGTGAGGCAGACATCGTGTCTACTTTTAAGACTAATCTTAAAACTTTCCTTTTTGACAAAGCTTTTAGTTAGAGTGGCTCATGTTACCCTGAGCTACCTCTATAGTTATGCTGCTATAGGCTTAGGCTACTGGAGGACATCAGGGCCTATTTTTCTCACTCTACGGAGTTCTACTGTACTCCAGTTTTGCATTCCTTGTCATCATTTCAGCTTTTAACTTTTTGTTCTCTCTCTTTTTTTTATTCATAGTAGGTACACCTGGTCTTGCCTTCTGTTAGCTGTGACATCATCCAGGGAAGACAGATCACCCGCTATTACCATCTAATGTAAAACAGATTACTGGATCAATGTGTGTTTCTGTGCTTTTTTGTTTCTCTTGTTGTGTCTCTGCTCTGTCTTCTCTAACCCCCAGTCGGTCGAGGCAGATGACCGTTCATACTGAGCCTGGTTCTGCTGGAGGTTTTACCTTCCCGTTAATGGGGCGTTTTTCTTTCCGCTGTCGCTTCATGCTTGCTCAGTATGAGGGATTGCTGCAAAGCCATGGACAATGCAGATGACTCTCCCTGTGGCTCTACGCTTCTCCAGGAGTGAATGCTGCTTGTCGGGACTCAGGACTCGGTTCCCTTATATAGGAAATTTTTGACCAATCTGTATAATCTGACCCAATCTGTATGATATGATTGAATTTGACTATGTAAAGTGCCTTGAGATGACATGTTTCATGAATTGGCGCTATATAAATAAAATTGAATTGAAATTGAATTGAATTAGTAACAGCATTAATCAGCCACAGAAATCACAACTTAAATTTTAACAAACTTCCTAACTCTTATCTAAGACTGATTATTAATATGTTCAGGAGAGGTTTTTGAATTTAGAGGAGCAGACTGACCCATACCACAAATAGAATCCTAAAGTAGCCCTGATTTCTGGGGGAAGGAGTTGGTCAGATGAGAAACTTTTCTCCTCTCGATGGCAACACTGATGTCCAGATAATATCCTGCTCACAAAGACTCACAGCTTGAATATCCATCCTGACAACATGGGCCGAGGTTCATCTTTTTAGCTTGAAAGATTGTTTCAGCTTGAACTTGGCTGTGGGTGAGACTCCCATCTCTGGAACATTCAGGTTGTTTCCATCGACCAGTTCAAAACCACAGCAGCAATTCTTAACAGATCTATAGATCATTGGCCCCGAATTGTGGAGGAAACATGGAAAAAAGGTATTGGACTCAGCCTCAATGGTTCTCAGAGAAAAGGGGTTCCGTGGTCATCCTTGGGCCAGTTGATCTTCTTACTTCTGTCTTGGACCTTCTTTCTTCTGCTCTGTGTAAGGTGTCTTCTGTGATGAGCACTGAGCACTGAACACCCAAATCATCTCACATTAATATGTTTTGAGAACCATTAGGAGTTTGTAAAACTCCAAAAAGTCCCCGTTAATGTGGCAGCAGGGAACGGTCAGCACAGCCAACAGGTCCCTTCCCCTTTTTCAGCCTGGTTTGTGACAAACAACAGGCTACTTCTACTTTTTTCGGGCTGCTACGTGACAACCAGCAGGTTTCTTCCTCTTCGAGTCATATTTCACCCTTCTCTGAACTTTTACTGGTCAAACCATGAGCAAGTCTCCCTGGGGCTGTTTTGGGTTAATTACAGATTCAGAAAATGTGGACTCTAAGCTTTCCAACAAATTCAAACTTGTGGAAATAAAATAAAATGTTAAAAAAATGTTAAGGTTTTAGTTAAAGCACTAAGCAAACCACATACTGTTTGTTCTACAAAGTCAAGATGTGGTTATTCAGAATTGTTTTGAAACATATTTGAGCTATTTACACAATACCAGTGTAAATGGAGAGACAATAAAAACTAAGCACATAACCTCGAGTGCTCTTCTCAGATGGAGATTTTTTTTTTTAGAGTCTGACAGTGCATTCCGAGGCTGCTTTGAACCATCGACCACTTTAGAGTGGTCCACATCATCAAAGCACATGACAAGTGGTGTTCAAACCGATTTAATAGGGCATTTCTCAAATTAGTCCAATTAGCTCCACCCCTTGGAAATCAACTCTAGACAAGCAAATTACAAACTGAGAACTGGCAAAGTTTGCTAAGCTAACACGGTCCAGCATTATGTGAGCTAGGCCTAGCCAAACAATTTGCAGTGTTTTCCCAAACAAAAAAATAAACCTGAACATTCCCCCTAACGTGAATCAGCTCAGTGAATTCACCAGGCTAGTTCTCAGAGTTATCCCCGCCAGAATCTGTGTCCCCCGTGTCGGGAGCGTGCCTGCAACAGGGGGAGCGAATCCAGTCCGGACCATCTCATTTCCAAATATCTACAAGTGAAAATAGAGATGTTTTATTTTTCTTAGCAGAGTAAAGAAGAGGGTCGTTACATCATTGTTCAGTTTCTTAAGTTTTTAAGAAATCTTAAAACTGAAGATCTAACACATCAGCACGGGTTGTTTGAACAGATCACGTACGTTTGGCTAATGGATAATCATGTCTGTTTAAATTCGATCAATCCCTCAATAACCCATTCTCAGAGTAAACAGCTCTGTGGTCATTTGCAGATGTCTCACAAAAATAATATTTGCTGTGTGTAATTAGGTTGTCGCGTGTCTGACTGCTGAAACCAGAAATCCCCCTTCCTGAGTCCGTCGCAGCTGTCTGCTTGTTTGTGTATTTTTTGTTGCTAGATATCCCCGCATGAATGGATCATATAAAACAGATCCATTGGGATCAAATAAACACGGAACAAAGTTACAGCTGAACTGTAAAGCCCTCCTGCTTACACACTCTTATCAAATTATGGCATTTATATGCATTCTTTCAGGGTATAGGAAAGGGAATGGAAAAAAAATGTATTTCATATGGTCACGATGGCCATATCAAATGTCACTCCAACAGACACCGAAGCTTCAGTGTTTCGTTGTTACCAGTATATTTGCTGATGCAATATTCGGGAAAGAGCTGTCTGCTTCACCACTCTAAACAGTTTGTTCGACCACAAGATGGCTGCGACGCAGGTGTACTGCCTGTTCTAAATTTAGTAATTTGACGTCATTTGAGGAATGCCCCATTGTGCAAGCGGGAACCGGAATCACTGACGTCACTGGGTTGAGGTTGAAGGTCTTCTTCTTTGTTTTATGGAAGTTAGCACACAACTTTAGGTGCATTACCGCCACCTTCCAGTTTTGAGTATCGATCAGTACCTAATATTCCTATATTATATTCTGTTCTTTAAAGATTTTTTTTCAAGAACATTAAGTTGTTCATGGATGCTGATCTACTGGAAATTTGATTTTACCATTTTCCTGTTTTGTTTCCTTTGCCTGTTTTGTTTCCTTTGCCACTCCATGTCAGGCTTCCCCAGGGCAGCAGTGGCTACTAACAAAGCTCACCACCCTCACGGTATGAATGTGTGTGTGCATGGGTGAATGACTGATTGTAGTGTAAAGTGTTTTGGAGTTGTCGGACTAGTTAAAATGCTATACAAGTACAAGCCATTTAAACATTGCACTTCAGATGGTTTTTGTCTGAAACTTGAATCAAGCAGTTTTAGCTTGTTGCTGAATCTTAAAACAAGATTTATAGTCATTTGCCTCATTTTAAGATTTTCTGGCTTTTAGACAACAACGGTTTGATTGTGCTTGATTTAAGATTTTAGTGTAAAGTTGAACACTTAAAATTACAAATTATGTCTTGAAACAAGAGAAATTATCTAAAACTTCTATTTTTTTTATCTTCTAAAGAACCAAATAATTTTCAATGAAGGAATGCTAGCAGGTGGCTTGGCCTGCTGGCTCCAGATCTTAAACCTCAGTCAAAGGTTAAAGCAAAATAGTAAAAAAACATTGAAAGTAAACCTTTTTAAACTTTCCCTGCCAAACTCTGCCAAAGCTAAGCCTTTTTGACGGGGAGGTGAGCAAGCTCAAGGGGGGATACTCCTCATGAAACCCGGTCTGGAATGTGCTTACACGGCTCCGGTGGTCTGCTGTGGAACATGGGGACTTCCGCACGGCCTTCCTCGAATGGTTGTCTTTCTCTGGAGGCTGAAGCGCACTCAGCTCGATCTGAAACCATCTGAGAAAATCACAAAGCTGCTTTTGGTATAGACGGATTCTTTACTCTGGTGTCTGATTACACAGAAGACAGACTGCAGTCTTAGTTCCATTCCCAGTTGAAAACGTTTGTGGGTATTCGAACCCCATGCAGGCCCATGGCTCTTCTCCCCAGTGTAGAACTCCTCTCTCCTCAATTTCCACAGGCAAAGAGTCTAGAGACCGCAAACAGAGGCTTTTAGGCATCTGATCCAGGAAGACAAGGATAACCCTTACTTCTGGTAGTGAGAGGACGCTGGTGCGTTTTGGCTGCCGCTTCTCACTCCGTGCAAAAAGTCAGACACAATCAAACTACTCACTATTTCTGGATGGTGCTCTGCTTTGGTCACCTTCTGGACTGTGGACTGTGCTCTGCTTTGTTTGCCTCCTTATTGCTTTTCATGGTGTTTCTTCATCCTGCTGTGATCACCATCAAGCTAGCTCGCAGTGTTGCAACTGTGACTGCAGCGGACTACAGTCTGGTCACTGGCTGGCATGTGCTCTGGGACAGCCTGGCAGTAATGTGGCTGCTATTTGTGGCTTCTCTGATTTCCTCTCTGCAGCCACTGTCATCTCCAGCCTGGCCATAACTCTTGGATACACTTCTGCACAGCTCATCAGTCTCATCCAACCCGTACTTCCTTCGCTGGACATCACAACAACTCTCAAACAACTCTCTCTACTCTATTGACGCCCCTACATCCACCGTGGCTCTGGATGTAAACTTCTCCACAACTTCTCCCCTGAAAACTCCATTCCGCCATTCTGGAGTGAACTCAGCTCTCTCTCCATTGGACACCAGTATAACAACATCTGTATTGGTCATCTGCGTACTCGTCACATGACTCAATATAACCTCCTCTCTGTCATCACTTCCGCTACACGGACTTCACACAAAAGCCTCTCAAGACAGCACTCTTCAATACAAGGTCACTAAATAACAAAAGCTTGCTACTCAATGAGTTTATAACTGACAATAAACTGGACTTACTCTGTTTCACTGAAACGTGGCACAAACCCATGGACTGCTTGGCACTAAATAAGACCACACCTGAATACTCTTATTTTGAAAACCCCCGTTTGGAACAATCTCCATCGTGGTTGCATCTTGCCTTCAGATTACCTGGTTCCCAGTCACTCACTGCTGCTGTCGTCTACTTAGACTTAGACTTAGACTTGGACAACTTTATTGTCATTTTGTATGTACAGAGTGCATACAGAACGAAATTTCGTTGCACACAGCTTGCAAGAGTATAGTGAGATTCCAGGTGGAATAAGGCAACATTACAATATAAAGTGCAGCAGTGATCAAACAATGTAAACAATGCAGGAGAAAAACAGTGTGCAATCACAGCATGCAGGAGAATGTTCAAAACTGCCCCTCTATACCATGGCCCTCATTTATTTCATATTTCACAGATTTTGTCATACAGCTATCCTCTATCTCTTCATCTGTACTGCTTCTTGGTGACTTCAGCATCCACATCGACTCCCCCACAGCCAAATTAACATCTGATTTTTTTGGATATCTTAAACTGTTTCCAGCTCACACAGCATGTCACTTCACCCACTCATACACACAGACGCATATTGGACCTGGTTAGCTCAACTCCCTCAGTTCCTCAGTATAACCTGTCACTTACTGACCTCACAATTTGTGACCATTTGGCAATTACCTTGGACATTACATCCTCACTCCTCCCGCCAAACACACACGGACAATAACCTACCGGAACCTGAAGTCACTCCCTCCCAACACACTCTCTTCCTCTCTATCCACTGCAATCTCTTCTCTTCCCTCTGAACCCACGATCACTGATCTGGTCCATTTTTACAACTACACTCTCTCCTTCTACCTTAATCGATAAGCCCCTCTTGAAACAGCTACAGTCTCTTTTTTCACCTCAGCCCCATGGTACAGCCCTGGACTCCACAAACTCAAAAAGAATAACAGAAAGTTTGAGCGTCTCTATAAAAAAAAGTGGTCTCACTGTCCATGCCCAAGCTTATAAACATTCCATCAACACTTATAACTCAAGAGTCAAATTTGTCCGCTGCAAATACTACTCAGACATTATCCATTCCAGTTCCTCACCCCCGCACTCTATTTTCTACATTTAGAAAACTCACCAAACCACAGGATAACATTACTTACACATTCACAATAGAAAAGTGCAATGACCAAAAAACCAAAACAACCCACCCAGGGTGGGCGGAGGGAGGCTCAGGATGGGGGGCTAGAGTCCAACTAAAAACTACCAAACCTAGGCGAAACAAGGGGAGAATGAAATAACACTGGGGATACCGGGAAATTAACGAACGCCGGGGACCCCAGGAGACTAGAAAAAACACTGACACCTAAAGAGCGCTGAAAACAACTCAAACCTAGAAAATGCTAAACTAACTCAAAAACTAAGGGGTACCGGGACCCCGTGAGCGCTGGGACCTCCAAGAGCCCTAGAACCCTAGAAACAGAGGGCGTGTAACACACCAGGGAAACAGGTAATCTAACACAACATGGGAGCACTAGCAAGTACTAAGGTACACCATAACTAAAGAACACTAAGATAACCAAAAAATAACTCAAGAACTAAGGCAGAACAAAAACAAATAAAACTAGAGAGCACTAGGGCCTTATGGGCGCAGGCAGTGACGGCTGCTAGTAGAGCGTTAGCGGCTAGGTCACAGAGTCGTCGTGGAGGACGGCCAGGACATGGCAGGCGGCGGAGCAGCAGCGCCTGATGGAAGCCTCGAGGAGGACGGCCCCGTCGTGGCTGGGTCAGAGGCCAGCACCGCGGAGGGCGACCCCGGCGAGGCAACGCATTAAGGCACGGGCGCCGCCGTCGGCTGCCCCGGCTTGGTAACAAAGTCAGCAAAGGGCATTGTAGAGGGCGACCCCGGCCGAGTGGAACAGTCTGGCACGGGCGTCGCCGTGGGTAACCCAGGCGACGTGATGGCCGCTTGGTCAGCCGGCAGGAACCTATAGGCCGGCGGCAGGAACTAAGGAGTCTTTCAGAGAAGCTAGGGAGAACACTGGGGAACCCCGAGCTACTGGGTCTAAGCGGCGTCGAACTACGGACTGCTGGCGGCCCCTGGCTACAGGTTACTGGCGGCGCCAGGCTACAGGTTACTGGCGGTGCCAGGCTACGGAGTTCAGGAGGTGGGTCCTCCTGGACCCCCTTGCAGGACTCAGGTACGTGGAGAGGAGGCGAGTCCTCCTGGACCCCCTCGCAGGACTCAGGTACGTGGAGAGGAGGCGGGTCCTCACGGACCCCCTCTCGGGACTGGATAACGAAGGCTGGAGGCGCAGTGGGACCCCCAGAAGCTGGTGGCGGCGCAGCGGGACCCTCAGAAGCTGCCGGCGGTGCAGCAGAAACGTGCGCACCCACGCTGGCTTGGGCCGTGGCGTGCGTAGCAGGAACCACTGGTGCGACCGGCGGAGCAGAGACCCTTGAGGCGGTCACCAGTGCAGGATCAGGGCTTTCATCGGCCGGCGGATTAGAGGCAGAGCTTTCGTCGGCCGGCGGAGCAGAGGCCAGTGAGACGGCCGGCGGTGCAGGAACTTGCACACCCATGCTGGCATGGGCCATGGCGTGCGCAGCAGGAACCCGCTTGTGCGCCACTCTGGCAGGCACCGAATCCGTGCGGGCAGCAGCGGTGCGCGCACCCACGCAGGCTTTGGCTGTGGCGTGCGGCAGTGGAGCTGGGCCTTCGGATGCTGGTGATGACGCCGGTGGTTCGGTGTAGACCCCATCCTCGCAGGCTGCAAGACTGTTGTCAGCGGGAAGAGGGGAGGACCTTAATGGGAGGAGGTCGTCCCTGTCCCCGTAGAAAAAGTCCCACAACTGGTCTTCGTGGATGCGAGGAGCCCGGACCACACTCTCCAGAGCAGCAGGAGTAACTGCACCGGGCCGACTCACCAGTGAAGAGGAAGTGACGTCGGCCCCAGAAGGAGCAGCAACAGCGGAGGTGTCTGGATGGGCCCCAGGGGAGATCTTGTGCCGGCGACCCCGTCGTCTGCGTCGGGAGGAGCAGGGCACTGAATTACGGGTTGCGGCTTGTGACGGGGCGGCGGCAGGATCAATGGCAGGAGCTGCAGCAGCAGCGGAGACCGCCGAGACAGGAGCTGCAGCAGCGGCAGGAGGAGCAGCAGCGGACAGGCAGGTGAGCTGTGGTCTGGGTGGAGGTGGTTCGTTGAGGAGCTGGGAATACGCAGCCTGATAGTTCCACTCCAACTCCTTAAACAGCCCAGAGATTCCAAGGGTTGAGAGGAGCTTGATCTGGTCCTTGAAAATGTCCCGTGCGTGGTTGACGGCATTCAGCCGCTTCCAAGGTGGCCTGGCTGCGGCGATGGCATCCAGGCCTTCCCGGAGCTGGATCCAGAAGAGCTCCGCCGTTGAGCACAGGAAGGAGGTGAGCTCCGGGCTCTGTGTGGGCGATGGGTTCATTTGGCTGGTCCGTTCTGTCATGATTTTGTGGATTGAACCCGAATTCAGCCACACACAGAGCCACAATTAAAGAGTCTTTATTGAAGGATTTGAGCAGTGGATGAAAAACCAGGAGAATGTACCAGACTGTAGCAGGTGTGAGAAGATGGCTGGAGCTGGACGGTGGAGTTGAGGCTTGACAGACGTAGGGAGCAGGTAGGCTTGGCAGACAAAAGGCTAGGGTGAGGACAAGGAGCACACAAAGGTGAGGACAAGGAGCACATGAAGGCGAAGACTGAGGGCATCGAATGTCTGAAGACGGACCAGCAGTGGGGAACAGACTGAGGGAGTTTATATAGGAGAGCTGGCAGGTGTATTGAGTCTAGGATAATTAGAGGCTGACAGGTGTGAATGGTTTGGCAGAGTGGAGTCAGAGCTGGGCTGAAGGAAGAAGGTGCTGAAAACTGCTCAGGGTGCAGCAGGTAAAACTGCACCCTGACATATGCCAGTAAAGTTATCCAAATCTGAAGGCAAAAGTATAGTTTGGAGAGAAAGCAAGAAGATATGGAAAAGTAGGTGGGATAATGAAATAAATGGAAGGCACTTATATAGGACACAAGCAATCCTCCATCTTCATGGGAACAGTACATAGCAACACAACGACGAGGCATCTTGTAAAAAAGCTGTGAAAGCAAAACAACGTTATCCATTTAGTACTCAGACAGTATAGCGGGTGCCGGCTTCCAGGTTTGCGACTCACGCTATGACGTCACTGGGAATGTCCGCCTAGCGAGATCGTTTTGATCCCATGGATTTTGTGAACGCAAAAAACGACACATGCGGGTAGGAGACCGAAACAAATTATCAGAAGTAATAAATAGCTATGTGGACATCATCTGTGAGAAAAATCTCTCTGATCTGCCGCTTCAACGATTAATGCTTCATAACCAGTTTAAGTTTCATACATCCCTTGTCACTCATGGTGTTCCCCAAAGGATCGGTGTTGGGACTCCACCTCTTCATTAGTTATGCTGATGACACACAGCTTTACATATCAAAAAAATCAATCACCCGAGTCATTCTCTCCACTATCACACACTGCATCTCAGACATTAAAACCTGAGTGGACAATAATTTTCTAAAACTCAACAGCAACTAAACAGAACTCCTCATCACCGGTCCAAAATCCCTTCTCCCTTCTGTTCGAAACTTCAGCCTCACTATTGATGGTCACAATGTTTCCCCATCCTTCTCCGTTCATAACCTTGGCGTCATCCTGGACTCCACCTTGTTATTTCAAACACATATCAGCCAAATCACCAAAACGTCTTTCTTCCACCTCCACAACATTGCCCGCCTCTCCCAGTCTGCAGCTGAAATCCTTATACATGCCTTCATCACCTCCAGACTTGACTACTGCAATAGCCTGCTCTATGGTCTTCCCTTCAGTCATCTCCAAAAATTACAATACATACAGAATTCTGGACCCCTATCTTCCAACAGCTTCACTGGCTCCCTGTCTAATTCCGTATCCAGTACAAGCTTCTCTTCCTCACGTACAAGTCCCTTTATAATATGGCCCCTTCATATCTGACTGATCTCCTGAAACCCCACCACCCCTCCAGCTCCCTCTGCTCTGCAGACACCAACTTCCTCACACCCATCACCCGCACCAAACACCAATCCTTAGGGGACTGAGCCTTCGCTGCTGCTGACCCCACCCTTTGTAATTCACTGCCCCAAACCATCAGGAATTCAGACTGATTACAGAACTTCAAATGACATCTGAAAATCCATTTAAACATGCTTTTCCGTTTCTGTTGTGCTATTACACACTGTTTTAAGTTATTTAATTTTTAATAAATAACTCTGTCTGTTAGGTATTGCCTGATGAATATCAGCCCAAACAGCTGATGTTTGGACAATAGTTGAAAGCAATGATTCAAGCGATGGTGTTCTTTTAACGACAAACTCTACACACATATAGAATAAAAGAGTGACAGCTTCTCTTCAAGTTCAAGAATTTATTAACAGAAATAAAATGAACATCCCAAGAACACCACTATAGAATGCTGTTTATCTGAATTAACACTACATTTCAATCAACAAATCCTCTTTACTAGGCTAGTGAAACTTAACTAAAACTATGAAGCAAAATTAGGATAAAATGAAGCTAAGGAACTACATACACAAAACAAAAAGATAAAATAAAATGGTTGATCACCATCATCAGAATGATTCAGTGAATCCTGGTTCACTGCAAATCTAAGTTAAAGAAGAGCTTAAATTAGTTTGTTTAACGAAACAAACCTTATGTTTAAAACGAACCGTAGTTGAGTGGTCGAACAAATGTTAGCTAATAGCATTATGCTAGCGGACAATGAGCAGACCAGAAAACACAAACATCATTGTCCTATCAATGTATCAAACCCTTATGGAAATAAAGTTTGTTATAACCGTAAGAACACATTTGAATTACATCAGCATCGAATGGTTTTGAATTAGCTAGCGGGAGCTATGCCTGTTAGCTCAGTCAAGCTTTACAATCACCATGAAAACCCATTAAGTAAACCATTCTAAATAAACCATTTAACTTTCACTGCTCAACTCTGCCAAAACTGTCTGTGCCTCCGTGTCAGTTCAGTTCACTTTGGGCATCCAGTTGTGAGCAGTTGAAGCTGGGTGTGTGAAGGCTGGTTGGGTGAAAGCTGGTTGTCTATAGGCGGCTATGCGGCTATCTCGAAGCGTGGCCATGAGGAGGCAGCTCTGGGGTCCTTCATGCGAGTCTCAGGCCTGTGAAGGGGGTCGCAGCATGGGGTCTCTGCACTCCTGCTGGATAGTGACTCGGCTCCCAGGTCAGCTTTCTCCCCTCAGCTTAGCCTGGCCGCAGAAGAGGAGACCACTCTACGCCATCTCGAGTCAGCTTTCCTGCACAGCTTAGACAGACCACCACTGATTTGAGTTTAATGTTAGTTTCACACAAAGCAGACAAACACAGCTTGGTCAATACTGCAAATGCTTGTGAGTCTTTGAGCCCCATGCGGCCCGCATCGGCGGCTGGTCTCCCCAAAGAGGCAGATAAGTCTGGTGTAGCTTGCTTCATAGCAATGGCACCCTGCTGAGGGGGGCAGTTCCTTGGTGCTTGTAAAAGTCTCAAATTTCTTTGCTTACAACTGAGTTTTCCTCATGGCTTGATTGTGTCATGATTTGGGTTTGGTTATGGTTTTTGTTTGTTATTTGATCAATTACTTCACTCTCCTGCCTTAAGTTCAGTTTCTGTTTTAGGTTCTGTCTTAGTTTTTGAATAGGTTGGGTTTTATTGTGGTTTGATTTTGTTTTATGTTATTAGTTTATCTGGCCTGCTCCGACCATTTCTGTCACCAGTCTTAATTCAGTTCACCTGCCAGCATTCTTCCACCCTGCCACTCCCCTTCTCCGGTCACCATCGTATCAGCTTCAGTTTACTCCCAAGCACTTCCCTGTTCCTGATTAGCTCCACCCATGCCAGTAATTAGTTTCACTCCATTCACCTGATCACTCCCTTACTTATACCTGCCTCTGCCCCCTGCAATCTGCCACATCATTGTTTTTTCTGTGCCCAGTGGTTAGTCTAGTTCAGCTTTCAATACTCTGTTTGCCTACTCTTCTGACCCTGCTTTGCCTCCTGATATTTAAATTAGCCTGTCCCCTGTTTTTGCATATGGTTTTGTCTGTGACTGCCTTTTTGTTATTTTTTGGTTATTGGATGCAGTCTTCCCATTTTTAGCTTGATGCCCGTTTTTGGTTTTTGCATTTTGTTAATAAATTATCTTTTACCTAACCTCTGCTTGTCTGGTTGAATACTGGGTCCTTCTGTCTCTGATTCATGACAGATTGCACAACACTGTCTTTAAAAATTGTTTTGTAAAGCGTTTTTGAGTGTCCAATATATAAGTTTGATGTAGTATTATTATTATTATAAATCCAAGGGGGCTTGGTACATAGAAGTGTTGGCACCCCCTGCTGTGATGGGAAGTCCCCTGTAAAAGTCTCACATTTTAGTGGTTTTAAACTTTCAGCCTGATTTTATCCTCCATGGCTGATCACACAACAACTTCAATTACATAAATAAATTCCACCTACTTTTCTCTAGAAATTCAGCTCAGTTTTGTTGAAATTAATATGGGCCTGCTCCTGCTTATTTCTGAAGGCCCGTCTTACCCCGGTTTAAGATTTGATAGTAAAGGAGAAACAGATTATCAGAGGCAAACATTTAAAATATTTATATTTATTTCTTTTGGAATTCCAAAGAGACAAAGAACTTACAAGCTTAGTTTTCAGTATGTTACAATATCCTTCTCTCAAGCCATTAAGCTTCTTTGTCTACTGTCCTCTACGCAAACCCATCTTTTTATCAAAGTAACTAGCCCCTCCTGATTAGTTTGGAGGTTTTGGGCCCAGACACCATGGCTCCAGGTTCTATCTGCTCCCAAAACAAGGAGGCTATTCTCTCGAAGGTCTTCATGCAGTACGGCTGATTTAGTACCCAAATTTTCCTATCAGGGGTCAAGCCAGATGACCTCAAGAACCATAAAATAACTTTCAGACCTTAAAGCAAACATCCTGTGAGCTGTGTTTTCTGCCTCAGAGGGGAGACAGTTTAGAGACCAGAAGTACCTCTTATTATTTTCCATAAAAATGCCTGATTAATATAACAACCAATGATATTTTCCATAACAATTCCCTCTGTTTGATCTTAAGAAAGATCAAATTTAAAACTGAGCTAAAACGAATTTAATTTCTTGAACCCCTCAAGCAAAACGTAAATGATGAGATGGAATTTTTCTAATTCACGCTCCCCTCTGTAATTGATTAATGGGACCATAAGAGAACAGAAACCTAAGACCCAAATGAAATAGTATGCATACCTATGTTGACACTGAATTAATTTAAATTTTTTCCCTTAAGTGTAAAGTATCCCAACTTATAAACTGAAAAGTTACTTAGCTATTGGAATCCTAAAAATATACTAGAACCAATAAAAGAAAGCACCTTCATCAGTGATGCGTTATCCCATTATATATGTGCAACTACCAAGAGACTGTTAATCTTCATACCTAAAGGGGGTTCTTATTTCCCAAACTGAAAGATTTCCTTCTGAATGTATGATCCACCATATAATTATGAATTCAACTAACACGTCATATGACTATAGGAGTCTTAAACCAGATTAACAGGGATATCCTTTTAGAAACGACTATAACCTGTTAGAGTACTACAATCCGATCAAATCACAGAATAAAGACTAAATTATTATGCAATGCACAACCAAAATCCTAATATTACTGGTATTTAACATCTTAGGAATATTGAACTTATAAGACCAATTCAGTGATTACAACATTTTCCTTTTTTTGTTACAATATGTTCAATTGTTGTCGTGATATCCTCTTCTTTCTCTCAGACGCCTCCTTCTTTCCTTTAAAATAAAAATAAGTTATATAATAATAATAATTATAAAAATAATAATGGGTTATACAGTTACTTGGTGCAACCGCAATCTTCATACAGCTGCATGTTTATTTATTTATTTTTTTTATGAAACAGAAACGAAAAACTAAATAAAAATCCCGCTGCCTCTCCAGAGTGGCGTCTGTGCTTCAAGCTGCCCTGTTACCGGCCTGGTACAGATGGGCGGTCGTTGGAAGCCCCTGTAGGCAGGGGGTTCTGACCCGAATGCTGCTCAGTTGGTGTTCCCTTGAACACTTTACACTGTGTGGATCCAGGTGTTCCTTCCTTGGACCTTCTCTGTTGCTGGCACACACTGGCTCTGCACCTGGTCGGGCCCCCTGAATGTTGGCCCCAACATCTTTCTTTCCATGACCTTAGGGCACACTTAGTCGGTGTCTGGGGGTGGTGAACCTCCTTCACATTCCTTGGGATCTTCTTGTATTCTGGTTTAGGCCTCCAAAACAGTCTGTAACTAAAAGATCATCTTTATATGTCAAATTTTGCGAGTTACCTGTGGATCCTGCTGGTTGGTGTCACGCCTCGAAAAATTCCTTCCAGTCATAGAGAATTTATCCTGTAGTGGAATTAACTGAACACTCCGATTTGACATCCCAGCAAGAAACAAAACATCAAAACTTCAGCCCATGTTAATTTAGTCTGTGCACAGATTTTAGCCAATTGTTTTTCCAGGTTCTAATTAATCCTTTCCACCTTCCCCTGTGACTGGGGATGAAACATCATACCAAACCTCAGTGCAGATCCTGATTCTTAAAGTGGGTTCTATTGTCAATCTTCATCCTGTCAGGAAACCTAGGCCTAGAATTGTAATAGTTAATGAGCCATTTTATCACAGTTATGCTGTTCTCTCTTTATGCAGGCCTCTGGTCATCCTGTAAAAGCATCCACACACACAAACAAATACTTAAAAACCTCTGAAAGGGATCACCACGTCTGTGGAATCAAGAATTATTTAATTCGGGTTTGCAATCAAAGTACATTTTTCCTGTAACAATGTCAGAATCTTCTTTGGATTAAAGTGTCCACACATTGCACCACTTTACACAAAACATTTCACCATGTCAGATCTAACTGGATGCCACCACTCCTTCAAATTCTCTAACATCTGCTTAACCTCCACATGTCCAACTCCACGTGGTTTAGAAAAAGTTCCTGTTTTAATCCTGGAGGTAACACAATCCTCTATCAGGTCCTTTTACAGCACCCTTCCTACTCTACACTGCAAATTATTTGAATCTTATCAAGATAAAAAAAACTTAGATTTAGAAGTGTTAGATAATTTATCTTGTTTTAAGAGTGAATGTCTTATTTTAAGTGTTCAACTTTACACTATAATCTTAAATCAAGCACAACCTTATCTTTTTTGTCTCAAATAGGCATGAAATCTTAAAATGAGGTAAATAACTGTTAAAATAAGATCTTTTACATCTCTCCCCCAAATTCTCATCAAAATAAAGCTTGTTTTAAGATTCAGTAACAAACTCAAGTTGCTTGATTCAAGAGTCACACAAAAAGCATCTGAAAAAAACAGTTTATTATTGCTCTGACTTCAAGTATGTTCAGACAATGTCAGGATGAATTATACAGCCTTCACCACAACTCACCATACAGTCCATGGAATTGTTTAATGACCAGTGTTTGTTAACAGGCCCAGGAAACACAAAACAGGAAACAGGCAAACTTGAT
Source organism: Fundulus diaphanus (assembly GCA_037039145.1). Taxonomy (NCBI): domain Eukaryota; kingdom Metazoa; phylum Chordata; class Actinopteri; order Cyprinodontiformes; family Fundulidae; genus Fundulus; species Fundulus diaphanus. The sequence continues at coordinate 43,238,983 of CM073138.1, read as the reverse complement.
CACCCAATACATTGTTGCTCCAAATTAATGTCTGTGGGCAATAATATCACAAAGACACAATTCTGGACTCAAATTCAGTGTTTCATAACACTGGTACTCAAAAGCAACATAAGAGGAATCGATCACGAAGAAATCTTATCTTTTTTGATGACCAGTGTTTGTTAACAAAACTGGCACAAGAAACACAAAACAGGAAACAGGCAAACTGATCACCCAATACATCAATGCATCCCTATCATTCCTCCATTTTAATGTCTACTTCTGTGGGCAATAATATCACAAAGACTATATTTTATTGGCACAAACATATTTTCCTTGAAACTAACTGAAAAATAGGAAATACAGTCAATGAGTTCATGTACAAATTCTGTAGCCTGGGCAACATTGGGAACTGCCACCTCATATACCAGCAATTCTGGACTCAAATTCAGTGTCTCATAATGCTGGTACTCAAAAGCAACATAAGAGGAATCAATCACAAATATTTCTTTTATCAGTCCGAACACTGGGAAAGAACCATCTACATCTACAATAATCATACATTTCCCACTAATGTACTTATTGCCATTGAGGATGTACCATTTCACTGAGACAACAGATTGCATGACCTCTACGCCTAGAAAATCTTTGACTTTTCTCTTAACATAATCAATATTTTTGACAGCTGAGACAGGCCCCGATTCTCTTTCACTAGCAAAAATTGGATGCTCAATGCCTATTTCATTTTGACAACATTCAAGGAACTGATTATGGTTTGCAAGCGATTTACAGACATTTTTGAAATTTAACTTAGAAGCCCACTGCTTAAAATAACTGTACTAAGTGTTATGCATTATGCTATGAGGTTTACATTGCCCGGTTTCTCTATAATCCTGCTTACACATTATATTCAAGATGTAACTACTTTACCAGAGATTGTAGCCCATATGGTTGTGATTTTCACTGGTTGCCTGTCACTGTCATTCACATGGGTTGGGTTGAAGGGGGCTATCTCCACAAATGAGCCAACTTTGAGAGTCTTTACATCAAATCTGTGAATGAGATAAAATATTTTTAAAACACTTGCATTCATTAAAGAGGTATATTATAAAAGGCGTATTCCATTTTTTTAGATAAATATCCAAGGGTCTAATACACAAAATGATGCACAGCTTCTGGGAAATGCTATGCAGTATGTTTTGTTGCTGGTACAATTGCTGCTCTGTGCTATCCTTTTATGAATTTGGCTGAAAAAATATTCTGAATTCAGTACATTACTACTGCTATTACACAAATGATAAACATCGTTAACATACTTATATTTTTGTGGGGACAGTGTGGCAGTTTGGTGTTTAATGCATCTCTCTGGTTGCCCAGAGAGAGGGTTGTCAAAGATGTTGATGATATGCTTCCCCTTATCCAAACCTTGAAAATAAAAGCAAATTATGTTAATGATGTTCCTATACAAGAAGACAGTGCTTACAGTACATTATAATGTATAATTAATATTTATTAATCTGTATTTTCCTATACTGGATTGAGATCAACTACAGGAGTCACACCTTTGGGCCAAGTAAGATCTCTTCCTGTGTCAGGACTCTATCCCCCATTCTCTCCATGAGGTCTGGCTGGCGCATCATTTTTGACACTTTCAGGTGGGATAGCTCTGGCATTTGGGTTCCAAGGTGCAACCCTGTTAAGAAATTAATTAAAATAAATAAAATTATTTTGTTACCTTTTTTTAGTCATTGTTGATGGAAAATCCAATAATATTTTAATAATACAACTATTTTAGTAATTTATTTTTGTAACATAGATTTACCTACCAAGCCCATGTCTTTGATGAAGTTCAGCTGCAGATATCACTGTGGCTGATCCTGATGGCCTGTAAACCAGGGCGTAGCCTGGAAGCCCGGGGACAGATGTATTTTCTGCTGTTTCATCATTTGGTGTTGACAGTGTGCAAAGGGTATCCAACACAGCAATCCTCTTCACCATTCATTTTTCAATACTTTTATGAGCAATAACTGAAGTACAACAAAAATATCAACACTGAGCTTCAAACACCTTCAGGAACTAGTATATGAAATGTACGGAAAATTTACCTACCCAAGTCCTTGATCCTCTGGTGGTATGCTCAAAGCGGTTGCAGTCACCAATCATAAGGTGGCCCAGGCCAGCATATCAATTTGCTCCCCAATGCATAGTACATATAAACTTATAAATGTAATTATGAAATTATCAACTTACGACGTTGCCTCTGTGACGTTTACAGTGATAAATTCAGGTAGTTGAACACAGAAATGTAGTAAAAATGTGAACTCTGATAACCTCCAACTGCCGTACTAACTGTCTTACTAACTGAAAACAAACCTGAGATTCGGAATGTTAGTAAAAACTGCCCTTCAAAATAAGAGCTCCTTCAAAACAAAGGTCCATTCAGATTCATGCCTGAAAGGCTACACAACTTATGATGCCCATATTTTCCCTTTTTGCCCCCAAATTTTATAATCATAAAACTCCTGTTAAAACAAGATAGCTTGGCCATGCTTTTGAGACAGGCTGCAAAGGGTGTCTTAAGCCATCTTAAGATTTGAATGTCTTAAGACAAAAAAAGATGTCTTAAGACATCTAAAGACACTCAATGTCTTCAAGACACAAAATACTGTCTGAGAGCATCCCATTTCCTCCAATTGCATGTCTTAAGACATGGGTGCATGTCTTCAGATTTTTGTCTTAAGATATCCTAAGACGTCTTGATGTGCACAAATGTCTTGAGACGTCTTAATTCTTCTTATTAAGACATCTTGAGACGTCTTGAGACACAGTGATGGCTGGGTATGTTGCTCCCCAATGCGTAGTACATATAAACTTATAAATGTAATTATGAAATTATCAACTTACGACGTTGCCTCTGTGATGTTTACAGCGATAAATTCAGGTAGTTGAACACAGAAATGTAGCAAAATGTGAACTCTGCTAACCTCCTCCAACTGCCGTACTAACTGTCAAACCTGAGATTCGGAATGTTAGTAAAAACTGCCCTTCAAAATAAGAGCTCCTTCAAAACAAAGGTCCTTTCAGATTCATGCCTGAAAGGCAACACAACTTATGATGCCCATATTTTCCCTTTTTGCCCCCAAATTTTATAATCATAAAACTCCTGTTAAAACAAGATAGCTTGGCCATGCTTTTGAGACAGGCTGCAAAGGGTGTCTTAAGCCATTTTAAGATTTGAATGTCTTAAGACAAAAAAAGATGTCTTAAGACAAAAAAAAGATGTCTTAAGACATCTAAAGACACTCAATGTCTTCAAGACACAAAATACTGTCTGAGAGCATCTCATTTCCTGCAATTGCATGTCTTATGACATGGGTGCATGTCTTCAGATTTTTGTCTTAAGATGTCCTAAGACGTCTTGATGTGCACAAATGTCTTGCGACGTCTTAATTCTTCTTATTAAGACATCTTGAGACGTCTTGAGACACAGTGATGGCTGGGTATGTAAATCCTAATTTATATATATTTTTTAATATTGTTTCAAGTAATTATTCACAAATATGATATTAACAGTACCATTAAAGCATTTGCCCATGAAGATAAATTTACCTGTGACAAGTGGCACTGTTGCCGGACACTGATGGCGAATGCCGCTGCAGATCTAGCAATATCAGGTCTGGTTCTGGATGTCACAGCTGTTTACTTCACTTTCACCTATCCTAATTTAACACTCCTTTAAAACATGAATTACAATATGCAGACATTTTAACTTTTTTTTTTTTTTTTTTTTTTTACAAGTTGAGTCTATCAGGTTTTTTCACCACTCTGGTCTTCTTAGCACAGGTGGATTGTCCCTAATATTGTCCATGTCGCAATGTTCTTCAGTTGTAGAAACAATCTGAGAGTCCTTAGAATCTTCACTGGACTCATCAACAGGATCTAATGGAGTTTTCAACAAACTGCGACGATTTCGTCTCAGAACTTGTCCATCTTCAGTTTTCACTTCAAATGAACGTGGAGCTACTTCCTGCAGAATAGTTGCTTTAGTATTCCATCCCTTATCATCCTGAATCCTTACTGGGTCGTTGTATGACAGTGGGGGTAGAATCTTAGCTGATCTGTCATAATATGACTTTTGTTTTGCTTTCTGTTTTCGTAACTTGTACTCCAACTTTGACGATTTCTTTGCACCTTGTTCTTTACTTTCATAACTTGGTAGAGTTGTACGAATCTTCCGATTCATCAAAAGTTCAGCAGGTGAAAATCCACATTGCAATGGTGATGATCTGTAGCTTAATAAAGCTAAATACGGGTCAGAGTTACTATCTGCAGCTTTCTTCAGAAGTTGCTTAAGAATATGAACTCCTTTCTCCGCTTTTCCATTCGATTGAGCATAATGAGGACTTGATGTTACATGCTTAAAATCATACTGTTCCACAAACTTTTGCCATTCTCTACTACTAAAACATGGTCCATTGTCACTCACCACAATATGTGGAATCCCATGCCTTGCAAAGATTGATTTAGAATGTTTTATGACACAATTTGATGACATATTTGCTAACAGAGCCATCTCCGGATAATTTGAATAGTAATCAATGATCACTAAATAATCTTTACCTTTAAAATGAAACAAATCCACACAAACCCACTTTTAGCCATGGTGATGTTGGAATGTCAGTTGTTATCATAGGTTCCTTGCACTGTTTGTTTCTAAATGTCTGACATGTGTCACATTTACTTATTAACAACTCAATATCTTTGTTCAATCCAGGCCAGAAAACTGATTCCCTAGCTCTTCTTTTACATTTTTCCATGCCTAGGTGACCCTCATGAATCCGCTGTAGAATGTCCTGTCTTAACTCTTGTGGAATCACAATTCTGTTGTTTTTCAGTAACAGCCCATTCACCACGCTTAGGTCAGCTTTAACTTTGAAGAACTGGGAACATGAGCCTATTGGCCATCCTTCATCCATATTCTGCATGACCAACTGTAACTCTGTATCCTTAGCTGTTGCCTCAATTATTTGCTGTAACTTGCCCTCTGACACAGGCAACCCAGTGGACACCAAATTCACATGGCACTGAATATCCTCTTCAGTTGAACTCACACTTCTGTCTGTAGGGGCTCTAGACAGAGCATCAGCAAGAATCAGATGCTTCCCTGGAGTGTAGATCAGCGTAAATTCATACCTCAGCATCTTCATCATAAGCCTCTGAATCCTCGGTGACATCTCGTTCAGATGTTTTTTTATGATGGAAACCAGGGGTCGGTGATCAGTTTCAACTAAAAAAGATGGCAGACCATATACATAGTTATGAAACCGTTCAAGTCCATAAGCCAGCCCCAAACATTCTTTTTCTATTTGAGCATATCTGCATTCAGCTTTCGTCATCGCTCTGGACGCATAAGCCACTGGCTTCCAATGTTCATTCTCAGCCTGAAGAAGAACTGCTCCAAGCCCGTCTTTTGAGGCATCTGTAGACAGTTTTATTTTTTTAGTTGGATCGTAGAAGATGAGCACTGGTTCCGTAGTCAGATATTTTTTTAGTTCCTTCCACTCTTGTTCATGAACTTCTGTCCACTGGAACTTACTATCGTTGCACAGAAGTCTGCGAATGTTTGTCATTTTTGCACTCAAATTGGGAATGAATTTTCCTATAAAATTAATCATCCCTATGATGCGCAGGACACCCGTTTTGTCGACAGGCGGTGGCATCTTCAAGATGGCTTGTATTTTATCTTTCTCTGGTTGAACACCTTGGACAGATAGTTTGTCTCCGAGAAACATAATTTCTTTGACGCAAAACTCACATTTATTTTTATTGAGCTTCAATCCATTTTTCCGTATGCGCTCCATGACGCGTCTCAATCTGTCATTGTGTTCTTGAGCTGTTGATCCCCAGATAATGATGTCATCAATGTAGACTCTCACTCCTTCCAAGCCTTCTATGATCCGCTCCATTGCTTTATGGAATATCTCTGGTGCTGATTTTATGTGTTAAAGGTACAATACTTGGTGGTACTGCTTTCATCCAGCTTTACTTGCCAGAACCCTTGTGATGCATCTCACTTGGTGAAATAACTTGCTCCAGCCATCTCACTGATTATTTCCTCTCGAGTGGGTATTTGATAATGTTCTCTCCTGATGTTCTCATTTAAATCTTTTGGATCCATGCATACTCTTAATTCTCCATTCTTCTTCTTTGTAACCACTATGGAATTAACCCAATCTGTGGGCTCTTCCACTTTCTGAATGACTCCCAACTTGGCCATTCTATCCAATTCATTTTTCAATCCCTCTCGCAGTGGTGCTGGTATGCGACGAGCAGCATGCACAACAGGCAGAGCGCCCTCTCTCAGCTGAATCTTGTATGTGCAGGGTACAGCACCTAGTCCTTTAAAGACATCCTCATAATCCTGAAGCATTGCATCCACAGGGTTATTAGATTCATTTAATTCAGTATTTATGTGATAAACTCTCTTCACCAGTCCAAGTTCTTCACAGGATTTATCACCTAAAAGTGACTCACGATCCTCCTTTACAACTGAGAAGAACACACAATGTTTTGCTCCTTTAACTGTCACATTCAGCTGACATGTTCCAATGCACTCGATTGATTGTCCATTATAGTCTCTTAGACCCGACTTTACTTCTTTTAGATGAGGTTTTACTTGCATTTCTTTTATATCGGACATACTTATGAGATTCGCCTTTGCACCTGTGTCCAATCTGAACTTAACCATGGTTCCATTTATCAACAAAGGCATTATCCATTTATCATCTTTGTCACGCTGCACTTTTTCTGACTCATTTTCACAGCTCACAACACCAATAAAGAATGTGTCACTTAGGTCAGTATCATCTACTAAGTTTACACGATTCCTCTTCTTGTCTTCTTTCCTCTTCATAAAGCATTGCTTTGCAAAATGATTCTTTCCACGGCAATTTAAACACTGCTTACCGTAAGCAGGACATTGTCTCACTTTATGTCGTGATCCACAGCGCTTACAGTTGATAACGGCTTCTTCTTGCAGCTGCCTCGTCTGTGCATGTCGTTTCCTCTGGCAGGACACCACTCCTACTGCTGCTGCTCCATCACTGAACTGTGAAGTAGTTCCTGTTGAAAGTTTAGAAAATGTTCTTACTTGCTGCAGAGACAGTTCACTTGCTCGACACATCTTTACCGCTGTTTCCAGGTTCAGTTCAACTTCTCTCAGCAGTCTCTCTCTGAGCTTCCCATCACATACTCCAAAGACGATCTGATCTCTGATCATCGAGTCCTTCAGCAGACCAAAATTACACGACTGAGCTTTCACTTTTAGGTCTGCCAGAAAGTTACCGAAGGGTTCATGCTGAGTCTGCATTCGGGAACGAAACACATATCTCTCATAACAGTCATTCTTCTTAGGAGAACAGTGATCATCAAATTTACTTAGCACAACATCCAACTTTTCTTTGTCTCCTGGTTCATCAAACACAAATGTGTTGTAGACTTCCAAAGCCTGCGCTCCTGCTATGGTCAGCAACATCGCTACCTTTCTTGGCTCCGGCTTTGTCTCCAACCCCATTGCAGCGACATACAGTTAAAAGCGTGTTTGAAAGCACGCCAATGCTCATCCACATTTCCTGTCAGCTTAAAGCTCTCCGGTCGTTTCAGCTCCATGGTCGGCCTTTCAGTTCACTCCTGACACCATGTTATGTTCGCGTTTGACAATTACCAGGCCTCTTGTCTTGCTCAGATTCTTTTATTAAAGTCTCCTTTCATGGATCTCCTCACACATGTTTCTCACAGGTGTGTCATCAAGACTCTCTGCTTCTGTTGTCCTATTCTTTACATTTATGCATTCACATAAACTCATGATCGCCATCTAGTGGACCTAAACATAATTCATTCAATCATTACAACAGCAACAGCTTCTTCCTTTATAAAATGAGTTGTAATGTTTTAGAGGGAGTAGATGGACACAATCAAAGTTGCAATTGATTTGAAATGGATTTTTTGAGAGGACGCACGAGAGGGGAAAGACTTAATTTTAATCCCACATTCGCTTCACTGGTCTGGGACCTGAGCAGCTCTATCGTCTAAGGTAAGAGGAATTAAATGGTTTTTTTTGTATGTTTATTCTTGTGTGCAAAGAGCACATAATTAATTTCTCGAATTGTAGTGCAAGTATGGTTGCCTGTTTTACCTTGTATAACGTCGTATTATGACGATAACTAACTTAGCATTCATGGAGACAATAATAGGCCTATGAAAGAGAAAGTGTGCATAGGCTACTCAAATCACGCATGATTAACGCGCACACTCACAGTGTGGATTCAATGAGGGCACCATTTAAATATATCGTTATATGTAGGACAAAAATATTAAATTACTTAACAAAAGTCAGCATCACACAGAGAGCAACCTAATTGGCACGATAAGCCCTCAAAGGTCAAAATAAATTGAATTGTGGAAACTTACTGGCTGCTGCAGGAGTGCTACAGCTGGCAAACACCGAAACACCAAATGTTTCCTGTCCCAAAGATTGAGAAGAAGGCGTCGTGCTCCATCCGCTTGGTGGGCATCCAGTCCTCAAATACTGGAGGTGCGTCCGTTTAATGTGGCGAAAGAAAGAGTTGAAAACTCTAAAATCCTGTTCACATCCGTCAATACCACAGTAAACCCAAAAATCCGGGCTGCGACTGTGACTTTTATTAATGTGGCTAAGGAGTACTTTAAGACTTAAAGCAACAAAGACGAAACATATCATACATCTCCACGCCGCCATGATGCACCGTCGTTGTCGCGGGCTAATGACCCTGAGGTGGATGGGGAGGGGGGCACTCATGGATTCATTTGTTATTATTTTAACAATACATTTCTCTAATTATAAATGCGACTTAATTAATTGTATGATGGTAAATGTTTTGTTTTACTAATATTTTGCTAACAAGTTCATGTTTAAATCCGATCATTTCTGCGCATCCTCAGTTCATATCCTCCAACGGTCCCACCTCAATGACGTCAGTGATCGCGAATCTCCGCTTGAGTAACTGAAAGAGTTGGGTGCGTCACGTTTGAAGAAGTGCAAGAACAGCGGCTCAATGTCAGTAAACTTTATTGAATTGGTAAATATTACTTGCCAAAATCATATTGGTTGTGGTGGCGGTATTACAAAATCTGCCAAGAAACAGAAGAAGAACATGCGTTGTCCGTATGTCGGTATATGCTTAACAAGCTAGCTAATTGTTAGCTAATGTGCACTTTTACACGCTACCCGCTAGCTAACGAGCTCTGTTTGCCTATGGGTTTTCCCAGGTAGTTCTACAGTACCGCCTGTTAATGCTTCAGGGAGCTGCTGAATCTAGGATGGATACTTTTGACGATGCCACTCTATCGGTGTTGGAGGGTAAGTCATGAATAAAGTTTATATCTGATGTATTGATGCTATTTATAGAGTGTACTTTATTAATAACTGAATACCTTATTTGAAATCCAACATTTTTCTGCTTGCTGGGTTTTTCCCTCAACCTTCATTTGCTTAACGAATTTAGGATGAAACATTTTAGTAAGAGTCGGAATTCTAAAGCAAAGATTATGAAATACAAATCCCACATTTTAAAAACACGAGGTCAGTAGTGTCCCGCCGGCGGGAACATTATCCTTCCCCCCAACCCCACAGACATGTATACCTAGACGCCTCGTGGTCGGGTTGGAGGCCTGCCGACAGAGCGGCCATCTTAGGTCAGACCAAGCTGCACTCAGAGAGAATACAAGTCAATTCAGGAAAATGTACTTTATGTTTTCAGACACTCTGAATCCGGTGAATTCTCACCCGATTTCCAGATAAATCAACTGACTGAAAATATCACCCCTTTAGGGGCTACATGGGACCAATTGATTGAATTAAATGATTGTCTAACTTAATAAATAATTTCGATTTTGTATTGAAAGTAAGCAAACTTCCAGAGCTACGTCCCAGGAAGCACGACTTTTACTCCGCTTATGGGTGTGCAAATAAAAAGACACCAGGAACCAGATCCTGGGGAATTACCTTCCATAAGTAAGATTTTATGATAGATAATCCTCATGCTTTACAGTTACTGTATTTTTGGTTTTGCTATGATTTCGTAATGTTTTTGATTCTAAGATGCGTTATTAGGTTTTTTGTTGATTTTGTTCCCCAGATCGCGGTTTGTATTATATCGTTTTTAAATGCTGTTATGAGCACCTTTGCTCTCACTTGTCTGTATATAGTTTTGCTCCTATGTAGATCAGTGCTGGCTGTTGTCTGTAGATTGGTGTCTGTGTATATATATATATATATATATATATATATATATATATATATATATATATATATATATATATATATATATATAATTGGAAGAAAGAGAGATTTATGTGTGTATAATTTGTGTGTATATTAGATTAATATGTAACTGCAAAATATGTAAGTGCGTGTAAATTCATCCAGTTTGACTTCAGTTTAAATAGTTTTGGTTCTGAATAAATATGTGTAATCTGTCTGAAAGGTCACGATCACTGTGAACATATGATCAAAATGAGATCTGAGCTGCCTCCTATTCATTTTGATGGCAGATGTCTGATCTGTGGTCTGACCCAAGATGGCCGCCTTGTAGGCACGTCAGCCTAGCGGCCGGCAGCGACCAATGGGGCGTCTATGTAAATGATGTCTATGCCCAACCCCCCAACATTGTAAATCATCCGCCATTCATAAGATTGTTATGTAGCATAGTCATTATACCTCATTTGAAAGCTTGGATTCTTGGGAATCAATAAATGACTATGTAAAATATGTGGAGTGTTTTTACAATGTCATGTTAATCTAACTATGTCTAAATTAAATTTAACCAAAAATGCCCTCCACCTCTGGTGCTTCACTACCTTAGCTGCAGTGTATAGCAAACTAAATAAATTGATTGGTGCTGTAGCTTGCTACTGCTTTATCTAAATATAGATATTTGTCATATATCTCACAGCTGCCAGTGTTGATGAGGAGGCTTTGAAAGGCCTTAGCTGGGATGACCTGAGGGATCTTTTTCCTGGCCCAGAGAATTTCCTCAAAAGAAAGAAACTTTGGAATTTCATCAGTGAAAATGTAAACACAAATTGGAATGAGTAAAAATTAGTAAAATATGAATTGTAATGGTTCTAATGCATTTTGTTCTCATTCTACACAATCCTAATAGTGTGAAAATACCACGGACCAAGGTGCCAACAATTGTGCCATGCCACCATGCCAGCCTCAAACCTCAACCCCCATATCTGCTGAGAAAAAAATGAAAAGGCCAGACCCTCCAGAGTATGTGGTGTACACTGATTCAGAGTTAGACATGGTGCGTAGTCAATACTTTGCACTGCTCTGCAATGGAAAGGAAAAATATTACACAATGTCCAAGGAGCTATGTTGCAGACTTGTAAGGAACACAATAACCAGTATGGTTGCTATCCTGCGTGCTAGTCCCATGGGGAAAGAAGTCAGATACCCGTCAAAATTGGAAATGAGAGCCATGTCACAGAAGATTATTACCCAATGTTATGGGATGATGATCCAAACATGCCATATGTAAGTATTATTTTTTATCTAAACCAAAACTGTGGGCAGGTCAGCAACAAGACAAACAACGTATCTAACATTCTTTTACCACAGCTGACCATCTACACCAAAATGTACAAGCGACTCCAAAATATGAGATCCCCACGGAAGAGGCAAGGCTCTGTACCACAAAGAGGAGTGGCAAAGACAGCTCTCTTCAGTGCAGACAACCAAGACATGGAGACGGATTGGACAAGCAACTCGAGTGATAATACCGTACTTCTTGAGAGCAATGATGACCTTAGCGAGGACAACTCCAGTGCAGGTGTGCAAATTGTGGGCAAAAAATTAAGGGGTGCTATCATACAACTTGTTTTTTGTCTAAAAATTGTCTGATCATGTAATGAAACTATAGTTGTCCGTATTTGTCGAGCCATGGCTAGCCATGCACTGTGTTTATCTGCCTGTTTTGCTTGTTATCATGCTTTTAACTGTGTTGAGATTTTTTTCATTATTTCCCAAAAAAGCATCCCCAGCACAACGACCCCCCTCTGTGCCAAGGAAGCCAAAGACCAAAACCTCGCTGCTGCCATCTGCATCAGCCTCAGGCTCCTCACTCAGGACTGTGATCGCTTCACCAACCACACCTGCAAAGGATGATGTTGGTAAGCCCACCTCAGCACACCTCTCAGCCTGTTATCCATGGTAATGACTTTCGGAGTGGCAAATCAAGAGTCTAAACTGTTGGAGATTCAATTTAAATTTCCTTAGATTGTGGATGTTAATGGAAACACTTTTTTCAGACAACTCCCATTGTGCATATAAACAACATAAAATTATTGTATTTACCTTATTTCAATTAAGTTCATTGATTTGGGTGTTACAAGGGAAGTAGACCGACCATCATAATAATGCAATAAAGTTGTGTTTACATTGAAATGTCTGCTCTGTTTTTTGCCATTTCAGTCGGCCAGGACAGTCTGAAGATGCAGGCTAGGCACTACAAAACCTTGAGCAACATGTACAATAAGCCAAATGCAAAACCCAATCAAAGCGATGTTGCTCAAGTTTTAGACCTTGAGTTTAAGGCCAGACGGGCTTTCATTGATGCAGATGTTACAAGGGAAGAAGACCGACCTGCAAAAATCTTTGAGGCATATCCATGCTTTAGAGATGTTCGAAATGTATGTTTTTTTTCACTACTTGCACTTGAATTACTGTCTATCCACCTGTGTTCTAAATGTCCAATGGTTGAATAACTGTGCACAATGTTTTAGGCAATGGATGAGCTGCGGCGCATAGTAGGTGGCACCAACAGCAGATACATCGAGGAAGTGAAAGGAAGATGGGCAGACTTTTGTGCCAAGGTGCAGTTCTATGGTGTGTGGAAGAAAGCCCTGAAACCCCCTTTTCCATTGGATGTCCGTGGAGGTAAGTTGCTGTTCCATATGCAAATGTGTGGTGATTTATATCATATTCAGACCATTCAGACCAATCTTTCTATTCTTTAGTAGAGTTCACGCTTGCCATCTTCAATGCACTCCCATCTCTTTTCCCCTCACCAACTTCACCACCAAAGAAGCTTGGAAATAGCTGTGAGGCACTTCTTCATGTCCTGAAGGTAAAAACATTTTTATGTGTTGATTCCTTACTGTCCTCTTATTTTCTCACATTCACATAACAATACACCCTAAGTTCACAATCACAGATATGACCTACTTTTTGCAAGAAGGCCCCTAGTGTCCCTCAAATGGTGTTCACGGAAAGGAATACCAAGAAATGTTTCAAAACCTTTGATTAATTAATCCATTCATTCATCCCAGAAACATTAAAAATATACCACCTTGCATCAGCTTGTATCAATTTTGAATCCATCCTAAATTCCTACACCTTCATCTGTCAAACAAATGTTTTTTAAACACATGTCCCCCCTGTCCCATTTTGAAGTAGTTCATGATTATTTCTTCCAGTGTGATAATAAATCAATATTTTTCATCAGTGTTTTTAATAATGACTATTTTAAGAGTGCTTGTCATTGGTTGCAACCTGATCATTTAATCTAAAAATGATTTCTATATTGAACATACACCTGACTTTCAATACATTTGTATGTGTTCTCACTCTACACATTGTTATTTTTATCCGGTTCCAGTCAGGCGAAGACCCTACCCTGTACCTGGAGAAGCGTCCTCTCTCCTCACCAGTTCTGCTTTCTGATGGATCAACCACCATCGTGGCTGTGGGTAACGTACCTGTGACCACCCTCCCTCAGGAAGATTTCTCAGACGGGATGTTGGTGTTAATGGCATATTACTACACGTTGCACTTAAGATATCCAAAATGTGTTGCAACTCTCCTGTCAGTTATTCAAACAGAGGTAATTGGTGACACAATCCACGATCAAGATGCCACTAGTGCTTACAAGAAAGCAATGGCTGATTGGAAGTCTTTCATTGGGAAGTAGCTGAGTATTTTGTCATGTCAGTTCTTATTGTTAGCTGTGCCTACAATAGTTTTGTGTTGTACAAGCTTATTCAGAACACTGAGTTATTACCTCATTGAGGCCTGTATTTCATATTATTGTTAGCTGTGCCAATAGTTTTTGGTGTTGCACAAGTTTATATCACTGAGTTATTTCCTCATTGAGGCCTCAATGAAAAATCCATAACTGAGAGGGCTGAGAAGTGTTTTTTTTTTTTTTTTGCTCTTTTGCTTTTAATTTTTTTTAATTTGTATGGAAAAGTATTCAAACGTATAGAAACCTTGACTTGCTGATGTTAAATAAATGTTGTCTTATAAGCCATTTTGGTCTGCACCATTATTCTAGAAATAAGGACAGGCTTAAGGTTTAAAGATGCAATAAGCCTTGTTTCAAGATAAACCAGCTTGCATTAAGTCATTCTTCACTAATACCGAGTATTTTTTTCTAAATTTAATATATTTATTTTACTAATCTTAAGCTTAATTTGCTAAAAGTAAGATAACAAAATATGTAATTGCTTATATTTTGTATATTTCATTTATTTTGAGGCTGTAAAAAGTTTACATTTAAGTAATCTAGTCTTAAAAACAGCATTTTATGCTTATATTTAGTATATTTAACTTATTCTGATGCTGTAAAAAGTTTAATTTTAAGTAATCTAGACTTAAAACCAGCATTCTATGCTTATATTTAGTATAATTCACTTATTTTGAGGCTGTAAAAAGTTTAAATTATAAGTAATCTGATCTTAAAACCAGCATTTTCAGCTTATGTTAAGCCTTCCAAATACCTCTTTAGACATGCTTATTTCTAGATTTAATTATCTTAATTCAAGAAATCTTGTCAAGTGAAATTATCTTGCTGCATGGACAGATAATCTGACTTGTTTTGAGTACATTTTACCTCAAATTTAGTGTTTTTATCTTGTTTTATCCCTTTTTTGCAGTGTAACACTCCTCTGAAGCTGCTCTGCTCCACAACTCCTTCACTCTTCCATAGACACCATAATCATGTCAAAAATCCTGCACTCACCCTTTAACATCATTTGACATGCACTGTTTTTTCAACACATACTGAATCCATATACACATTCACTTATGTTTCTATCAACTTGTTACAAATCCTGATCCAGTTAGTTCCAACACGATGTATGCAGCTTTCAAACCTTAATTGTCCTGTCTGAAATAACAACCATCTTTCTACAGTACTACCTCACCTGGGGGCCTAATAGAACTAGCTTCCAATTCTAGGTGTCTAGGATGGAAAATACCTTTTCCATCCTAGACACCAGCTGCTCACACTAATGGAATCATGCTATCTACATTATGGTGATGTTTGTCTATGTTATCTAACATTACTGATATGTACATTAACACCCTTCTCTCTCCCCCTTTTCCCTGAAACATACTCCATAGTTTTGTTACAGAAACATCAACGAAAAACAGTAAAAAACTGTCAGGGAGAGTCAATTCAGCAGCAAATGCTAATCTTTGTTTAAGTAGGAAAAACACTTCCTCAGCATCCTGAATCCAAATCAAAACATTATTCAATTTTATCATACCTTGTATCTTCACGAGGTCTCTCAAAGGTTATGTGTGATCAGTATACCCGGAATATAGTTGCGACTGTAGCCTGTTAGTCTCTTTCACACGCTGCAGTTCGGCTTTGTTAAGATGCTCTGTTTGTGGCTAGAGTGCATACTGGTGGTTCCTGCGGAAACAACACAGCCCAGGAAAGACACATGTTTCCTGGCAACTTACAATTTATCTTTACTGACCTTAAAACCATGTTGATAAAGATGTCTCAAAATTAACTCCGTGGCCTGAAGGCAGATCTCAGCAGTAGGAGAAGCCAACCGCAGGTCATTAACATACTGAATGAGGGTGGTGTTTTTGGGCAGAGGACATGTCTGCAAAACATCTTTTATAACCTGATTAAAAAATACCTGGTGATAGAGCAAATCCCTGTGGCAGTCAGGTGTAGCGTAGCTGTCAACCTCTATAAGTACATTAAAAAATATCTCTGCTGGTTTAGGATGATCAGTACGTTTCTGGCCATAGAAACGAATCAAAACTCATGTTTAAAAAGAAACTTATCGGTTACATCACAAACAATTTAATAGGTATTAGTATATTTTCAAAACAGCAAACCTGCACGCTGGTAAGAGCCAAATCAGTTGTACCCCTGCCTGGTGGTCAAAATGGAGAAAAAGAGGAATATGAAGAAACGTGTCATCTTACACCATATATTATAGTTGTTCAGCAGTAGCATCGCTGCAGCTGCCACACGTTCAGGTTTAATACATATTCCTAGAAGTGACTGTCTGTGTTTTACCTTAAAGATTCTTGTTACCAGTCTGTGTGGTTCCCCAATAGATGTCAGCAATTCTTCCCCCACGTGTTGCAACGGCAGACGCCGTTATTTCTATGAGAAGCATATCAGTGACAAAGTCTTAGTCCACAACTCAGAAGCTGATGGAGTATGTTGCTCCGGTGTGTGCTGAAAGTTCATGCAGTAATTTCTCCTGACAGCACGGGGGCTGCAGTGCTCATGCAGCTCAGTCATCCTCCTCAGGGGTGTGTCAATATTGTTCATAGGGAGCGTTATACCCGTGCTGGGGGTACTGACCTTGTGGAGGTGAGGTCACGTTAGGATTTGGTGGCACCATGTTCAAATGTCTTTGAGTCTCTTTTCCACACTCAAAGATGAGGGAAACAAAAAGTGTCCAGGCTTCAAGGGCTCACAAAAAAGAAACAACAGGGAGGTGAACACGATCCTACCAATTTGCCAAGTTCTCCAGAAGAACCAACTGGGAAGAAAAAAACTGACCTAAAAAGATAAATAAAATTAATATACCAGGGCGACATCACGCAAAGCCACAGAGGCAATTCTAGCGAAGCAAAACACACAATTTTGACAATTAAAGCGAAGCCAGAGCGACACGAAATCTGCGAGGGATGCGCCACATTGCGAGTGGGTGATTGATTACTTCCAAGTCCAGTACATAGTGGATGAGCAACAAGAACATATAGATTGACAGTTCCCGAACTGTTACGGAAATTCAATTAAATTTTATTTATACAGCGCCAATTCATAATACATGTCATCTAAATCAGATTATACAGATTGATCAAAAGGTTTCCTATATAAGAAAACCCAGTAGATTGCATCAAGTCTTGACAAGCAGCATTCACTCATCATGACAGAGCATAGAGACACAGGGACAGTCATCTGCATTGTCCATGACTTTGCGGCAATCCCTCGTACTGAGCAAACATGAAGCGACGGTAGAGAGGAAAACCCCCTTTAACGGGAAGGAAAAACCTCCAGCAGAACCAGTTTCAGTGTGAACGGTCATCTGCCTCGACCAACTGGGGGTTAGAGAAGACAAAGAGACGCAAAAAAGCACATAAGTACACATTGATCCAGGAATTATTTCTACATCATATGGTAATAGTGGATACTGCTTATACGGCTTACCTTATACGTCTCTTAATATCTTTATGCCTCACTGGGGGTATTTGTTCACAGAATAGAGACTCCAATTCACAGCAGCACTTGAGGGAGTTTCATTATAAGGAATGATGCATATCTACCAATGCGCAAATCTGCAGGTTGCTCTCTCCAGACCTGTTCTTTCCTACTGACACTGTGGATCTATGCAGACTGTGCTTTGTCTTCTTTAATACAGTCCATCACACAGCTTAATTTTAGGGAAATAGTTGTCTTGGGATATTTTAATTTAAACTGGTTGACACCAACTTCAGATGATCTCTCTGTCTGTCTGTCTATCTGTCTGATTGTATGCGAGTGGTGAGTCTTGGCTTGGTTGAATGGGCAGGCAGGCAGAGTCGAACAGGCGATGTGAACCGGGAAAACACCAGAAGGGGCTGAGCAAGCAGCTGGAACTCATGGGGAAGAACTCAGAACTGCAACATGCAGCACAGTCAACCTCAGCAGAAGAGACCAGCTGGCCGAGCATACACAAGCTGGCAGGACAAAGGCACATCACACTGGGCGATCCAAGGAAAGTGAGCGGAGAAGTGAGTGATGACGTTCTGGTAGGGATGAGCTGGCAGAGACAGGTATATATGGGCTGGTGAAAAGGTGATAAGAGTTGAATCTAATTGCTGTCAGCAGGTGGAGTGATGTGGCTAATTGACTGGGGCAGAGCTGACAGGATAGTGGCTGAGAGGTGTCAGGCTGAAGAAAAGTCCAGAAAAGTCCAAAAGCAAAATAAACAACAACCCAAATCATGACACTCACCGCTGAGTAAGATTATTGATGACTTTTTCAAAAGTTTCAGTGAAATTTGATTTGGCTTTTGGAATGTTAGATGAGGCACTTGTACACCTGGCAGCAGGAAACAGGAAGTCACCAGGATGAGGCAGAGCTTAATACTCCACCCACTGGTGGAGGAGTGAATCACATCTTTTCCTTCAAGTCACATCGATTATATAAGCACTACACAGTAATCCATTTAGTTTCCTGCAGTTCTTAGATTTAACTCATCCATCGTGTTGCTGAGAGTGAGGGTATTTGTCACACAGAGGCTTGGAATGTTAGATTCATGAGGGTTAGCTTTGAGCCAAGCAGAAAGGCATCTCCTCTTATCTCTCTTATGATTTCCTCTGACGCCGGCCTCTGTGCCTGTGCTGCTGGTGGAGGGTGCACTCACCACCAGTGTTACCTGGAAGCTGCGTGCGTGCGTAGTCGAGCATTGCATCTGGATTCAGTGCACACAGCAACTCTATGCTGCACAGTAAATTAAATCCAAGTTGAACTGTGTTATAAGAATTATTATTCTGAAGTCACTATGGCCTCACACCACTCGGACAGAGGAGGCCTGGAGACAAGATGTTTGTGTATGTAATCCACTGTTGCTGAGTGCAAGGCTGAATGCTGCGTAGATAATGTGCAGCATGGTAATTGTCTAGGATAGACTGTCTTTGTTATGTCTCAAGCCAAGGCCACTGTGCAGTATTAGGGAAAGCCGAAAGCGAGGACGGGCAGAGACAGGGCAGACGGAGATTGCAGCGGGACCGTGGGTTGCGATTACTTTCCATCTATGTGATCTCTGCTCTGTTTCTCAATAAAAGTGCTGGAACGTCATCACCGCCGTCTCCTTATTCAGTAAAGATGGGAACTCAGTTATTATGGTTTAGAATTCCTATAACAAACTGTAAACAAAATAATAAGAAACCAAGTTATTTTGTACCAACTCTGGTAAGATGTTGTTCCACGGCCCCGCTCTGTGAGCGCCAGTCTGCCCCACCCATCAATCTGTGGGTGGGGCAGATTGATGGGTGGGGCGCTCCGATCAGCACTGATCGGAGCGCACCACTGATTGATGGGTGGGGCAGACTTCTTTATAGTTGTGGTAAGGTTGAGGTATGAGTCTTTGTTCTGGTTCCCGTTTCAGAAAAAATGGTCGATCTACCCTGAGTAGAAAGCTGCTACTCTGAGTAGTTCTACCTCACTCTGTCATACTCAGCGTTTTTGCTTTCAGAACAGGTGATATCAATCAGGTAACTAAGCTCAGCGTCCAATCAACCCTGAGTTGAACACCCTCCTCAATGAAACGCAGATAACGTGATTCACCATGGCAACAGCGGGAAATAAGAAGCCTGTAAGTGCACATTTCCCATGGGTGGAATTAGAAATCTTTAATGAAGGCATATGGAGAATATGAAAACACTAAAAACAATGCTGTTGCTGTGGAAAAGCGAGTTGGCGGCAGAGAATAGCTGAAAAAGTCAATGCTTGAGTGATAGAGTTATTTGACAGAGAATTAAAGCCATTTTCTCACACTTCACTCATTCAACACAAGGGGGGGAGTAAGGGGCATTGATTACGAAAGGCATTGAAAGGACATGGCAGCAAATGATGAAGTATGAAAATACAGTTAATCAGGTAAGGTTAAGTTATAAGTTTTCTCATGTTTAACCATACTCAACTAAAGCATTAATTGGCTAAATTCAACATGTGCAGTTAATGATGAGATGGTGTGAGTTATTGAAATAACTGATATGTTCATCTTTTTGCCAGCATTGTTCACCCATCCTTCTAAAACAGAGTTGACACTGATTGTCTTGTAGGTGTTTAATTTGTGCCACCTTCACTTTATATTAATCATAGAGGCTATACGTATATTTTCAGCTGAAGTAAAGGTGATGTTATTTAAGTGAAAAAATATGTCGTAGCCCTAATGGTGTTGGAGGGGGAAAAACATATGGATGTATGGATATATGAATGGAAAATTAGAGCTGGAAGTCCCGAAATTTGATACAGAATAAATTATTGATTTCATTCTGTGTAATTCTTTTATTAATCTTGTTGGTCTCTGACTATGGAACAGTGCAACAGTAACATTCTTGACAGCACGACATACACCTGCCTCTGAAGGATTTTCGGCATCTCCTAAAAAGCTGCCGTTGAAATTAAAACGAAGAGCAGCACAAAGAAATTGTTCAGAACTGAGAGCGTCCCCTCTTTGTGTTAGAAAAGCGATGTACAAGCTGAGAATATTGAAATAAATCATCTGACAACCCCAAAGCGCTTTACTCTGGTCAGTCAATTACCCATTCATGCACACATTCACACCCTGATGGTGGTGAGCTACATTGTAGCCACAGCTGCCCTGGAGCAGACTGACAGAAAAGAGGTTGCACAGTACCACATGCTGGTGCTAAATCTCACTGCAGAAAATGTAAGTAATTTAGTGGCAATAAAATTGGAACTCTGCAAGATGTGCACATCTCTCAGTTCTTCCTTAGCAGGACCCATACTCTGATATAAAATCCAAAAAAAGACAAAAATCCAAGATTTTTGTCTTTTTCATGCAATCGGGCTAAATCTGTTTTATCTAAACTAAGTGATCTAAAAGAAATTGTTGCTGTAACTTGATTCTTTTAGTAAGCAATGTAACTTGTTATAATCTCAGGTTTTGGACAGGCGTAATGTAGCCTCAGTGTGCACGTGGGATGTTGCTCACAGAGGTCACGTGAATGCTCAGGGAGTTTGTGTGTATGCTCAGACACATGAGAAATTAGGGGGAACTTTGCTCACCACTCAGTGGGTTTGTGGTTTGAAGTATATCTGTTTGCTGTTAGTAAATTGGTCAAACTGTTAACTATTCACAGTATGTATTATTCCTATGTTTCCCTCTTAATTTATGAATTCCTATTCCCAAACAAGCAGTCTATTCTTTAGTTCCATTGGTTAAAATTATGTAAAGAATCACATTTCGAACATTTTGGACATCTTGGCATTCAAAGCTGTATAGGTTGATAAGTAACCTCCAAATTTCTTGCTTGCTTCTTATGAAGTGTATTGACATGACTTGGGACCAGGTTTACCGATCAGTTTAAGTCCAGATATCTTTGTGATAAATCTACCAAACCAATATAAATGCAAATAACAGAAAATAAAAAAATAACTTTTCTTGCCAGTTTTATTTTTCAATTATGCTCTTTTTGCCTCTCTCCCTCCTACCACTCCTTATTTCCACCTAAACCTGGCTGTCAATCAAACAGGGTAGGGGATGGGAGAGACAGATGGAGGTCTGGAAAAGGAGGAGGTCTCAGTGCTGCTGGCACGTAGTCTGCATCTATGTATATATGTCTATATATACTGTGATGAATATATGATCATATGAAAGATAGAAGACAACTGCAGATGGATAGGATAAGGTTATGTATGTCCATCTGTCTTATCTTCAAACGGCTCAGCACAGTATAGATGGTATACGTTTAGTTTGTTTAAATTCTTAGAAAAATAAGTATTGAACGGATCTTTGTTTACAGCATTGACAAGGTCTCAAAAAAATGTTTGTTTAGATAACATGTTTTATGTGTAAAACCTTAAGTCAAATTGATTGGCACGGGAAATGAATGCAAGAAAGAAACCAATATTATTAAGCTTCATCTAAGAAGACCATGAACCACAGTCTAACAATACCAGGGGTGAAAGTAGTTTTAAATTCTTCCCGGTACTAATACTGACCACCACCCACCCCACCCCATCCCATCCCCCCATCCCCTCCCCCCAGCGTGTCCGTTTCAGTGCAAAGTGGTCAGATTTTGCTAAAGATGGATGCAAATTTGGTTAATAAACATGCAGTGTGGTTCACTATAGATGCAAATATTTTCTGTCATTATTTTGTGTGTCCCAAAGGTGGAAATTGCATTAGTACTGCCCACAAATGGCAGGTTTCATCATTATGAAAAAGATACAGGCCAAGGGGAAGGAGAAAGTACCTTCGCTGTTCATGTGAACAACTTTAAATTCAAAGATCAATAAAATATTCATCAGAACCTTTTTCCCTCTAACATATCTTAGAGCCACAAGCGCGGCGGAGGACCTTCTGCATGGATCATTCCAATAAACCATGGCAGTGTGTCAAAGTCATCATCCCTCAGACAGCCAGGACACACAAAACCGTAGTGTTTTTTTAAATTTTTTTTAAGAATAGAGAACTCCTTTTTATTTTATTTTATTAAAGAGTCCCACTCATTCAGAGTGACTCAAGACTCCATTCTTGGCCCTTTTATCTTCTCTCTTTATCCTGTCCCATTGGGGTCAGTTATAAGAAACCAGTGCCCTTTTTTTAGGAAGAAGACAGTCAGACTTTTATGACGCTAAAAAGGAAAATAGTTTCTCTGCGAGTAAAAGTCTCGAATACATTGCAGAAATCACACCAGAACAATACAAAAATACTGAGTTTAAGTTGTTTTATCTCATTGATGTCCTTCACATCAATGCTGACTTGGAACCTTAAAGTCAGTAGACATAACTGCTACAGACCTGAGTGTAAGACTTGAGAATAACCTTAACTTTGATGCTCAGTTAAAATCTGTGGTCCGGTCCAGCTTTTTCAAATTGAAACAGCTGACTAAAGAGTTTAATCTATGCTTTAATTACAACTTGCTTTGATTACTGCACTGTACTTTACTCTGGGATTAACAAAACTCCAGGGGCTTTACTTTTTCTTTTAACTGCTACCAGGAAACGAGAGCACATTTCTCCGTTTTAACCACAATTCATAGCCTAATGGTTCAAATTCGGATTTATTTAAAAAATATTTTATTTCTTTTTAAATGTCTTCATCGCCTTGCCTTGCAGTATCTGTCAGACCTGCTTCATCTGCATGCTCCCCCTCATTTGCTCAGGTAGCCAGATCCGTTTGTATTAGTCATTCGAAAAACAAAGAATGCAAAGAGTTAACAACACTTTCTCGTTGTTGCACCAAAACTCTGGAATGAAGTAGCATTACATATCAGACAGGCTGACTCACTTTCTGTTTTTGAATATTCTCTTAAAACATACCTTTTCTTTTTGACTTTTAACACAGTTTGAAATGTTAGCTTCTGCCATTTTTAGTGTTTGTTTTTGTGTATCTGCATTTTATTGTGCATTATATTTTATTTGCTGGCTTTATCTATTTATTCTGTTTTGAATTACTAGTTTTTAGTGTATAAAGCACTTAGGATTTCATGAATTTTATTTTAATGTGCGATGTAAATAATGTGTTGAGTTGCTTTGCAACAAAACACAATCTTTTCCCCGACTTTAAGAAAATATTGTTAATAATAATAATAATACATTTTATTTAAAAGGCGCCTTTCTGGACACTCAAGGTCACCGTACAGAAGGGTAAAAAACAGAATGTCAGAAACAAAAATCAAAACAAAAAAAACATTTAAAAAATACCGAGACTGGGACAGGGAAATTGATAATTAAAGAGAATAGGCAGTCTTAAACAGATGAGTTTTGAGTTGTGATTTAAAATGGAGAAGTGAGTCCGTGTTTCTAAGTAGGGGTGGTAGAGAGTTCTAGAGGCGGGGGGCAGAGCGGCTGAATGCTCTGCTCCCCATTGTGGTGAAGGGCCTTGAATGTCACCATGAGAATTTTGTATTGAATTCGGAACTGCACGGGGAGCCAGTGGAGCTGTCGGAGGACCGGGGTGATGTGGTGGATAGAGGGAGTTCTTGTTATGATGCGAGCAGCTGAGTTCTGGACCAGTTGTAGTTTATGGAGTGATTTCTGAGGAAGGCCAAAGAGGAGAGAGTTGCAGTAATCCAGTCGGGTAGTGACAAGGCTGTGCACAAGTATGACAGCAGTGTGTGGGGTAAGGGAGGGACGGAGGCGGTTGATGTTTCTTAAGTGAAAGTAGGCAGACCGGGTAATGTTATTGATATGGGATTGAAAAGATAGGGTGCTATCGAGGATGACACCCAGACTCTTAACCTGGGGGGAGGTTAAGAGTCTGTCAATAATAAGTGGGAAACTGGCGGTTTTGGAAAGAGTTGATTTGGTGCCGATGAGGAGAACCTCAGTTTTACTACTGTTTAATTGAAGGAAGTTGTTAGTGAACCAGGCTTTTATTTCACAGATGCAATCTGTGAGGGAGGTGGGGGGAAGAGAGGACGATGGTTGCATGGAGAGGTAGAGCTGGATGTCATCAGCATAGCAATGGAAGTGGATGTTAAATTTGCGGAAGATATTGCCAAGGGGAAGTAGGTAGATGATGAAAAGGAGGGGCTTGTTGTTTATTATAAAAAGCACAATCTAAATTAAAAGATTCATATCCAGGGAATGAAAACACCCCGATTATCATTTATCTATGGGGTTGTTTATCAATAGAGGCCTATAACCTCATTTGTGACTGTGGCTGACATTCATCAAGCCTTTGTTGAGAATAAAAAATATATCTTAGTTGGGGTTACTGAGGGATGCAGAGTGTCTCCCCTCTCTGTTGCCGGGTAAGATAACATGCAACTTTAGTTTTATGGCTGTTAGGTCATTGCGGCCTGACCCCGGACTGGGAAGAGCAGCCCCTTTGTTTGAGAAACAGATAGCTTACAGATTACCCCTCCCTCCCTAACTTAGAGGAGGAGGACAGACACTGTAGAAAAAGGGTGTCTTGACAGAACTTACTTCAGACAGACTTCTACATCGCGCGGTGAAATCATCTTATATGGTAATGTATTTAATTTTCTAATAAATTAAATATGCATATTACACTGTAATAAATATGCATATTACACAGCGCTCCCCAACGACTCACAAAAAATCTGGTGCAGATCGGTCGATGCACCGAGGAGACACAGCCGTTGAATAATGAAAATGCATTTGGCCACCGGGCCGGACTAAATCGTTCGGCGGGCCAGATCCGGCCCGCAGGCCGTACGTTTGACACCCCTGGTTTAAACATTAGTATACCAACTTAATCAAAGGTATCTTACTAGCTGTTAATCCAGCTTCATGTGAAAAGTTAACAATACCTTTTTAGTTATTTAAAGTTAATTATTTCATGTGTTTAAGGGTTTCGTTTCTTGCATTAAGACAGCTTTTATGAAAGTTTGACAGTTAAATTGGTGGATACACACCCAAAAGTAATAATGTAAAAGTAACACTTTAGCAATTGGAATATTGCTAAAGTAACACGTTAGCAATATTCCACATGTGTATGTTGTGTACAAACTTTAGTAATTTCTAACAGACCACTTCACTCTCAGAAAGCAGGTCTGCTGGTGGTTCCTAAAGTCTGTAAAACCAGAATGGTAGGCAGATCCTTTAGCTATCATGCTCCTCCCCAGTGGAACCAACTCCAAGTTTTGGTCCGGGACGCAGACACCCTGTCTACTTTTAAGACTAATCCTAAAACTTTCCTTTTTCCATCCATCCATCGTCTTCCGCTTATCCGGGGTCGGGTCACGGGTGTAGCAGCTTCAAGAGGGAGGCCCAGACCTTCCTCTCCCCAGCCACTTGGGCCACTTCCTCCGGGGGAATCCCTAAGGATCGTGACCATAGATGAGGGTAGGAACGTAGATCGACCGGTAAATCGAGAGCTTGGCCTTTTGGCTCAGCTCTCTCTTCACCACAACGGACCGGTACAGCGCCTGCTTCACAGCAGACGCTGCACCAATCCGCCTGTCGATCTCCCGCTCCATCTTCCCCTCATTCGTGAACAAGACCCCAAGATACTTGAACTCCTCCACTAGAAGATGGCTCTTGGGACTTTCCTTTTTGACAAAGCTTATAGTTAGAGTGGTTCATGTTACCCCGAGCTACCTCTATAGTTATGCTGCTATAGGCTTAGGCTGCTGGAGGACATCAGGGTCTATTGTTCTTCAATTTTGCATGACTGTTGTCATTTCAGCTTTTAACTTTTTGTTTTTTCTATTTTTTCTTCATAGTAGGTACACCTGGTCTGGCGTTCTGTTAGCTGTGACATCATCCAGGGAAGACAGATCACCTGCTATTACCATCTAATGTAAAACAGATTACTGGATCAATGTGTGCTTCTGTGCTTTTTTGTCTGTCTTGTTGTGTCTCTTCTCTCTCTTTTGTAACCCCCAGTCGGTCAAGGCAGATTACCGTTCATACTGAGCCCGGTTCTGCTGGAGGTTTTTCCTTCCTGTTAATGGGGAGTTTTTCCTTCTGCTGTCACTTCATGCTTGATCAGTATGAGGGATTGCTGCAAAGCCATGTACAATGCAAACGACTCTCCCTATGGCTCTACGCTTCTTCAGGAGTGAATGCTGCTTGTTACGACTTTGATGAAATCAACTGGTTCCCTTATATAGGAATTTCTTTTACCAATCTGGATAATCTGACTTAATATGTATAATCTGATTGATTTTGACATTGTAAACTGCCTTTAGATGACATGCAGGCATGGACTGGTAATCGGGTGTACCGGGCATTTTCCCGGTGGGCCGACGTGCTGTTTGGGCCGGCAGACCCGACATGTATATTAATAATATGTATTATTATTATTAATATTATTATTATTTTATATATCTGCCTCGTTATATTTGCATAATGCATGAAGAAAAATATCAGCAGCGCAAGAGTCTGTTCCGATCATCCGGCCCTTACCACAGGCTACTGCAGCCCATTGGTTATCATCCCTGACAGTCTAAAGGGCTAGGCCAATCATAAAGTAGAAAAACACCTTCACGCTCCATGTGGAACTTTGTGCAGCGGTGTTCACAGTAGTAATGGATAAGAAACGCAAGGGAGGCGCAGAGAAACTGCACGAAAAAAAGAAACGAGTTCTTCAAACAGATGCTGCGAAATGTGTCAAACTGACTTTTTTTTTTTTTTTATATACAAACTTTATTTACAGATAAAGAATATGCAATTGCAGACAGTAGTATGCTCGAGGTGCTGGGGTAACAGAACCACAGGATTCCATGAAACAGAAAAAGGAAATTACAGATTACAAATTAACTTCATCACCAGTGACGTGCGGTAGGGTTCATAGCTGGTGAGGCACTGACGTCATCAGAGTCAGATTTACAAATATATACACTCTACAGAGTAGACTCGTTGCAAAGTGCTGAAGGAGACTGATTGAGCCAAATAAATTCACCAAGATACATGGAAAAATATTGGTTCTTTGATGAAAAAAAATTGTCATTTGATTGGTAACAGTTTATGAGTTATGATGGATTTCTGCATTTGTAACACATTCTAAAACTATAACCCACATTACGCACATTTTATCACAAAAACAAAAAATGAATAAGTATCGCTGTCTTACCTCTACTTATAATTTAAGTCCCTGTGGCGCTCTTTCTGAACAAAAATATCATCATTTTCCGGTAAAAGTTCTCTTTATCTTCTTCAGTTTTAAAAGTCTCTCAGTCTCAATGGAGCTCACTGCCAGGGAGGAAAGCCTTCCCTGATCAGTCCTGTTCCAGCTGTGTGTTTAGAGTCTTTTTAGTGCTTTACTTGTTTAGCAAAACTCGCTAATAAAACATCAATAACTTGTTTTGACTCTACTATTTGGGGATCACGAGCGGTGCCCCTTGAGCGCCCCCTGCCTAGCGGCCAAGGAACTGCCGGCCTCACCTACAACCAGTTCTTTGCTGTTTATGATCGGCCAGCAGCACGAAAACATGTTATCTGCACACAGTTTGATGACCAAAACACAATTCGTAATCCACATATATTAAATTGTGGAAAATCAGTTCATAACTGTTTGAACAATTGAATTTATGATCTAGAGACAGGAAGATGCATTTACAGAATGGAAGTCAGCACAGTTAACATGGGATTGTGCAATCCCAGGGGAGGCCAAGCTCGCTGCGGCCTCACCGGCTTCGCTATGAAGCGCCACCAAGGATTTACATGAAAAATAGCGAAACGTCTGCGATTTTAAAGAAAATATGATCAAAAATTAGGAAATTAGATAAATAAAATACTTATTACAAATGACTGAGTAAATCAAAATTTATATTATGTTATTATATATTTTCTTTCTTTCCATGATGACATGTGAGACATTTCTCTGGTTCATTTTGTCATTGGCATCCTTTTTTACACAGTTAGTGCACATTAGTCCAATGTTACCCTACAGTATCTGGAAGACTGAATACATCTGATGAGCAACTTACAATAACTTCTTATAATGATGTAACGTGATAATATGTGTGATTGACCGTGACACCTCTCTTCTCTCTCTCTCTCTCTCTCTCTCTGATCTAAGAATAGTTGCTGTGCTGTGGTGGAGTTTACATTTTACAGTGTTAATAAATTAAGATTTTGGAAGTATTTTAAGTGTCCACTCTCACTAATTTCCATTATCCTGACCTCAAGGTATTGCACAGTTGGTATTGCACAGTTGGTATACACATTCAGTACACAAAAAAAATGTGGTGGGCCAGTATAATCCAAAATGCCAGGGCCGATTATTTTGTCCCAATCCACCCTTGATGACATGTTTCATGATTTGGCGCTATATAAATAAAAACTGAAATGTATTGAAAAAGAGTTTGTCAGTTTTCAAGCAGGATTTGTATATCTGTTCAACTTAAATATATAAGGAAACCAAAGAGTTAAGATCACTTACTTACCAAGAGAAATTCCTTTGGGGTTTATTTGTGGTCTCTTGCTGCCCCCTGCTGGACAAGTTTGATCAAATACATATGCTTTACATGTCAACTTGTTATCAAAATTCAGATTTCAATCTAAAATGGCTTACTTCCTGTGATACTTGCACTATGACATTAATTGTAAATTCTGAGCGTCTTGCTGAGATCTACAACTGTACAAAATTTCATTACTCTACAATGAAGTAAGTGAATAGCAAAAGGTCCTTTGAAAATTGCTTGGTGGCGCTATAGAGAAACTAAGTCCTGCTCACTAAAGTTTGTTATGGATTCCTGTTGGGGGGTGGATAAGGATGCATCCAAATGAGTTTTAAGCAGCTCGGCCCAAAACTGTGGAATTCAGAGCCAAACGTATGACAGCAGCGTTTGAGGTGACTTCGCCACGCCGCCACGCCCCCCTGCTCCATCCAATCCAGTTGGGCCTGAAATCCACAACACAACAACATGTGTTCTGTCCCTGGACACAGTTTCATGTTGATTAGCTCAGAGGGGTAACATAGCGACCGCTTACAACAAAACATGACACTTCCTGTTGTCAGGGGGCGTGGCCTAAGCAATGTCATCATTTGACCATTGGATATTATAGGAGACCTGATGGTGATCAATTACTGAAAGTTTGGTGCCTCTGTGTGTTTCTGTGTAGGAGATATAACACTTTTATTTTTTGTGGCGAATAGGTGAACTTTGACCCCTGCCAACGCCCCTTCAGCATGCTCAAAAACTCACCGTTTTGATAACTTTTGATTGGCCATGCCTTATGACCAGACTGCCCGAGTTTCAAGCCGCTCGCTCAAAATCTCTAGGAGGAGATCCATCAAATACCAATGCTGTAAACGTCAAAATTGAGGTCAAAATCAGACTTTCAGTCTAAAATGGCTGACTTCCTGTGATACTTGCACTATGACATTAATTGTAAATTCTGAGCGTCTTTGTTGAGCTCTACAACTGTACCAAATCTCATGTCTCTACGATGAAGTAAGTGAATAGCAAAGGGTCCTTTGAAAATTGCTAGGTGGCGCCGTTGAGGCATTTTTCTTTTGATTTTTGTGACAACCTTAAAATACAAAATTTTTAAACAGTCTTCATGCATCTGCCAAGTTTGGTGAGTTTTTGAATATGATAAAGCCCTCAAAAAGGCCCCTCTTTGGGGTGGCAGATTAATAATAATAATAATTAAAGCCGCAAGCGGCGATGAGCGGCCCTCGCAGCCAAGCACCGCTGGGGTACGCGCATCGCCTGCCGCCAGCCACCGCAGAAGCTGTCACGCATCTTCCCCGCCCGTCCACCAGGCAATACACACATATGCGTTCGGCCGAACTCCCCCACGACTCATAAAAAAAATCTGGTGCAGATCGGTCGATGCAGCGAGGAGATACAGCCGTTGAATAATGATAATGCATTTGCCCCCCTGGTTTAATCATTAGTTTACTGGTTGAAATGCAGTTCAAAGTCTTCAGCTGATCCAAAATGCTGCAGCAGGAGTTATGGAGATAGTTTCCTGCCAAAAGGTTTCACATAAAAAAATTGTTTTACAAACTGTCCGCCAACTTTGCACTCAAAATATCATTTATAAGTTTTCCTCCAGTACAAAATGGTCTCTGCTCACACAAAACAGCCTCTGCTCGCATGAAACAGCCTTCATTGTTTGCTGATGACGGAGATATTTGGAAACGTGGAAGGAATGTTAAATTTATTGTAGGGAAAGTCCAAAAATCAATTCATAAGATTGAAAAATGGTCTTACAAATGGAGTTTTACATTTTCAGTAGATAAAACAAAGAAATCAAGAAGTACAACTGAAGTTATATAAATCAACATTGTACTGTTCTCTCTATGTGTTTTGGTCTAGCGTGAACACAGATAAACAGCCAGCCAAACTCCTTATTAAAGAGCCAGGAAATGATCGGCTTGCTCATTTATTATCGTCTTACACATTTAGTCAGCTTTTCTGACTGCTTTGAATTCGGTGTAAAACTAGAAAAGAAAGATACAAAAAATGGCTTAATAAACAGCCATGTAAATATCAGTATTAACGTAACAGCTGCATAATATTAACTCAACAGGCATTTTCACAGCCGGCTAGAAAAGCGGCAAATTAGCAAGTAAACACACACACTGCTGTCACACAGACCACAACATTTTACCGTTCCTTCATACACAAAATACCCATAAAAGATATTAACATATTCAATTTCAATTCAATTAAATTTTATTTATATAGCGCCAAATCATGAAACATGTCATCTCAAGGCACTTTACAAAGTCAAATTCAATCATATTATACAGATTGGGTCAGATTATACAGATTGGTCAAAAATGTTCCTATATAAGGAAACCAGTTGATTGCATCAAAGTCCCGACAAGCAGCATTCACTCCTGGAGAAGCGTAGAGCCACAGGGAGAGTCGTCTGCATTGTACATGGCTTTGCTGCTATCCCTCATACTAAGCAAGCATGAAGCGACAGTGGGAAGAAAAACTGCCCCATTAACAGGAAGGAAAACCTCCGGCAGAACCGGGCTCAGTATGAACGGTCATCTGCCTCGACCGACTGGGGGTTACAGAAGACAGAGCAGAGACACAACAACAGAGACAAAAAAGCACAGAAGCACACATTGATCCAGTAATCTGTTCTACATTAGATGGTACTAGTGGGTGATCTGGCTTCTCTGGATGATGTCACAGTTAACAGAATGCCAGACCAGGTGTACCTACTATGA
Source organism: Fundulus diaphanus (assembly GCA_037039145.1). Classification (NCBI taxonomy): domain Eukaryota; kingdom Metazoa; phylum Chordata; class Actinopteri; order Cyprinodontiformes; family Fundulidae; genus Fundulus; species Fundulus diaphanus. The sequence continues at coordinate 43,207,354 of CM073138.1, read as the reverse complement.
AGATAAAAGAGAGAGAACAGAAAGTTAAAGCAGAAATGACAACACGTAATGCATAATTGAAGAACAGTAGAACTCTATAGAGTGAGAAAATTAGATCCTGATGTCCTCCAGTAGCCTAAGCCTATAGCAGTACAACTATAAAGGTAGCTCAGAGTAACATGAGCCACTCTAGTTATAAGCTTTGTCAAAAAGGAAGGTTTTAAGATTAGTCTTAAAAGTAGACAGGGTGTCTGCCTCACGGACCAAAACTGGGAGATGGTTCCACAGGAGAGGAGCCTGATAGCTAAAGGATCTGCCTCCCATTCTACTTTTAGAGACTCTAGGAACCACCAGCAGACCTGCAGTCTGAGAGCGAAGTGCTCTGTTAGGAACATACGGGGTAATCAGAGCTCTGATATATGATGGAGCTTGACATATATCTTATCGAATCTGTAAACAATGAGCAACACTTACAACCATTGCTTTCTGAGAGAATAACTGCATTGTTGCAGCCCTGTGACGATAGCCGTTTCTCAATTCACGAGAACGCGAGTCCGTACTCTCGGTAAGAACACAGGAAGATCGGACTTGACCGCGAGTACGCAGCACGTAGGGGAGAGTGAGGTAAAGTGAGACACTGGGTAATGTGAGACAACCCCTGTATCTAGGCAACAGAACACATTTGTGCCCATGTGACCATTTTGTTTCCAAGCTCCTCCCATTTCCCCTTTGCCATAAAGGAGAGAAGCTCATTTTGCTCAGGTAAGCATGTTTTTTCCAACAAAATGTGTTTTTTGCATGTAAAAGTAAATTTTCTTGCTGTCAACTTAATCAACTGTTGTGCCAAAGCAAATTGATTCTAGTAGAAAAACTTATATCATACCTGTTGATGAACTACCAACATATAAAACCATGTGATGGTGCTAGCTGAAGGTTAGCCTGAATTGCTAAGAAAGGTCATTTTTAAAAAAAATGGTGGAGGTGGGGTAAATTGAGACAAATGCTGTGGGGTAAAGTGATACAGTGTCTTACTTTACCCCCACCATGAGGCACAGGTTAAGTTTGGTTGTAAACATATTTTAATGTAATATTACACTGCATATGTAATGTAATATTACTATTAATTACATATTAATTAATATGTAATGTTACATTTTTATTTCAAATGTCATAAACATTGTAGAAAAGCCATCATGCCAAGGAAATACACCAGGAAGACAACCTGGGGCAAAACACCCCTCGAGGAGATGGAGAGTGCAGCCGCTAAAGTCAAGGAAGGAAAGAATCTCTAAGAGCAGCTGCTAGGGATAGAAATATTGACAAGTCAAGCCTTTTAAGATTCATAAAGAAAAAAGAGAAAGGGGAAGTAAAATCGGTAGCCTGGGGTGCAGTAGGTGAGGCAAAGAGAATTATTACAAATGAGATGGAGGAGGAGCGTGCCAAACACTTGAAACAACTAGTTTCATTGGCCTTCCTCCAGTTAAGTCCCATCAACTGGCCTTTGAATATGCAGAAAGAAACAATATCCCTGTCCCTGACAATTGGACAAAGACACAATGTGCAGGTAGGCTAGGGTGTGCAAGAGATCACATGATTCTGTAGGTTAATTAAGGCCAACTGATCTTGGCACACAGCTGAATCTTATAATAATGAATTGTCTACTCTAGGTGAAGATTGGTTTTGCAGCTTCCTAGCACGTCGCCATCTCTCTATCCGAACTCCAGAGGCAACATCCCTGGGAAGAGCTACAGCCTTCAATAAAACTACAGTCAGGGAGTTATTTGACAATCTGGCTGTAGTTATGGACAGGTGACAGAATTAATTATTTAGTCGCAAATGCTTTACGGAGGCATTACCTGTAAGATTTGGCTTTGATTCTGATAAGGTTCTTACTTTGCCTCTCATCTTTAACAGGCATGCCTTCCCTCCACACATGATTTACAATGTGGATGAAACAGTTGTCTTTACAGTACAAAAGCCACAGCAGATACACTAGAGGGCATATTACCAGTAGTAGAATACTGCTTGCACATGCCATTGATTCTAAACTTTCTATTTGATCAGGTTATGACGGAGACAGGAAAAAAGCAAGTTGGTTCTGTCACATCGGCTGAAAGAGGAGAACTGGTGACTGTGGTGTGTGCAGTGAATGCTGCTGGGAATGCCATACCTCCCATGTTTGTCTTCCCCAGAGTCAAGTTTAAGGATTGCTTCATGACAGGAGCACGTCCAGGAGCCAAAGGTACCGCCACCAGAACGGGATGGATGAATGAAGACATCTGGCCTGAGTTCCTTGATCACCTGATACAGCACACTAACTGCACCCCTGATCGTCCCATGCTGCTAATCCTGGATAATCTAAAAGCTCACATCTCACTCAAGGCAATAGATTAATTGAAATACAACAAACGCTTTATAGAATAAATATGATGGGGTTAGTAGTAAATTTTGTTTGGGTTCCGGCACATAATGAGATTAAAGGAAATGAAATGGCAGACAGAATGGCTAAGGAGAGTACAAATAAGGTAAGGGTAGATATTAATGTTAGTTTTGGTATAACAGAAATAAAGGGTATAATTAAACAAAAAGCCAAAGAGAGGTGGCAAAAGTTATGGGATGAAGAAAAGAAAGGAAGGTGGCTTTATAAAATACAAAAGAGAATTGGACAAATGAGAATAACAGAAAGGAACAGGAGAGAAGAGATAATTATTTCACGGCTTAGAATGGGACACACTGGATTGAATAGATCATTATTTTTGATAGGTAAACATCAGACAGGGAAATGTGACTGTGGGGAAGATGAGACTGTGGAACATGTCATTTTGAATTGTAATAAATATTGGATTCAGAGAAATAGGTTGACAAGGAAACTTAGTAACATGAAAATTAAACTTGATATTGTTGATTTATTGCGAAAGGAATCAGGAAGCAGAGGATACCAGGTCATATTTGAGTTTTTGAAACAGAGTAGGTTGTATAATAGGATATAGTTTTTTTTTTTTTTTTTTTTTGTCATGCAGTCCACACTCCATACCAGTTGGTGGCGGTAATGCTCACCTAAACGTTTTTTGCCAACCGCCAATAAAAAAATCAAGAAGAAGAAGAACAAAAGAAGAAGAAGAAGAGCAGAAAAGTCAAACATATAATTCAACATTAGACATAAATATAACTATGAAGGAAATTAAAGCAGTATTGAAAGGGACAGGATATTCAGCTCCTGGGGAAGATCAGTTATGCTATGCTATGTTTAAACAGATTCCTGAAGTAACATTAGAATTAATATTAAAACTATTTAATAAAATATGGAAAGAAGGTGTAATACCAAATAGATGGAAGAGAGCAATAATTCTACCGTTTAATAAACCAGGGAAAGATCCTACAAATCCAAATAATTACAGACCAATAGCATTAACTTCACACTTAAGTAAGTGGATGGAGAAAATAGTGATTAATAGACTAGAATTTATTCTTGATCATAAGAAATTAATCAATGAAAATCAGTGCGGATTTAGGAAGGGAAGATCAACAATGGACGCAATAACTAGAGTTAGTAATGATATAGAGAAAGCTTTAAAAATGAAAGAAATTATGATTGTAGTATTTTTTGACATAGAAAAAGCGTATGATTCATTATGGAGAGAAGGATTACTTATAAAAATGAAACAGATGGGAATAGGAGGGAAAATGTTTAATTGGATAGCAAATTTTTTGAAGGATAGAAAAATAAAAGTTAAGATTGGAAATGATTACTCAAAAGAATTGAATATTGAAAATGGAATTCCACAAGGTAGTGCAATTAGTCCAATACTATTTAATATTATGATAAATGATATCTTTTCTGAAACAGAAGAATGTATAAAATCTGCATTATATGCTGATGATGGAGTTTTATGGATGAGAGGAAAGAATACAAGATTTGTTATAGGTAAAATTAAGAAAGCGATTAATATAGTAGAAAATGGTCCTTTGAATGGGGTTTTAAATTATCAACAAGTAAATCTTGTTATATGATTTTTACAAATAAGAAAAACATAGACATAGGTACAATAACATTATATGAACAACCATTGGAAAGGGTAGCAGAATTTAAATATCTGGGAATATGGTTGGATCAATCATATACATGGAAAACGCATACAAAGAATCTGGAAACTAAATGTAAGAAAGTGATAAATCTATTAAAGGCTGTGGCTGGAAATAACTGGGGTGCAGATAGACAGTCATTATTAAACATATATAGGGCTCTCATGAGATCAACAATAGATTACGGTAGTTTTATATATGGAGTAGCAGCTAAAACAACATTACAAAAAATAGATACTTTACAGAATAGGGCTTTACGTATATGTACAGGAGCAGTAAAATCGACACCTATTAATGCCCTTCTAGTAGAGACTGGAGAGATTCCACTAGAAATAAGAAGAATAAAATTAGCTTTGACATACTGGATGAAAATAAAAAGTAAAAAAGATGAAAATGTAAATGCAACAATATTAAAATATTGTTGGGAATATTCAAAGTTCCATAGTAATGGATTTGGATGGATCATAAACAAATGGATTAAAATATATGAATTAGAAGATAAAGAAATAGCTCAATTTAATCCAATTAACGTTAGCCCTCCATGGATATTTCCGGCAGTAAATGTAGACATAAAACTACTTAAAATGAAAAATGATTGGTATTTAAAAGAAATAGGGGTAAAAACCGATATATACTTAAGAAACTCATATTATAATTATGTTAAAATATATTCAGATGGTTCTAAGAATTCAAAAGGATGTGTGGGAATAGGAATTTATATATCTGAGTTTAAAATTGACATATCTAAAAGACTATCTGATCAACTATCTGTATTTACGGCAGAAATGGTGGCAGTTATCATCAGTTTGCAGTGGGTAGAGGAGGTGCGACCAGACAGAGTAGTAATTTGCACAGATTCCAGAGCAGTCATAGAAAGTATTCAAGGAGAAGGAAACAATAGGAAAGATCTAGTACTAGAAATTCAACATAGCTTATTTAGATTATACAGAGGTGGCATTGATGTTTGGTTCTGTTGGGTACCAGCACATCAAGGTGTAAAAGGCAATGAAAGGGCAGATAAATTAGCAAAAAGGGCTTTAGATCAGGCAATAACGATTAAAATACCTATTGGCAAAGGGGAAGGGAAATCAATTATTAAGAATAAAGAAATGGAAATATGGCAAAAAAGATGGAATGAAGATAAGAAAGGAAGGAAATTATATAAAATACAGAAGTCAATATTTAGTAGAAATGTTAAGGAGAGAAATAGAAGGGAAGAAATAATAATGAGTAGATTGAGAGTAGGGCACACATATTTAAATGATACTTTATATTTAATAGGGAAGAAAAATAATGATAAATGCGAAAAATGTGGAGAGAAAGAAAATGTAGAACATATACTATTGAACTGTAAAACATATGAACGTGAAAGGGAGAAATTGAGAAGAATAGTTGGAAAGACAGATCAAGAATGGAGTTTGAAAGGAATATTGGGAAATGATGGAAATATAATGGATATTTGTATGATAAGAAAAGCGTTATTTATTTTTCTTCATAACACAAAATTAAAAAATAGAATATGACTGATGTAGAATACAGTTGCTACACACTCGTGTACAGTAGGTGGCGGTATGCACCTTAAAGTTGATTGCGACCCGCCATAATAGAAAAGAAGAAGAAGAAGAAGAAGAAGAAGAGCAGAGGTCCGACGTTGTGGCGGGTAAGGACGTTTTCTATCACAAATAAGGGAGCCTAGTTTAGCTGCTATACCTGCTTTGTTTTGGAAGAAGTTCCATAAGATTCTTACAAAGCCGCGCAGCAGTAACGCGGGGCTTACAAGCGCGAGCTGTCTGCCTACAGGGCGATAATTCAATAACAATATCTATCGATCGATAGACGTGTGGCGCGATAGGAAAAAATAGGGTCGATAAAAACTTCGATAGACAGTTTTACTTCCTTGCTACAGTCGGCACGCCGTCACTAAGCGCCGCCCTCTCAAACCACAACACACAACACGTGAATATGTCGCAGCAAGTAGCGGCGGAGGAAATTGTCCCAAAACGGGGTTTTACTAGTTCGCCAGCCTGATAGAAATAAACCACAGTGATTTGTAAAACTTGCAAGGAACCGGTAAAAGCAGAGTCTGGTAACGCAACCCACCAGTATTCATCACATAAGCCGCTCACACCCGCAGCAGCGCGGCCCCGCGAGCTGAGCTGTGCGGCCCCGCGAGCTTTAGCAGCGCGGCCCCGCGAGCTTAAGCTGCGCGGCCCCGCGTCGTCGTCGTCTGGAACTTCTTCCAAAACAAAGCAGGTACAGCAGCTAAACTGGGCTCCCTTCTTTGTGATAAAATGACAAATCGTCCAAGCGGCATAAGGACATAACGCATGCAGTAACGTGCTTCATAGTGATGGATATGTCTGCTGTTCTCTGCAGCTGAAAAACCTGCCACTCTTTATTTAACCAACCAAAGTTGGTTAAACAAAGATTTAATTGGAATTCTGTGTTTGTGTTCTTTATTTAAATCAAATCATTTAGCAATATCATAAAATGTCCAGGCAGAGCTGCACATAAAATATGGTTTTAAATATTTTCAATAATTATCGATATCGATCAATATGCATTTTTTTTTATCGATAAACTTTTTTTCTATATCGCCCAGCCCTAATATATATATATATATATATATATATATATATATATCCTCAGTCAGATCTTTTAGAAATCAGGGTGTTTAATGTACTTTTCTCCGCTTCCATCCCTGCTACCCATTAGCACATAAAGTGTTTATGCCGGAAAAAACTGTAACTGTAAAGTATGAGGATTAACTATCGTAAAATCTTACTTGTGGAAGGTAATACCCCGGGATCTGGTTTGTAATACCCTTTTATTTCCACACCCATAAGCCGAGCAAAAGTCGGGCATCCTGGGACGTAGCTCTGGAAGTTTGCTGACTGTCAATACAAAATCGAAATTATGTATTAAGTTAGACTATCAATCTTTTAATTCAATCAATTGGTCTCATGTAGCCCCTAAAGGGGTGACGTCTTCAGTCAGCTAATTTATCTGGAAATCGGTTGAGAATTCACCGGATTCAGAGTGTCTGAAAACATAAAGCACCACTTACCTGAACTGACTTGTATTCTGTCTGACTGCAGCTCTGTCTGACCTAAGATGGCCGCTCTGTCGGCACGCCTCTCAACCGAGAACGTGGCGTCTACGTATTCATGTCTGTGCTTGCGCCTCCCGGTGAAGTCACCTTATGGCAAAGCCACTCAAACAAACTACATTGAGCCCACGGTCTGCATTTGTAACGAATCAATCTTATTTAGTTAATTTAGCGGTTTCTTTTTTCTCAAAAGCTTCAGGCTTAAAGATGAACATAGAAAAAAATGTGAAATCTTAGCAATTCAAAATAATCAACTCACTTTAATTGATAAAAATTAGGTAAAATATTTAGGTTTAATGATTAACAATGACCACACTGAAAAAAATAGAACAAATTATCATGCCATTTTACAAAAAAAATCAACAAATATTTGACAGTTGGCTCAATTTTTGGAAGAATATTGTTAACAAAAACGGGAGGGATAGCCAGATTAATTTATCCAGCATATATCTTAAATATACCAAATACTACAATAAAAAATAATCAAATTCATCACAATCTCATCTGGAATAATAAAAAGCATGTGATCAGATAGAACGACATAGTAATATCAGTAGAAAAAGGAGGAATAAACGTTATTGATTTTAAAGTGATTAATGCCGTGATTATATTAAAATGGCTGTGGACTTTTAATAAAAATTAAGAGTTTATGGTTTATCTTCCCTTCACAACTTTAAAAAAAATTGGAGGAAGGAAATTTCTCTTAAGATGTAACTTTGATCTGGCAAAATTACCGATTAAACTGTCAGACTACTACAGAAGCATTCGAAAAAATATGTTAAAAGTTTTCATGCCTCGATTAAGTTACTGGAAAATAACCGTAAATTAACAAAATAAATTTGATTTGTAACAAATGGAGACCGCGGGCATAATGCAGTTTGTTTTGGATGGATTTGCCATATGATGACGTCATCTGGAAGCGCCCGAGCCAATCTGACCACCCGAGTCGATCTGGTACCTACACCGTTTCCTCTCCGCCTCTACTTGCTGCGACATTCACATGCTCTGTGTTGTGGTTTGAGAGGGCGGCGCTTTGTGACGGCGTGTCTGGGTCCGCGATTACGATAGGTTAAGAGGAAGTAGTGACTGCAGCATCAACTAATATGATATGCTGAAAGGAAGAAAGGAAAACTTTCTATCGAAGTTTTATCTACCCTATTTTTTCCTATTGCGCCACACGTCTATCGTTCGATATATATTGCAATTGAATTATCGTCCAGCCCTAGCTCTAACCACTAGGCCACCACTCCCCTTGTGTTTTCATCTTAGTGGTGATTTGTTTTTTCTTTAAGAGGAGTATTATCCTTTACATAACCATAACACATATCTGTTTTGCAGCATCCACTGATGAGGTGAAAGCCATCAAAGTTCTGGGTTGGATGGAAGGCTCCTACATGAACTATCACCATGGAAAATAGCCCTGGTGGTCAAACAGATCATCAACCTGCTTTGAGACACGCCGACTTCCATCACAAGACTAACAAGACTTGAACAATTCATGATTTGATGGAATCTTTAAACACACGACAGAGGATTTGGGCTTGTTTAAAAATAACTTAACATGTAACCGTTTTAGTTCCCAGTATTGACTACTTTGATCAGTAACTGTTGCAGCATGTCCTTCATAGCTCTTAGCGGAGCCGTTTAGGCTGAAAAAAAAGGTTAGAAAAAAAAAAAACAGGTTTGACATTGTTCTAAATTTTCTGACAGTCTTAAATTCAGAAATTGTTTTTCATAGTTCTGTTTTTGGCTTCATCCATTTCATGAGCCAGTTTTTTTTAATACAGCCCGTTTTATTGGTAATGCATGGATTGTTTACTGGGAAAAACCTGGAGAATTAATGGAGTTCTTTCAGTCTTAATTTCAACAATAAAACAATCCTTGTGGAAAGGTGTATTCACTTTGATTAATATTGGTAAGAATTGGAAATAAAGACTTTATCAAAGGGTATGTTTATTATGCAATGTGGAAAATAAAGGACTGTTTAATTTACCCACAATGTTTGCAACCTCAGGTTTATTAACAGCCCCATGTGCCCTTTTTTCAATAACCTCAGCATTTTTAAAAGGTTGATACAGTACCATACACCTTACCATCATAATGCCAGCAGTTCTACATTTTTATTTAGTGAATACACAAACTTATTTACATTTCACTGGCTTGATTTTACTACCTAAAAACCTTTTGCAGCAATGGTAACCACAATAAGATTAAACTTCTAAAGTGTTGGTCATACTGGACAATAGCAACATATATATATCTGAGCCATGTGATTCAAAATGTCCCAGTGCATCCATGGCTGCCCTCAGTGCTACCAGTTGTTTGGGTATCAACACATTGCCAGTTTCAGGAAAAATGACCCCACAGTGTGGGTCATCAAGCAGTCCACTGTCGTCCCAGTCAAAATGAGGCAGGCAAGACCCTGCACAAAAGATGGAGACATATAGAGAATAAAAAAGAGGTCATGATTTTGTTGCTACAACTTACTGAATATAATTTAATTCATGGAGCTAAGGATTGGGAAAAAAATGACTCCAAAATCCGTCAGTTATTTGGAAGGACCATTATAAACAGATTTCAAGGAAACCAGTTTCAGTGCCACCTCTCTGATGTACTCAATGTTTTGTTGTATTGGAGTGATCAGATAAATGATCAGATAATTTCATTTCTGGTTTGAAATATAGGCATTAAGGTGCGAAACTGTATGATTGCAAGCACAAAAAATAATCCTTAATTGTGTGATTTCTGGTTCTACGACAGCATGCTGGATGCTTCTCATCTCCCATAACTAACTGAGTGTTAGATTCCCATTCAGTTCTGAGTGAATGGTCATCCCAGCCACTGCTGATGGTGTGAAAACTTACATGTAGTCTTGGGACAAATAAACAGTGACAACATGTTTGACAGGTCAAGCAAACTGTTGTCCTCTCGTGAGTGAGGACAAATTAAAAACTTCATATTTTTAAAGGCCAGCTAAAGATATTTTAAAGCTGCTTCCACTTTTGGGTGAATGTGTATGAATGGTTTGGTAAAATATGCACCGTGAATTACAATATTTCAGACATATATCGATCAACAAACATTTGGATTTGCTGCCATCTAGCGTTCAAAATTATAACTGTTTTTATCCTTCAAAACACAATTGACATAAAAATAATTGTCAAAATAATATGGTTGGACGTAGCAAAAATGTTTTTGATAACTTTTGATCCTCTATGTGTGAGGAATTTTTTGGAGCAACTTTGAATGCCATAATAGTAACGGTTTAGGAGTAGTTTATCCAAATGCAACACCCAGAAATATGATAAAATGACATCTTTGATGAGAAATTAATGGTTTCCTGTAGGAGGTAGCCCATTGCTTCAAGAGGCTTTTTTGTAGGGCCTGTGAAGTTACATGCACGTAAGGAGTTTCATAATTCTCAGACAAAGCATGACTTGGGGCTTACTGATTTAATGCGTTTTTAATGGTTTTCCACAAACCTGATTTTTGCAATGCGACAGCTCAGGCAAATATGCATATTTCATAAAACCTTTGATAACTTTTAAACGTCAATGTCTTAACTGCATGCTGAAAAAATTTGAAAGTAATAGGTTAAAATGCCTAGGACTAGTTCGTTAAAGTTTGAGGCAAAAACGGCCAATATTTTACCCTTTGACCCAAAATAGCAGACTTCCTGTGGGTTTTAGAGCATACACCCAAGAGACTTTTTTTCATAATTTTAAAAAACCTACCTAGGTAAAAAATTTCAGCTTTCTACGTGTTACGGTTTGGCCCAACTCACTCTAGTTGGCGCTGTTGAGCAGGTTTGCCACGCCCGTTTTCAATTACACTAAAATCATGCGATTTCTCACGGGGGACAATTTTGGGCAAAGTTTGGTGAGTTTTCATGCATGTTTAGGCCTCCAAAAAGCCGTTTCAAAAGTCCCAAGAATAAATAATAATAATAATTAAAGCCGCAAGCGGCGATGAGCGGCCCTCGCAGCCAAGCACCGCTGGGGTACGCGCACCTCCTGCCGCCAGCCACCGCAGAAGCTGTCACGCATTTTCCCCGCCCTTCCACTGGGCGATTCACACGAACCCTTTCGGCAGCGCTCCCCCACGACTCACAAAAAATCTGGTGCAGATTGGTGGATGCAGCGAGGAGATACAGCCGTTGAATAATGATAATGCATTTGGCCACCGGGCCGGACCGCTGGGGTTGTAAAGAGATGACATGTTGGAACTATATAAATAAAATTGGATTGAATTAATTTGTCTTTATATAAAACACATGAGTTGCCTCTTGGCATGGCATGCACTAATATATATATATATATATATATATATATATATATATATATATATATATATATATATATATATACACACATTTGACCTAATAAAATACATTATTCATGTTTTTATTAGGTCAAATGCAATAATTCAATTCAATTTTATTTATATAGCGCCAAATCATGAAACATGTCATCTCAAGGCACTTTACAAAGTTACGTTCAATCATATTATACATATTGGGTCAGATTATACAGATTGGTCAAAAATGTTCCTATATAAGGAAACCAGTTGATACATATTGGGTCAGATTATACAGATTGGTCAAAAATGTTCCTATATAAGGAAACCGGTTGATTGCATCAAAGTCTCGACAAGCAGCATTCACTCCTGGAGAAGCGTAGAGCATTGTACATGGCTTTGCTGCAATCCCTCATACTGAGCAAGCATGAAGCGACAGTGGGAAGAAAAACTCCCCATTAACGGGAAGGAAAACCTCCAGCAGAACCGGGCTCAGTATGAACGGTCATCTGCCTCGACCGACTGGGGGTTACAGAAGACAGAGCAGAGACACAACAAGAGAGACAAAAAAAGCACAGAAGCACACATTGATCCAGTAATCTGTTCTACATTAGATGGTAGTAACGGGTGAGCCGTCTTCTTTGGATGATGTCACAGTTAACAGAACGCCAGACCAGGTGTACCTACTATGAAGATAAAAGAGAGAAACAGAAAATTAAAGCAGAAATGACAACACGTAATGCATAATTGAAGAACAGTAGAACTCTATAGAGTGAGAAAATTAGATCCTGACGTCCTCCAGTAGCCTAAGCCTATAGCAGTAAAACTATAAAAGGTAGCTCAGAGTAACATGAGCCACTCTAGTTATAAGCTTTGTCAAAAAGGAAGGTTTTAAGATTAGTCTTAAAAGTAGACAGGGTGTCTGCTTCACGGACCAAAACTGGGAATTGGTTCCACAGGAGAGGAGCCTGATAGCTAAAGGATCTGCCTCCCATTCTACTTTTAGAGACTCTAGGAACCACCAGCAGACCTGCAGTCTGAGAGCAAAGTGCTCTGTTAGGAACATACGGGGTAATCAGAGCTCTGATATATGATGGAGCTTGATTATTAAGGGCTTTATACGTTAGAAGAAGAATTTTAAATTCTATTTTTGATTTCACAGGAAGCCAATGAAGGGAAGCTAAAATTGGAGAAATATGATCCCGCTTGTTGATTTTCATCAGAACTCTTGCTGCAGCATTTTGGATCAGCTGAAGGCTTTGAACTGCAGTTTGTGGACTTCCTGATAGTAACGAATTGCAATAGTCCAGCCTTGAAGTAACAAATGCATGGACTAGTTTTTCAGCATCACTCCTGGACAGAATGTTTCTAATTTTGGCGATATTCCGGAGGTGAAAAAAGGAAACTCTGGAAACCTGTTTAATATGGGATTTAAATGACATGTCTTGGTCAAAAATAACACCAAGGTTTTTTACTTTATTACCAGAGGCCAAGTTAATGCCATCCAGATTAAGTGATTGGTTAAGAAGTTTATTTTTTGAGGACTCTGGCCCAAAGATTACAACTTCGGTCTTGTCAGAATTTAGATGCAGGAAATTTAAAGTCATCCAGCTTTTGATGTCATCAAGACATGACTGCAGTTGAAGTAATTGATTGGATTCATCAGGATTTATGGATAAATATAGCTGAGTGTCATCAGCATAACAGTGGAAATTAATCCCATGCTGTCTGATAATTTTGCCGATCGGAAGCATATATTTAGTAAAGAGAATTGGTCCAAGGACTGAACCCTGTGGTACTCCACAGGTGACCCTAGAGTTTAAGGAAGATTTATTATTAACATGAACAAACTGGAATCTGTCCGACAGATAAGATTTAAACCAGCCTAATGCTTTTCCCTTAATCCCTACAGTATGCTCAAGTCTTTGCAGGAGAATATTTTGATCAACTGTATCAAATGCAGTACTGAGATCTAACAGGACAAGTACAGACACAAGTCCATTATCTGAGGCCATGAGAATATCATTAGTGACCTTCACCAGAGCTGTTTCAGTGCTATGATGAGCTCTGAAGCCTGACTGAAACTCCTCAAGTAGGTCATTGCTTTGTAAATGTTCACAAAGTTGATTAGCAACTACTTTCTCAAGAATTTTAGATAAGAAAAGAAGATTAGATATAGGTCTGTAGTTTACTAGCTCATCTTGATCAAGAGAAGGTTTCTTAAGTAAAGGTTTAATAACAGCTACTTTAAAAACCTGTGGTACATATCCATTTACTAAGGATAGATTAATCATGTCTAAAATAGGACCACTGATCAAAGGGAATACCTCCTTAAACAACTTAGTTGGGATTGGGTCTAACACACAGGTAGAAGTTTTAGATGAAGCTAAGATTTTAGATAGCTCAGAAAGCTCTACTGCTTCTAAACAGTTCAAACACTGTGCAGGTTCTAAAGATTCCTCCAATGCTGCCTTACTTATAATAGATAATAGATATAATAGATTGTATTTTACGTATCAGGTACATAATACACACACACACACATACGATATTATACGTAATATAATAACCATTATAACAATTTAAGAAACTAGTTATAATGGTTATATATCAAAAAAGAACATGGAACACAAAAAACATGGTCCATCATATGGGAAGGAGGGACCTGTTGGACCTTTCTATTGCATCCCCTGTCCCTTGATCCGATCAGCCATTTCGACACTGCCCTCTCCAAATCCTTCCTGGTGATCTGTCTGGTTAATGTGTTGTTCTTTAAAGCTCCTGCGGGAAACATATCTTATGGTCACTTTATATGTACCAACACAACTCTCAACTACAATTGTAAAGTCAACTATGTTAAGGTGAAATTTACCAACAAATGATCAGTTTTATATCAATTACCCAAGATTTAAATTGTAATTTTGGGTGAAGTATCCCTTTACATAATTGACTTTACAAACCTGCAAACGTCAGAATGAACTGGGAAAAAGCTAAGAAAAAAAGATCAAAATTCAAAGCTGACTGGCCAAGGCTGTCACATTTTTTTACTTCTTTCTAAAATCTGGCTTTATTAAATTGCCCATAAAAAAATTAAAAACCAAGGAAAAATTACAAAATGTAATTTTTTTGATAAGAACAGCTGTTGACTGGAAGATCTGTGCAAGAAAATCTTGAAAACATTTCTTATATGATAACATTTCTGGAGCACCTGTTTTGAGGGGACATTTATGTCCTTAAGGTGAGGGTATTATTGACATTAGAAAATTAAATTCATAACATACATAAATTTCCCTCGACAGACACAAATATCCAAAAGTTACTATATTACAGTTATTATCCATTATGCACTTACCAAATATGACTTCAAACAGATTTAAAGTCCTGAATTCCTACTTTCCATTCCAGCCCACAAAGTTGTACTGCCTTGACAGGCCATAGTCCATGATGAAGAACATCATACGTCTTGTGGCCTCATCCACAGTCCTCCCACCAATGTCTGACACTGCTGTGACCTAAGGGGGAACAAAAACAGTTCAAAGCTAATTAATTTTTATATCTTACAGGAGTAAACACGATGCAAAGACAAACTCTGGGTCTAGATTATTTCCATTGTTGATTAATCTATTGATTATTTTAACAATTAATTGATTGGTTGCTATAATAATAAAATGTTACAAAATTTTGAAAAATGTCAGTGTTTCCCAAATCTCTTGTTCTGTCAACAAAACATGGAGATACTCAGTTTATTGCTTAAGACTTTTTATGACTCTGTGGTGGCCTCAGCCCTTCTCTACGCTGTCGTCTGCTGGGCTCCAGGCAGCGCAGAACGGGACCGAATGAGTCTGAATAAGCTGGTGAGGAAGGCCACTTCTGTCCTGGGCTGCACTCTGGACTCAGCGGAGGAAGTAGCTGAGAGGAGGGTGTTGTCCAAGTTCACATCCATCATGGACAACACCTTCCACCCCCTGCGCCAGACTGTAGAGCAGCTGAGCAGCTCCTTTAGTGGCAGACTTAGACACCCTGTCTGTAAAAAGGAGCGCTACCGCAAGTCATTCATTCCTGCTGCTATCAGAATATACAGTGCTGCACTGTAACTGTAACCAATGTGCAATAATCTAATTCACTGTGCGATAACCCGTGCAATAATCCTGAAAGAAGTGACTTCTGCTGCTATCAGTAACTGTAACCACAACTGTTATAACTTTGGGCAATAACTAATGTGCAATAATCTATTTAATACACTGTGCTATAACCTGTCCAATGATCCAAAGAACTTCTGCTGCTATCACCAGGTATATATGTCAGTACATGTGTATGTAGGCATATGTATGTGTCACAGGACAGGTTGCCCTGTGACTGGCAACCTGTCCAGGATGGACGAGCCCCCACCCCCCACGACCCCGTGTGACGCCGAGCTGCGTTTCCCCATCAGATACGGCTTGACGTCACACCTGTAGGGAAAAGCCGGTATAAATCGATGAAGGATGGGATGTTAATTTTTTAAAAAGTTTAATAAAATTGCTCAAAGTTTATCAGAAAAAAACATAACTTGCTTTTAAATATGGACATTTTTAATAAGCAAAATGTTAATGTATTTCGTAAAGTTATTGTTGAAGTTAATCTTGGCTGCAGTACTCTGTTTGGCAGATGTTTTGGGGTTGGAGTAAAATGAGTCCATAGATCCACAGACAGGAGGCTTGTTCAGTGGTTTCTAGTACGACTTGCTTCTGCAGTGTCGCTCAACTGCGTGTAAAAATAAAAAAAATTACTTCATAAAAGCTCTCTGAGAATAACCTCTGGCCTCACCCAGTTAGAACCCGCTCTCCAGTCCATGTTGTAGCTGCAGTTTTTTTTTTTACGTCGTTTCCTTAATAATCTGTACAAATCAAAATCCTTGTCATTTTATTAAGAGTGTCGTGGTGCGCAGCGGCTCATCAGGTGGAGCTGCTGCATATTGACTGATAGCCGCTCTGACTGCAGCTCTGCCTTCTTTTGTTCAGAAAAGCGCAGGTGAAATTATTTAATTTATTATTTAACTTTTTCCAAATCGGACCCTGTCAAATGCGGGACAAATGCGCGTCATGGTAAATTAGCCTTTACTCTTCGAATTTTAAATAAAGCGTTACAGCGAATATTGAGGAGGTCCCTGATTGGTTTATCAGCTAAGTTGCTGGAAGCCAGTGAATACACGCTGAAAGGTGACATGGCCACAGGTGGAAATAATTCATTAATTAACTGGAGCAGCGACAGTGTGTCTGTAGGCAGCTTACCGGGGGAAGTTGTTGTCAGATGGTCAATCCGCTCCACTTCCTGACTTGCTGGTTCGCATAAACCCAAAGAAAATCTTTGACCACCACTGCTTTCATTCATGCATCTGTGGCCAGTTTGAGATGTTCTTCCAAAAGTTATGATTGAACACCGATCATAACTTTTGGTCTACGTATACATCTCTGTGCTGGTAGCAAACGCAGAGCCATAGAGAGAAAGGCTCTGAGCCAGCGGAACCCGGATGTAAACAAGAGCCTTGCTCGTTAGCCTTAAGGCGCTAGCATTAGCGCTAATATTAGCGCCTTAAGGCACTAGAATTAGCCGCAGAACTGAGACTGCTCATCCCACCTCAAGTTGTGGTGGGGGATATTACACTACATGCATATATAATCCAAAAAGCCTTACCTGTTTGTCTGTTTCCCCTCCTAAATTCTCCAATGTGTGGTGCTAATGTTGTTAGCTGTGACATCACGGACTTCTTCCTCAGGCAAACGGACACGTTTCAGATTGTTGGAGTGCGCCCCCTGCTGTTGGGAAGTCTTCTTCTTCTCTTGATCTTTATGAACTTTCTCACAGTGTGTCATATACGTTCAACTGTCTGTTGTTCCTCACAATATTTACATATGCCAGTGTTATGCTTCCCTATTTTGAATAATGTACCATCTAATCCTGTGTGGGCAAATCTAAGTCTTGATATGAGATAAGATAAGATAGTCTTTATTGATCTCACATTGGAGAAATTCACTTGTCGGCTCAATAGTGTGTGTGTGTATATATATATATATATATATATATATATATATATATATATATATATATATGCCTACATACACATGTACTGACATATATTCACTTGGTGAAAGCAGAAGAAGTTCTTCTGGATCCTTGCACAGGTTATAGCACAGTGTATTAAATAGATTATTGCACATTAGTTATTGCCCAAAGTCATAACAGTTGTGGTTATATAGAACAGATTACTGGATCACTGTGTGCTTCTGTGCTTTTTTTGTCTGTCTTGTTGTGTCTCTGCTCTGTCTTCTGTAACCCCCAGTCGGTCGAGGCAGATGACCGTTCATACTGAGCCCGGTTCTGCTGGAGGTTTGTCCTTCATGTTAATGAAGGAGGTTTTTTTCCCCTGTTGCTTCATGCTTGCTCAGTATGAGGGATTGTTGCAAAGCCATGGACAATGCAGACAACTCTCCCTGTGACTCTACGCTTCTTCAGGAGGAAATGCTGCTTGTCAAGACTTTTATGCAATCAACTGGTTCCCTTATATAGGATTAAAGAATCAAAGCTTCTTTCTTTTAAAGGCCAGCTAAAGATATTTTAAAGCTGCTTCCACTTTTGGACGAATGTGTATGAATGGTTTGGTAAAATATGTACCGTGACTTACAGATGACGCCCAAACATTTGGGTTTGCTGCCATCTAGTGTTGGAAATAATAAATGTTTTTTCCTTCAAAACACAATTCATGTTATAAATAATTGTCAAAAAAATATGGTTGGACGTAGCAAAAATGTTTTTGATAACTTTTGATCCTCTATGTGTGAGGAATTTTTTGGAGTAACTTTGAATGCCATAAGTGTAACGGTTTAGGAGTAGTTTATTCAAATGTAACACCCAAAAATATGGGAAAATGACATCTTTGATGAGAAATGAATGATTTCCTGTAGGAGGTAGCCCATTGCTTCAAGAGGCTTTTTTGTAGGGCCTATGAAGTTACATGCACTTACTGAGTTTCATAATTCTCAGACAAAGCATGGCTTGGGGCTTACTGATTTAATGCGTTTTTAATGGTTTTCCACAAACCTGATTTTTGCAATGCGACAGCTCAGGCAAATATGCATATTTCATAAAACCTTTGATAACTTTTAAAAGTCAATGTCTTAACTGCATGCTGAAAAAAATTGAAAGTAATAGGTTAAAATGCCTAGGACTAGTTCGTTAAAGTTTGAGGCAAAAACGGCCAATATTTTACCCTTTGACCCAAAATAGCAGACTTCCTGTGGGTTTTAGAGCATACACCCAAGAGACTTTTTTTCATAATTTTAAAAAACCTACCTAGGTAAAAAATTTCAGCTTTCTACGTGTTACGGTTTGGCCCAACTCACTCTAGTTGGCGCTGTTGAGCAGGTTTGCCACGCCCGTTTTCAATTACACTAAAATCATGCGATTTCTCACGGGGGACAATTTTGGGCAAAGTTTGGTGAGTTTTCATGCATGTTTAGGCCTCCAAAAAGCCGTTTCAAAAGTCACAAGAATAAATAATAATAATAATAATAATAATAATAATAAAATCTGCAGTTACAATAGGCCTTCGCAGCGCTTAGCTGCTCGGGCCTAATAATAATAATAATAATAATAATAAAATCTGCAGTTACAATAGGCCTTCGCAGCGCTTAGCTGCTCGGGCCTAATTAAAGCCGCAAGCGGCGTCGATCGGCCCTCGCAGCCAAGCGCCGCTCCGGCCTATTGGCCACCGCGGGGGTTCGCGCACCGCCGGCCGCCAGCCACCGCAGAAACTGTCACGCATTTTCCCCGCCCGTCCGCCGGGAGATTCCCACGAACGCATTCGGCAGCGCTCCCCCACGACTCACAACAAATCTGGTGTAGATCGGTCGATGCAGCGAGGATATACAGCCGTTGAATATTGATATTGCATTTGGCCACTGGGCCGGACAAAATCGTTCGGTGGGCCGGATCCGGCCCGCGGGCCATACGTTTGACACCCCTGGTTTAAACATTAGTATACCAATTTAATCAAAGGTATCTTACTACCTGTTAATCCAGCTTCATGTGAAAAGTTAACAAAACCTTTTTAGTTATTTAAAGTTAATTGTTATTTCATGTGTTTAAGGGTTTTGTTTCTTGCATTAAGACAGCTTTTATGAAAGTTTGACAGTTAAATTGGTGGATACACACCCAAAAGTAATAATGTAAAAGTAACACTTTAGCAATATTCCACATGTGTATGTTGTGTACCAACTTTCGTAATTCTATCTTAAAGCATGGCTTGGGGCTGATCATTTAAAATATTCTAGGGGGCGCTATAGAAAAATTAGGTCACGCCAACCACAGTTTGTTATGGATTCCTGTCGGGGGTGGAAAAGGATGCATCCAAGGGAGTTTTAAGCAGCTCGACCCAAAAATGTGGAATTCAGAGCCAAACGTATGGCAGCGGCGTTTGAGGTGACTTCACCACACCACCACGCCGCCCTGCTCCATCGAATCCACTTGGGGCTGGAATCCAAAACACCAACATGTCTTCTGTCTCTGGATACATTTTCATGTTGATTAGCTCAGAGGGGTAACATAGCGACCGTTTACAGCAAAACATGACATTTCCTGTTGTCAGGGGGCGTGGCCTAAGTGATGTCATCATTTGATCATTGGATATGATAGAAGACCTGATGATGATCAATCACAGATAGTTTGGTGCCTCTGTGTGTTTCTGTGTAGGAGATATAACTGTTTTATTTTTTGTGGCGAGTAGGTTAACTTTGACCCCTGCTAACGCCCCTTCAACAAGCTCAAAAACTCACTGTTTTGATAACTTTTAATTGGCCATGCCTTATGATCAGACTGACCGAGTTTCAAGCCGCTCGCTCGAAATCCCTAGGAGGAGTTCGATCAAATACCAATGCTGTAAACGTCAAAAATGGGGTCAAAATAAGACCTTCAATCTAAAATGGCCGACTTCCTGTGATATTTGCACTATGACATTAATTGTAAATTCTGAGCGTCTTGGTGAGCTCTACTACTGTACCAAATCTCATGTCTCTACGATGAAGTAAGTGAATAGCAAAGGGTCCTTTGAAAATTGCGAGGTGGCGCCGTTGAGGCATTAGGTCATGCCCACCAAAGTTTGTTATGGATTCCTGTCGGGGGCTAGATAAGGATGCATCCAAGTGACTTTTAAGCAGCTCGGCCCAGAAATGTGGAATTCAGAGCTAAACGTATGGCAGCGGCGTTTGAGGTGACTTCACCACGCCGCCACGCCCCCCTGCTCCATCGAATCCACTTGGGGCTGGAATCCACAACACACCAACATGTCTTCTGTCTCTGGACACAGTTTCACGTTGATTAGCTCAGAGGGGTAACATAGCGACCGTTTACAGCAAAACATGACACTTCCTGTTGTCAGGGGGCGTGGCCTAAGTGATGTCATCATTTGACCATTGGATATTAAAGAAGACCCAATGATGATCAATCACAGAAGGTTTGGTGCCTCTGTGTGTTTCTGTGTAGGAGATATAACAGTTTTATTTTTTGTGGCGAGTAGGTGAACTTTGACCCCTGCTAGCGCCCCTTCAACATGCTCAAAAACTCACCGTTTTGATAACTTTTAATTGGCCATGCCTTATGATCAGACTGACCGAGTTTCAAGTCGCTCGCTCAAAATCCCTAGGAGGAGTTCGATCAAATACCAATGCTGTAAACGTCAAAAATGGGGTCAAAATCAGACCTTCAATCTAAAATGGCCGACTTCCTGTGATATTTGCACTATGACATTAATTATAAATTCTGAACGTCTTGGTGAGCTCTACAACTGTACCAAATTTCACGTCTCTACGATGAAGTAAGTGAATAGCAAAGGGTCCTTTGAAAATTGCTAGGTGGCGCCGTTGAGGCATTTCCGTTAGATTTTTGTGATGACCTTAAAATATAAAATTTTTAAACAGTCTTCATGCATCTGCCAAGTTTGGTGAGTTTTTGAATATGATAAAGCCCCCAAAAAGGCCCCTCTTTAGGGGGGCAGAATAAAAATAATAATAATAATAAGAAGAAGAAGAAACAACACAGAAACAATAGGCCTTCGCAGCGCTTCGCTGCTCGGGCCTAATTAAAACCGCAAGCGGTGATGATCGGCCCTCGCAGCCAAGCGCCGCTCTGGCCTATGGGCCACCGCTAGGGTACGCGCACCTCCCACCGCCAGCCACAGCAGAATTTGTCATGCATTTTCCTCGCCCGTCTACCATGCAATACACACGTACGCGTTGGGCAGCGCTCCCCCACGACTCACAAAAAATCTGGTGCAGATCGGTCGATGCACCGAGGAGACACAGCCGTTGAATAATGATAATGCATTTGGCCACCGGGCCGGACTAAATCGTTCGGCGGGCCAGATCCGGCCCGCAGGCCGTACGTTTGACACCCCTGGTTTAAACATTAGTATACCAACTTAATCAAAGGTATCTTACTAGCTGTTAATCCAGCTTCATGTGAAAAGTTAACAAAACCTTTTTAGTTATTTAAAGTTTATTATTTCATGTGTTTAAGGGTTTCGTTTCTTGCATTAAGACAGCTTTTATGAAAGTTTGACAGTTAAATTGGTGGATACACACCCAAAAGTAATAATGTAAAAGTAACACTTTAGCAATTGGAATATTGCTAAAGTAACACGTTAGCAATATTCCACATGTGTATGTTGTGTACAAACTTTACTAATTTCTAACAGACCACTTCACTCTCAGAAAGCAGGTCTGCTGGTGGTTCCTAAAGTCTGTAAAACCAGAATGGTAGGCAGATCCTTTAGCTATCATGCTCCTCTCCAGTGGAACCAACTCCCAGTTTTGGTCCGTGACGCAGACACCCTGTCTACTTTTAAGACTAATCCTAAAACTTTCCTTTTTCCATCCATCCATCGTCTTCCGCTTATCCGGGGTCAGGTCGCGGGTGTAGCAGCTTCAAGAGGGAGGCCCAGACCTTCCTCTCCCCAGCCACTTGGGCCACTTCCTCCGGGGGAATCCCAAAGCGTTCCCAGGCGAGCAGAGTCTCTCCAGCGTGTCCTGGGTCTTCCCCTGGGCCTCCTCCCGGTGGGACGTGCCCAGAACACCTCACCAGGGAGGCGTCCAGGAGGCATCCTAACCAGATGCCCGAGCCACCTCAACTGGCTCCTCTCAATGTGGAGGAGCAG
This sequence comes from Fundulus diaphanus, assembly GCA_037039145.1. NCBI lineage: Eukaryota > Metazoa > Chordata > Actinopteri > Cyprinodontiformes > Fundulidae > Fundulus > Fundulus diaphanus. The sequence goes on along the minus strand of CM073138.1, from coordinate 43,184,702 downwards.
CGGCTCTACTCTGAGTCCTCCCCGGATGACTGAGCTCCTCACCCTATCTCTAAGGGAGAGCCCAGACACACTATGGAGAAAACTTATTTTGGCCGCTTGTATCCGGGATCTCGTTCTTTCGGTCACGACCCAAAGCTCGTGACCATAGATGAGGGTAGGAACGTAGATCGACCGGTAAATCAAGAGCTTCGCCTTTTGGCTCAGCTCTCTCTTCACCACAACGGATCGCTACAGCGCCCGCTTCACAGCAGACGTTGCACCAATCCGCCTGTCGATCTCCCGCTCCATCTTCCCCTCATTCGTGAACAAGACCCCAAGATACTTGAACTCCTCCACTAGAAGCTGGCTCTTGGGACTTTCCTTTTTGACAAAGCTTATAGTTAGAGTGGTTCATATTACCCTGAGCTACCTCTATAGTTATGCTGCTATAGGCTTAGGCTGCTGGACGACATCAGGGTCTATTGTTCTTCAATTTTGCATGACTGTTGTCATTTTAGCTTTTAACTTTCTGTTCTCTCTCTTTTATCTTCATAGTAGGTACACCTGGTCTGGCGTTCTGTTAGCTGTGACATCATCCAGGGAAGACAGATCACCTGTTATTACCATCTAATGTAAAACAGATTACTGGATCAATGTGTGCTTCTGTGCTTTTTTGTCTCTCTTGTTGTGTCTCTTCTCTCTCTTTTGTAACCCCCAGTCGGTCAACGCAGATTACCGTTCATACTGAGCCCGCCTCTGATGGAGGTTTTTCCTTCCTGTTAATGGGGAGTTTTTCCTTCCTGTTAATGGGGAGTTTTTTCTTCTGCTGTCACTTCATGCTTGATAAGTATGAGGGATTGCTGCAAAGCCATGTACAATGCAAACGACTCTCCCTGTGGCTCTACGCTTCTTCAGGAGTGAATGCTGCTTGTTACGACTTTGATGCAATCAACTGGTTCCCTTATATAGGAATTTATTTTACCAATCTGGATAATCTGACCTAATATGTATAATCTGATTGATTTTGACATTGTAAACTGCCTTTATATGACATGCAGGCATGGACTGGTAATCGGGCGTACCGGGCATTTTCCCGGTGGGCCGACGTGCTGTTTGGGCCGGCAGACCCGACATGTATATAAATATGTATTATTATTATTATTATTAATTATTTTATATATCTGCCTCGTTATCATCCCTGACAGTCTAAAGGGCTAGGCCAATCATAAAGTAGAAAAACACCTTCACGCTCCATGTGGAACTTTGTGCAGCAGTGTTCACGCACGAAAAAAAGAAACGAGTTCTTCAAACGGATGCTGCGAAATGTGTCAAACTGACTGACATGTTCCCTACAGCAGGCCTTCATCTGCTCCGGTGTCTGATGTAAGATATGGTGGTGGTGGTTGTAGCCAGTTACGTGCGGTAGGGTTCATAGCTGGTGAGGCACTGACGTCATCAGAGTCAGATTTACAAATATATACACTCTACAGAGTAGACTCGTTGCAAAGTGCTGAAGGAGACTGATTGAGCCAAATAAATTCACCAAGATACATGGAAAAATATTGGTTCTTTGATGAAAAAAAAATTGTCATTTGATTGGTAGCAGTTTATGAGTTATGATGGATTTCTGCATTTGTAACACATTCTAAAACTATAACCCACATTACGCACATTTTATCACAAAAACAAAACATGAATAAGTATCGCTGTCTTACCTCTACTTATAATTTAAGTCCCTGCGGCGCTCTTTCTGAACAAAAATATCATTTTCCGGTAAAAGTTCTCTTTATCTTCTTCAGATTTAAAACTCTCTTATTCTCAGTGGAGCTCACTGCCAGGGAGGAAAGCCTTCCCTGATCAGTCCTGTTCCAGCTGTATGTTTAGAGTCTTTTTAGTGCTTTACTTGTTTAGCAAAACTCGCTAATAAAACATCAATAACTTGTTTTGACTCTACTATTTGGTGATCACGACCGGTGCCCCTTGAGCGCCCCCTGCCTAGCGGCCAAGGAACTGCCGGCCTCACCTACAACCAGTTCTTTGCTGTTTATGATCGGTCAGCACCACGAAAACATGTTATCTGCACACAGTTTGATGACCAAAACACAATTCGTAATCCACATATATTAAATTGTGGAAAATCAGTTCATAACTGTTTGAACAATTGAATTTATGATCTAGAGACAGGAAGATGCATTCACAGAATGGAAGTCAGCACAGTTAACATGGGATTGCGCAATCCCAGGGGAGGCCAAGCTCGCTGCGGCCTCACCGGCTTCGCTATGAAGCGCCACCAAGGATTTACATGAAAAATAGCGAAAAGTCTGCGATTTTAAAGAAAATATGATCAAAAATTAGGAAATTAGATAAATAAAATACTTATTACAAATGACTGAGTAAATCAAAATTTATATTATGTTATTATATATTTTCTTTCCATGATGACAAGTGAGGCATTTCTCTGGTTCATTTTGTCATTGGCATCCTTTTTTACACAGTGAGTGCACATTAGTCCAATGTTACCCTACAGTATCTGGAAGACTGAATAGATCTGATGAGCAACTTACAATAACTTCTTATAGTGATGTAACGTGATAATATGTGTGATTGACCGTGACACCTCTCTTTCTTTCTCTCTCTCTGATCTAAGAATAGTTGCTGTGCTGTGGTGGAGTTTACATTTTACAGTGTTACAGTTTTTTACAGTCGCTAGGACCCATTTTTCAATACTTAAGTCACTTTTTCAAAACTCTTCACACAGTTCTCCAAACCAACTTTCAGCTTGGCACAGCAGTTCATTTCACATTCAAAATGCACTAAAACTACCAAATCACTTCATACATATCTCAAATCAACACATTCTTCCATAACACTAGCAAAGGTTGACAGCCAACAAACACACTTTGTCACCCACAAAACAATGACCTAAAAAACACTAACAACATGTAGCATTATACAATCTCGGTTAATAATTCACTGCAACAGAGGTTACTGGAATGAATCAGACATGATGCAGAATGCTTCAATATATTTTATGTCTTTTATTTGTTTTTAGGAGTAATTCCAAAATACAAGAATTTGTATTCACATCATTCACTGATACAGATACAATAGTAATGCTAATCTACTCGGTCTTCTCCATTTGGCCACAGGTTCTCATCCACATCACATCTTATGTCATCTAGGGCAATACACCTAGGAAAGAATCTTCTGGCATGCCTGATCCATCCCTGACAATCTTCTGCTGATATGTCCAGGTATCCAGCATTCATTGCGTCCAGGAGGGACATTTGATTATGTGGATGGTGGTCATAAACCTTCCACCTCCATGAGGAAAAGAATTCCTCTATGGGGTTGAGGAATGGAGAGTAAGGTGGGAGGAAAAGTGACACCATTCTGGGATGGGCTGCAAACCACTCGGTGACTGCACGAGAGTGGTGAAATGCCACATTGTCCCATACAATTATAAATGTTGGTGGATTTCTTCTCTCTGCATCCCTTTCCTCACCTAGCACAACCCTTCCATAGAGATCATGCAGGAACGCAAGGAGACGTTCAGTGTTGTATGGCCCAATTAGTGGTTTGTGTAACAGCAGTCCATCAGTGGATATTGCTGCGCACATTGTGATGCTGGCACCCCTCTGGCCCGGGACATCCACTGTGGCTCTCTTCCCAATCACATTCCTTCCTCGTCGCCGTGTTTTGGCCAGGTTGAAACCTGCCTCATCCACAAAGATGAAAATGTGGGGCGTTTGCCTGCCTTCAATCTCCATGACTCTCTATAATAAATCCACAAGGCAACATAAGCTGTTACAGTAGTAAACATTACCTAAAAAAAATTTATTTGTGTGTGTTTTGTTCAAAAACAGTTCTGTATTTTATTGTGATCTTACCTGGACATATTGGTTCCTGAGTTGCTTGACATGTTCAGAGTTCCTCTCAAAAGGCACAGTGTACAACTGTTTCATCCTTACCTGATGTTTTTTCAGGACTCTAGAAATAGTTGTGATGCTTACACTGTGAATATTTGCAAAAGTAATGTTGTCTGCCAAAACTGTGTCTCGAATCTCAGTGAGTTTTATGCCATTGTTTCTGATGACCATATCAACAATGGCAGTTTCCTGCACATCAGTGAGCATCCTTCCTCTCCCACCTGTGTGAGGTAACCGTTGAGTCCTAAGCAGAAATGCAGAAGCAATTACACACAAGTCTATTTACTTCTGTAATGTGCAACTCAGTCAAATGCCCTTGCAGAATACAAGTTACCTGTTGGTTTGCTGGAAAACTCTAACAATAGATGCCACTGTTGAGCGTTGCAGATTTGGCTGCACTCTCTGACCAGCCTCTCTCATTGAGAGACCATGATTTACTACATGATCAATTACAGTAGCTCTGATCTCATCTGAAACTACAGCTCTTGGTCTTCCTCTTATTCTTCTTCCACCACGCATACGTATTCCTCGCCCCCTCCCAGCCCCTCTTCTTCCTCTTTCAGCCACTTCTCTGTTTCTGGCTGGGTCCATGTTTACATCACAATACAAAACTATTCAGCAGTTGTCTCTTTTTGTAATGAAATTGAAAGAGTAACACCTGTGTAGATGTTCATCTACAATGAGAATCAGCTGTGGTTGGTCCAATTGTCCACTTATTTTTATAGCATTTAATTTTAAGATGTAAAATATATTTCATTAAAATATTCCTGTAGAAATGTAGGAAATTGCTGTCTTATTCAGTTTTGTATTATGTTATTGTTTTGAACATAAGTTTAACAGTTTTGAAAACAGTATGTAAGCATGTGCAAATTGTCCTGTAGGTACACAGAGTTTTGGCGGTTGTTGTGTCGAAGTGAGAAAAGAATTAATGTAATTTGAAAGATGTAGTCATTAAAAGCATTTTGTGCCAAAGCAATGATAAATGATCCACAGTTTAGCCCACATATACTTCTGTTGTCCTCACTGTGTGAAGAGTTTTGAAAAAGTGACCTAAGTATTGAGAAATGTGTCCTAGCGACTGTAAAAAACTGTAATAAATTAAGATTTTGGAAGTATTTTAAGTGTCCACTCTCACTAATTTCCATTAACCTGGCCTCAAGGTATTGCACAGTTGGTATTGCAAAGTTGGTATACACATTCAGTACACAAAAAAAATGTGGTGGGCCAGTCTAATCCAAAATGCCAGGGCCGATTTTTTTGTCCCAGTCCACCCCTGATGACATGTTTTATGATTTGGCGTTATATAAATAAAAACTGAAATGTATTGAACAAGAGTAAGTTTGTCAGTTTTCAAGCAGGATTTGTATATCTGTTCAACTTAAATATATAAGGAAACCAAAGATTTAAGATCACTTACTTACCAAGAGAAATTCCTTTGGGGTTTATTTGTGGTCTCTTGCTGCCCCCTGCTGGACAAGTATGATCAAATACATATGCTTTACATGTCAACTTGGTATCAAAATTCAGATTTCAATCTAAAATGGCTTACTTCCTGTGATACTTGCAGTATGACATTAATTGTAAATTCTGAGCGTCTTGCTGAGATCTACAACTGTACAAAATTTCATTACTCTACGATGAAGTAAGTGAATACCAAAGGGTCCTTTGAAATTTGCTTGGTGGCGCTATAGAGAAACTAAGTCCTGCTCACTAAAGTTTGTTAAGGATTCCTGTTGGGGGGTGGATAAGGATGCATCCAAATGAGTTTTAAGCAGCTCGGCCCAAAACTGTGGAATTCAGAGCCAAACGTATGACAGCAGCGTTTGAGGTGAATATGCCATGCCACCACGCCCCCCTGCTCCATCCAATCCAGTTGAGCCTGAAATCCACAACATACCAACATGTGTTCTGTCTGTGGACACAGTTTCATGTTGATTAGCTCAGAGGGGTAACATAGCGACCGCTTACAACAAAACATGACACTTCCTGTTGTCAGGGGGCGTGGCCTAAGCAATGTCATCATTTGACCATTGGATATTATAGGAGACCTGATGGTGATCAATCACTGAAAGTTTGATGCCTCTGTGTGTTTCTGTGTAGGAGATATAACAGTTTTATTTTTTGTGGCGAGTAGGTGAACTTTGACCCTTGCTAATGCCCCTTCAACAAGCTCAAAAACTCACCGTTTTGATAACTTTTAATTGGCCATGCCTTATGATCAGACTGCCCGAGTTTCAAGCTGCTCGCTAAAAATCTCTAGGAGGAGATCCATCAAATACCAATGCTATAAACGTCAAAAATTGGGTCAAAATCAGACATTCAATCTAAAATGGCCAACTTCCTGTGATATTTACACTATGACATTAATTGTAAATTCTGAGCGTCTTGGTGAGCTCTACCACTGTACCAAATCTCATGTCTCTACGATGAAGTAAGTGAATAGCAAAGGGTCCTTTGAAAATTGCTAAGTGGCGCCGTTGAGGCATTAGGTCACGCCCACCAAAATTTGTTATGGATTCCTGTTGGGGGGTGGATAAGGATGCATCCAAGTGAGTTTTATGCAGCTCGGCCCAAAAATGTGGAATTCAGAGCCAAACGTATGGCAGCGGCGTTTGAGGTGACTTCACCACGCCGCCACGCTCTCCTGCTCCATCGAATCGACTTGGGGCTGGAATCCACAACACAACAACATGTTTTCTGTCTCTGGACACAGTTTCATGTTGATTAGCTCAGAGGGGTAACATAGCGACCGTTTACAGCAAAACATGACACTTCCTGTTGTCAGGGGGTATGGCCTGAGTGATGTCATCATTTGACCATTGGATATTATAGGAGACCTGATGATGATTAATCACAGAAAGTTTGGTGCCTCTGTGTGTTTCTGTGTAGGAGATATAATACTTTTATTTTTTGTGGCGAATAGGTGAACTTTGACCCCTGCCAACGCCCCTTCAGCATGCTCAAAAACTCACCGTTTAGATAACTTTTGATTGGCCATGCCTTATGATCAGACTGCCCGAGTTTCAAGCCGATCGCTCAAAATCTCTAGGAGGAGATCCATCAAATACCAATGCTATAAATGTCAAAAATTGGGTCAAAATCAGACTTTCAGTCTAAAATGGCCAACTTCCTGTGATATTTGCACTATGACATTAATTGTAAATTCTGAGCGTCTTGTTGAGCTCTACAACTGTACCAAATTTCATGTCTCTACGACGAAGTAAGTGAATAGCAAAGGGTCCTTTGAAAATTTCTAGGTGGCGCCGTTGAGGCATTTTTCTTTAGATTTTTGTGACGACCTTAAAATACAAAATTTTTAAACAGTCACCATGCATCTGCCAAGTTTGGTGAGTTTTTGAAAATGAGAAAGCCCCCAAAAAGGCCCCTCTTTAGGGGGGCAGAATAATAAGAATAATTAAAACCGCAAGCGGTGATGATCGGCCCTCGCAGCCAAGCGCCGCTCTGGCCTATGGGCCACCGCTAGGGTACGCGCACCTCCCGCCGCCAGCCACCGCAGAAGCTGTCATGCATTTTCCTCACCCGTCTACCATGCAATACACACGTATGCGTTGGGCAGCGCTCCCCCACGACTCACAAAAAATCTGGTGCAGATCGGTCGATGCACCGAGGAGACACAGCCGTTGAATAATGAAAATGCATTTGGCCACCGGGCCGGACTAAATCGTTCGGCGGGCCAGATCCGGCCCGCAGGCCGTACGTTTGACACCCCTGGTTTAAACATTAGTATACCAACTTAATTAAAGGTATCTTACTAGCTGTTAATCCAGCTTCATGTGAAAAGTTAACAAAACCTTTTTAGTTATTTAAAGTTAATTATTTCATGTGTTTAAGGGTTTCGTTTCTTGCATTAAGACAGCTTTTATGAAAGTTTGACAGTTAAATTGGTGGATACACACCCAAAAGTAATAATGTAAAAGTAACACTTTAGCAATTGGAATATTGCTAAAGTAACACGTTAGCAATATTCCACATGTGTATGTTGTGTACAAACTTTAGTAATTTCTAACAGACCACTTCACTCTCAGAAAGCAGGTCTGCTGGTGGTTCCTAAAGTCTGTAAAACCAGAATGGGAGGCAGATCCTTTAGCTATCAGGCTCCTCTCCAGTGGAACCAACTCCCAGTTTTGGTCCGTGACGCAGACATCCTGTCTACTTTTAAGACTAATCCTAAAACTTTCCTTTTTCCATCCATCCATCGTCTTCCGCTTATCCGGGGTCAGGTCGCGGGTGTAGCAGCTTCAAGAGGGAGGCCCAGACCTTCCTCTCCCCAGCCACTTGGGCCACTTCCTCCGGGGGAATCCCAAAGCGTTCCCAGGCGAGCAGAGTCTCTCCAGCGTGTCCTGGGTCTTCCCCTGGGCCTCCTCCCGGTGGGATGTGCCCAGAACACCTCACCAGGGATGCGTCCAGGAGGCATCCTAACCAGATGCCCGAGCCACCTCAACTGGCTCCTCTCAATGTGGAGGAGCAGCGGCTCTACTCTGAGTCCTCCCCGGATGACTGAGCTCCTCACCCTATCTCTAAGGGAGAGCTCAGACACACTATGGAGAAAACTTATTTTGGCCGCTTGTATCCGGGATCTCGTTCTTTCGGTCACGACCCAAAGCTTGTGACCATAGATGAGGGTAGGAACGTAGATCGACCGGTAAATCGAGAGCTTCGCCTTTTGGCTCACCTTTCTCTTCACCACAACGGATCGCTACAGCGCCCGCTTCACAGCAGACGTTGCACCAATCCGCCTGTCGATCTCCCGCTCCATCTTCCCCTCATTCGTGAACAAGACCCCAAGATACTTGAACTCCTCCACTAGAAGCTGGCTCTTGGTACTTTCCTTTTTGACAAAGCTTATAGTTAGAGTGGTTCATGTTACCCTGAGCTACCTCTATAGTTATGCTGCTATAGGCTTAGGCTGCTGGAGGACATCAGGGTCTATTGTTCTTCAATTTTGCATGACTGTTGTCATTTTAGCTTTTAACTTTCTGTTCTCTCTCTTTTATCTTCATAGTAGGTACACCTGGTCTGGCGTTCTGTTAGCTGTGACATCATCCAGGGAAGACAGATCACCTGTTATTACCATCTAATGTAAAACACATTACTGGATCAATGTGTGCTTCTGTGCTTTTTTGTCTGTCTTGTTGTGTCTCTTCTCTCTCTTTTGTAACCCCCAGTCGGTCAAGGCAGATTACCGTTCATACTGAGCCCGCCTCTGATGGAGGTTTTTCCTTCCTGTTAATGGGGAGTTTTTTCTTCTGCTGTCACTTCATGCTTGATAAGTATGAGGGATTGCTGCAAAGCCATGTACAATGCAAACGACTCTCCCTGTGGCTCTACGCTTCTTCAGGAGTGAATGCTGCTTGTTACGACTTTGATGCAATCAACTGGTTCCCTTATATAGGAATTTATTTTACCAATCTGGATAATCTGACCTAATATGTATAATCTGATTGATTTTGACATTGTAAACTGCCTTTAGATGACATGCAGGCATGGACTGGTAATCGGGCGTACCGGGCATTTTCCCGGTGGGCTGACGTGCTGTTTGGGCCGGCAGACCCGACATGTATATAAATATGTATTATTATTATTATTATTATTAATTATTTTATATATCTGCCTCGTTATCATCCCTGACAGTCTAAAGGGCTAGGCCAATCATAAAGTAGAAAAACACCTTCACGCTCCATGTGGAACTTTGTGCAGCGGTGTTCCCAGTAGTAATGGATAAGAAACGCAAGGGAGGCGCAGAGAAACTGCACGAAAAAAAGAAACGAGTTCTTCAAACGGACGCTGCGAAATGTGTCAAACTGACTGACATGTTCCCAACAGCAGGCCTTCATCTGCTCCGGTGTCTGATGTAAAATATGGTGGTGGTTGTAGTCAGTGACGTGCGGTAGGGTTCATAGCTGGTGAGGCACTGACGTCATCAGAGTCAGATTTACAAATATATACACTCTACAGAGTAGACTCGTTGCAAAGTGCTGAAGGAGACTGATTGAGCCAAATAAATTCACCAAGATACATGGAAAAATATTGGTTCTTTGATAAAAAAAAAATTGTCATTTGATTGGTAACAGTTTATGAGTTATGATGGATTTCTGCATTTGTAACACATTCTAAAACTATAACCCACATTACGCACATTTTATCACAAAAACAAAACATGAATAAGTATCGCTGTCTTACCTCTACTTATAATTTAAGTCCCTGTGGCGCTCTTTCTGAACAAAAATATCATCATTTTCTGGTAAAAGTTCTCTTTATCTTCTTCAGTTTTAAAAGTCTCTCAGTCTCAATGGAGCTCACTGCCAAGGAGGAAAGCCTTCCCTGATCAGTCCTGTTCCAGCTGTATGTTTAGAGTCTTTTTAGTGCTTTACTTGTTTAGCAAAACTCGCTAATAAAACATCAATAACTTGTTTTGACTCTACTATTTGGGGATCACGAGCGGTGCCCCTTGAGCGCCCCCTGCCTAGTGGCCAAGGAACTGCCGGCCTCACCTACAACCAGTTCTTTGCTGTTTATGATCGGCCAGCACCACGAAAACATGTTATCTGCACACAGTTTGATGACCAAAACACAATTCGTAATCCACATATACTAAATTGTGGAAAATCAGTTCATAACTGTTTGAACAATTGAATTTATGATCTAGAGACAGGAAGATGCATTCACAGAATGGAAGTCAGTGCAGTTAACATGGGATTGCGCAATCCCAGGGGAGGCCAAGCTCGCTGCGGTCTCACCGGCTTTGCTATGAAGCGCCACCAAGGATTTACATGAAAAATAGCGAAAAGTCTGCGATTTTAAAGAAAATATGATCAAAAATTAGGAAATTAGATAAATAAAATACTTATTACAAATGACTGAGTAAATCAAAATTTATATTATGTTATTATATATTTTCTTTCTTTCCATGATGACAAGTGAGGCATTTCTCTGGTTCATTTTGTCATTGGCATCCTTTTTTACACAGTGAGTGCACATTAGTCCAATGTTACCCTACAGTATCTGGAAGACTGAATAGATCTGATGAGCAACTTACAATAACTTCTTATAATGATGTAACGTGATAATATGTGCGATTGACCGTGACACCTCTCTCTCTATCTCTCTCTCTGATCTAAGAATTGTTGCTGTGCTGTGGTGGAGTTTACATTTTACAGTGTTAATAAATTAAGATTTTGGAAGTATTTTACGTGTCCACTCTCACTAATTTCCATTAACCTGGCCTCGGTTGGTATTGCAAAGTTGGTATACACATTCAGTACACAAAAAAAATGTGGTGGGCCAGTCTAATCCAAAATGCCAGGGCCGATTTTTTTGTCCCAGTCCACCCCTGATGACATGTTTCATGATTTGGCGTTATATAAATAAAAACTGAAATGTATTGAACAAGAGTAAGTTTGTCAGTTTTCAAGCAGGATTTGTATATCTGTTCACCTTAAATATATAAGGAAACCAAAGAGTTAAGATCACTTACTTACCAAGAGAAATTCCTTTGGGGTTTATTTGTGGTCTCTTGCTGCCCCCTGCTGGACAAGTTTGATCAAATACATATGCTTTACGTGTCAACTTGGTATCAAAATTCAGATTTCAATCTAAAATGGCTTACTTCCTGTGATACTTGCACTATGACATTATTTGTAAATTCTGAGCGTCTTGCTGAGATCTACAACTGTACAAAATTTCATTACTCTATGATGAAGTAAGTGAATACCAAAGGGTCCTTTGAAATTTGCTTGGTGGCGCTATAGAGAAACTAAGTCCTGCTCACTAAAGTTTGTTATGGATTCCTGTTGGGGGGTGGATAAGGATGCATCCAAATGAGTTTTAAGCAGCTCGGCCCAAAACTGTGGAATTCAGAGCCAAACGTATGACAGCAGCGTTTGAGGTGACTTCGCCACGCCGCCACGCCCCCCTGCTCCATCCAATCCAGTTGGGCCTGAAATCCACAACACAACAACATGTGTTCTGTCTGTGGACACAGTTTCATGTTGATTAGCTCAGAGGGGTAACATAGCGACCGCTTACAACAAAACATGACACTTCCTGTTGTCAGGGGGCGTGGCCTAAGCAATGTCATCATTTGACCATTGGATATTATAGGAGACCTGATGGTGATCAATCACAGAAAGTTTGATGCCTCTGTGTGTTTCTGTGTAGGAGATATAACAGTTTTATTTTTTGTGGCGAGTAGGTGAACTTTGACCCCTGCTAATGCCCCTTCAACAAGCTCAAAAACTCACCGTTTTGATAACTTTTAATTGGCCATGCCTTATGATCAGACTGCCCGAGTTTCAAGCCGCTCGCTAAAAATCTCTAGGAGGAGATCCATCAAATACCAATGCTATAAACGTCAAAAATGGGGTCAAAATCAGACATTCAATCTAAAATGGCCAACTTCCTGTGATATTTACACTATGACATTAATTGTAAATTCTGAGCGTCTTGGTGAGCTCTACCACTGTACCAAATCTAATGTCTCTACGATGAAGTAAGTGAATAGCAAAGGGTCCTTTGAAAATTGCTAGGTGGCGCCGTTGAGGCATTAGGTCACGCCCACCAAAGTTTGTTATGGATTCCTATTGGGGGGTGGATAAGGATGCATCCAAGTGAGTTTTAAGCAGCTCGGCCCAAAAATGTGGTATTCAGAGCCAAACGTATGGCAGCGGCGTTTGAGGTGACTTCACCAAGCCGCCACGCTCTCCTGCTCCATCGAATCCACTTGGGGCTGGAATCCACAATACATCAACATGTCTTCCGTCTCTGGACACAGTTTCATGTTGATTAGCTCAGAGGGGTAACATAGCGACCGTTTACAGCAAAACATGACACTTCCTGTTGTCAGGGGGCGTGGCCTAAGTGATGTCATAATTTGACCATTGGATATTAAAGAAGACCCAATGATGATCAATCACAGAAAGTTTGGTGCCTCTATGTGTTTCTGTGTAGGAGATATAACAGTTTTATTTTTTGTGGCGAGTAGGTGAACTTTGACCCCTGCTAACACCCCTTCAACATGCTCAAAAACTCACCGTTTTGATAACTTTTAATTGGCCATGCCTTATGATCAGACTGACCGAGTTTCAAGCCGCTCGCTCAAAATCTCTAGGAGGAGTTGGATCAAATACCAATGCTGTAAACGTCAAAAATCGGGTCAAAATCAGACCTTCAATCTAAAATGGCCGACTTCCTGTGATATTTGCACTATGACATTAATTGTAAATTCTGAGCGTCTTGGTGAGCTCTAACACTGTACCAAATCTCATGTCTCTACGATGAAGTAAGTGAATAGCAAAGGGTCCTTTGAAAATTGCTAGGTGGCGCCGTTGAGGCATTTTTCTTTAGATTTTTATGAGGACCTTAAAATACAAAATTTTTAAACAGTCTTCATGCGTCCGCCAAGTTTGGTGAGTTTTTGAATATGATAAATCCCCCAAAAAGGCCCCTCTTTAGGGGGGCAGAATAAAAATAATAATAATAAGAAACAACACAGAAACAATAGGCCTTCGCAGCGCTTCGCTGCTCGGGCCTAATTAACACTACAGATACAATAGGCCTTCGCAGCGCTTAGCTGCTCGGGCCTAATTAAAGCCGCAAGCGGCGTCGATCGGCCCTCGCAGCCAAGCGCCGCTCCGGCCTATTGGCCACCGCGGGGGTTCGCGCACCGCCGGCCGCCAGCCACCGCAGAAACTGTCACGCATTTTCCCCGCCCGTCCGCCGGGAGATTCCCACGAACGCATTCGGCAGCGGTCCCCCACGACTCACAACAAATCTGGTGTAGATCGGTCGATGCAGCGAGGATATACAGCCGTTGAATATTGATATTGCATTTGGCCACTGGGCCGGACAAAATCGTTCGGTGGGCCGGATCCGGCCCGCGGGCCATACGTTTGACACCCCTGGTTTAAACATTAGTATACCAATTTAATCAAAGGTATCTTACTACCTGTTAATCCAGCTTCATGTGAAAAGTTAACAAAACCTTTTTAGTTATTTAAAGTTAATTGTTATTTCATGTGTATAAGGGTTTTGTTTCTTGCATTAAGACAGCTTTTATGAAAGTTTGACAGTTAAATTGGTGGATACACACCCAAAAGTAATAATGTAAAAGTAACACTTTAGCAATATTCCACATGTGTATGTTGTGTACCAACTTTCGTAATTCTATCTTAAAGCATGGCTTGCGGCTGATCATTTGAAATATTCTAGGGGGCGCTATAGAAAAATTAGGTCACGCCAACCAAAGTTTGTTATGGATTCCTGTCGGGGGTGGAAAAGGATGCATCCAAGGGAGTTTTAAGCAGCTCGACCCAAAAATGTGGAATTCAGAGCCAAACGTATGGCAGCGGCGTTTGAGGTGACTTCACCACGCCACCACGCCGCCCTGCTCCATCGAATCCACTTGGGGCTGGAATCCAAAACACCAACATGTCTTCTGTCTCTGGATACATTTTCATGTTGATTAGCTCAGAGGGGTAACATAGCGACCGTTTACAGCAAAACATGACATTTCCTGTTGTCAGGGGGCGTGGCCTAAGTGATGTCATCATTTGACCATTGGATATGATAGAAGACCTGATGATGATCAATCACAGATAGTTTGGTGCCTCTGTGTGTTTCTGTGTAGGAGATATAACTGTTTTATTTTTTGTGGCGAGTAGGTGAACTTTGACCCCTGCTAACGCCCCTTCAACAAGCTCAAAAACTCACTGTTTTGATAACTTTTAATTGGCCATGCCTTATGATCAGACTGACTGAGTTTCAAGCCGCTCGCTCGAAATCCCTAGGAGGAGTTCGATCAAATACCAATGCTGTAAACGTCAAAAATGGGGTCAAAATCAGACCTTCAATCTAAAATGGCCGACTTCCTGTGATATTTGCACTATGACATTAATTGTAAATTCTGAGCGTCTTGGTGAGCTCTACTACTGTACCAAATCTCATGTCTCTACGATGAAGTAAGTGAATAGCAAAGGGTCCTTTGAAAATTGCGAGGTGGCGCCGTTGAGGCATTAGGTCACGCCCACCAAAGTTTGTTATGGATTCCTGTCGGGGGCTAGATAAGGATGCATCCAAGTGACTTTTAAGCAGCTCGGCCCAGAAATGTGGAATTCAGAGCCAAACGTATGGCAGCGGCGTTTGAGGTGAATTCACAACGCCGCCACGCCCCCCTGCTCCATCGAATCCACTTGGGGCTGGAATCCACAACACACCAACATGTCTTCTGTCTCTGGACACAGTTTCACGTTGATTAGCTCAGAGGGGTAACATAGCGACCGTTTACAGCAAAACATGACACTTCCTGTTGTCAGGGGGCGTGGCCTAAGTGATGTCATAATTTGACCATTGGATATTAAAGAAGACCCAATGATGATCAATCACAGAAGGTTTGGTGCCTCTGTGTGTTTCTGTGTAGGAGATATAACAGTTTTATTTTTTGTGGCGAGTAGGTGAACTTTGACCCCTGCTAACGCCCCTTCAACATGCTCAAAAACTCACCGTTTTGATAACTTTTAATTGGCCATGCCTTATGATCAGACTGACCGAGTTTCAAGTCGCTCGCTCAAAATCCCTAGGAGGAGTTCGATCAAACACCAATGTTGTAAACGTCAAAAATGGGGTCAAAATCAGACCTTCAATCTAAAATGGCTGACTTCCTGTGATATTTGCACTATGACATTAATTATAAATTCTGAACGTCTTGGTGAGCTCTACAACTGTACCAAATTTCACGTCTCTACGATGAAGTAAGTGAATAGCAAAGGGTCCTTTGAAAATTGCTAGGTGGCGCCGTTGAGGCATTTTCCGTTAGATTTTTGTGATGACCTTAAAATATAAAATTTTTAAACAGTCTTCATGCATCTGCCAAGTTTGGTGAGTTTTTGAATATGATAAAGCCCCCAAAAAGGCCCCTCTTTAGGGGGGCAGAATAAAAATAATAATAATAATAATAATTAAAGCCGCAAGCGGCGATGAGCGGCCCTCGCAGCCAAGCACCGCTGGGGTACGCGCACCGCCTGCCGCCAGCCACCGCAGAAGCTGTCACGCAATTTCCCTGCCCGTCCACCGGGCAATTCACACGAACCCGTTTGGCAGCGCTCCCCCACAACTCACAAAAAATCAGGTGCAGATCGGTCGATGCAGCGAGGAGATACAGCCGTTGAATAATGATAATGCATTTGGCCACCGGGCCGGACTAAATCGTTCAGCGAGCCTACCGTTTGACACCCCTGGTTCAAACATTAGTTTACTGGTTGAAATGCAGTTCAAAGTCTTCAGCTGAAAAGTTGTACACAAAAAAGGTGTTGCACACAAATAAAACTTGTTTTGCACACAAAAATATATGTTTCACACAAAAAAAATTTGTTTTGCAAACTGCCAACCTTGCGCTCAAAATATCATTTATAAGTTTTCCTCCAGTACAAAATGGTCTCTGCTCGACTACAAAACAATCCCACCCACGCTGCAGTAAATTTATGCCAAAAGTCACATGATGCATTAAGAGTTGTTGTTGTTCAGACTTCCCGACAGGAGAGGTTAAACCATGTTGATGGAGATGAGCAGACAGGACGCTCTCGGGTAGGAGACTGAGTGACAGGCTGGTTGGAAACAGGTGCGTGCGTTGCTTCGTCAGAGAAATCTATCTGAAGGAAGAAGGAAAAGGTTGGCGGTAGGCATAAGCAAGTTTGTGACGGGATCAGGATGGCGGCTCAGGTTGTAGAGGATGAGGAAGAACTACATAGTGATATGGATACGGATAGTTGAACGCCAGTTGCTAGTTACCGGGGAAGTGGAAAATTCAAAAGTAGTGAAGCAGGCAGAGGTTCTGGGAATTCAGGAGACAAAGGAAATCTTGAAGACGACAGTACAGATGATGGAAGCAAGGGTGTGCATAAAAAGATTCAATTCAATTCAATTTTATTTACGTCAGACCAGGTGTACCTACTATGAAGAAAAAAGAGAGAGAGCAAAAAGTTAAAAGCTGAAATGTCAACAGTCATTTCAATGTAATGGAATGAAAAACTGGAGAACAGTAGACTGGAGAACAGTAGAAATCAGTAGAGTGATAAAAATATACCCTGATGTCCTCCAGTAGCCTAAGCCTATAGCAGCACAACTATAGATGTAGCTCAGGGTAACATGAGCCACTCTAACTATCAGCTTTGTCAAAAAGGAAAGTTTTAAGATTAGTCTTAAAAGTAGACAAGGTGTCTGCCTCACGGACGAAAACTGGGAGTTGGTTCAACAGGAGAGGAGCCTGATAGCTAAAGGATCTGCCTCCCATTCTACTTTTAGAGACTCTAGGAACCACCAGCAGACCTGCAGTCTTAGAGCGAAGTGCTCTGTTAGGAACATACGGGGTAATCAGAGCTCTGATATATGATGGAGCTTGATTATTAAGGGCTTTATACGTTAGAAGAATTTTAAATTCTATTCTTGATTTAACAGGAAGCCAATTAAGGGAAGCTAAAATTGGAGAAATATGATCCCTCTTGTTGATTTTCATCAGAACTCTTGCTGCAGCATTTTGGATCAGCTGAAGACTTTGAAAAGATCATGAAAGAGGAGGTGAAGATAACATTAAAATTCAAAAAGGAAGATGAAAATATTGCTCTGAGCCCAAAAATAGTTTCTAAGGAAACAAAAAAGAAAATAGGGGAAGTTGAAATGGCTAAAACGCTGAGAGATGGAAGCTTGTTAAATGTTTGTAAATTGGAAGAACAAAAAAGGAAAGCAATGAGTGTTGAGAGTATTGGAAATAAAAGAGTGGAAAGTAAAAGAGTGTTGGGAGAAAAGAAAGGATCCCGAGGAGTTATTTATGGAATTCCAGTTAATGAAGATCTAGAGAAATTAAAACATAAAATCATGTTAAAGTCAAGGATATAAAGAGATTGCAGAAAACAGTTAATAATGAGCGAGTTGACAGCTTATCTGTGCTTCTGGAATTTTCTACTCCAGAAGTTCCAGATAGAGTCAAAGTGGGTTTCTTGTGTTATTCAGTTAGGCCTTATGTTCCACCTCCACTTCGGTGTTTCAAGTGTCAGAGGTATGGTCACATTTGCTGCAGTGTGCAGGGGCAAACAGAGCTGTTTAAAATGTGGAGGGGACCACAAAATACAAGAATGTGGTGAAAATGTTCAGGATAAATGCTGTAATTGTGGTGGGGAACATAGGGCAACATATGGAGGGTGTGAAAGATTATGTAACTGGTAATTTAGTAGAGCAGATTGGGAGAAATATAAGGAAATAAGTGAAGATAAAATTAAGGAAATTGACATGAATCTTGGTATTGATTCATTAAACAAAATCTTTTGTAGTTCAATCATAGAAGCTGTTCAACAGTCAGTTCCAAAGAAAGGAGGGATACATAAAAAGAAGATAATTCCATGGTGGACAATAGAATGTGACCAGGCTATTAAATCCCGAAATAAAGCTTTTAAAATTCTATAAAGGAAATCAGAATTTTCAAAATTTAATTGAATACAAGAAGATGCAAGCTATAGTAAAAAGAGTTATAAGAAGTACAAAAAGAGAATATTGGAGAAATTATTGTAATTCATTAGGAAGAGAAACAGATATAGGGAAAGTATGGAAAATGATTAAACGAATGAATGGTATTAAAAGGGATTATAGTTATCCAGTTTTAGTTAGTGATAGAACAACGGCAGGTATTAATGAAGAAAAAGCAACAATGTTGTCACAAACATTTGTACAAATACATAGTTCCAATAATATAATTGAAGAGTAGAAAACGGATAGAGCTATAACTTTATTGGAAAAAGGACATATGATAAACAGAGAAGAAGGAAATAGTATTATTAAAATCGATTTTTCTATAGCGGAGTTAAGACGAGCCATGAGGAAAGTTAAGATGTCAACCCCAGGGAGTGATCAAATATGGTATATAATGATAAATAAGCTAAGTGAATACTCAAAATTAATATTATTAGATATTTATAATAGAAAATGGGAAATGACCTAGAAGTTGGAAAGAGGCTATTGTGGTTCCAATTCCAAAAACGGGTAAAGATAGCTCAAAACCAGAAAATTATAGACCTATTGCTTTAACATCATGTTTAAGTAAAATTATGGAGAAAATGGTAATTGAAAGATTAATTTATTTTGTTGAATCAAAAGGGTACTTATCAAATTATCAAAGCGGTTTCAGAAGAGGAAGGAATACTATGGATCCAATTGTGTGTTTACAACATGAGGTACTAACAGCAAAAGTTAATAAAGAAAGTGTTTTGGCAGTGTTCTTAGATATAGAAAAGGCTTATGATATGATGTGGAAAGAGGGATTATTGATCAAATTGAGGAAAATGTGAATTTGTGGAAGAATTTATCATTGGGTAGAGAACTTTTTAACAATTCAATTCAATTCAATTTTATTTATATAACGCCAATTCATAAACATGTCATCTCGAGGCACTTTACAAAGTCAAAATCAATCATATTATACAGATTGGTCAAAAATTTCCTATATAAGGAAACCAGTTGATTGCATCAAAGTCCCAACAAGCAGCATTCACTCCTGGAGAAGCGCAGTGCTACAGGGGGAGTCGTCTGCATTGTCCATGGCTTTGCAACAATCCCTCATACTGAGCAAGCATGAAGCGTCAGTGGAAAGAAAAACCACCCATTAGCAGGAAGGAAAAACCTCCAGCAGAACCAGGCTCAGTATGAACGGTCATCTGCCTCGACCGACTGGGGGTTACAGAAGACAGAGCAGAGACACAACAAGACAGACAAAAAAGCACAGAAGCACACATTGATCCAGTGATCTGTTATACATTAGATGGTAATAGTGGTGATCTGTCTTCCCTGGATGATGTCACAGTTAACAGAACGTCAGACTAGGTGTACCTACTATGAAGAAAAAAGAGAGAGAACAAAAAGTTACAAGCTGAAATGACAACAGTCATTTCAATGTAATGCAATGCAAAACTGGAGAACAGTAGACTGGAGAAAAGTAGAAATCAGTAGAGTGAGAGAAATAGGCCCCGATGTCCTCCAGCAGCCTAAGCCTATAGCAGCATAACTACAGATGTAGCTCAGGGTAACATGAGCCACTCTAACTATAAGCTTAAATTCTATTCTTGATTTAACAGGAAGCCAATGAAGGGAAGCTAAAATTGGAGAAATATGATCCCTCTTGTTGATTTTCGTCAGAACTCTTGCTGCAGCATTTTGGATCAGCTGAAGACTTCGAACTGCATTTTGTGGACTTCCTGATAGTAAAGAATTACAATAGTCCAGCCTTGAAGTAACAAATGCATGGACTAGTTTTTCAGCATCACCCCTGGACAGAATGTTTCTAATTTTGGCGATATTCCTGAGGTGAAAAAAAGGAAACTCTGGAAACCTGTTTAATATGGGATTTAAATGACATGTCTTGGTCGAAGACAACACCAAGATTTTTAACTTTATTTCCAGAGGCCAGAATGGATAATACAGGTAAGAGTTGGTAAGAGTCTTTCAGGGAGAAATTAAAAAGAACCACACAAGGCAGTATTATCAGTCCTTTATTATTTTCAGTTATGATAAATGATGCACTTAAAGAAATAGAAAATGAATTGGGTTGTTCATTGTTTGCTGATGACGGAGCTATTTGGAAACGTAGAAGGAATGTTAAATATATTGTAGGCTCTTCCTGGCTCTTATTCAAGAGCCAGGAAGTGAGCGGCTTGCTCCTTTATTATCTTCTTACACATTTAGTCAGCATTTCTGACTGCTTTGAATCCAGTGTAAAACTAGAAAAGAAAGATACAAAAAAATTGGCTTAATAAACAGCCATGTAAATATCAGTATTAACGTATCAAAGTATCAGCTGCTTAATATTAACTCAACAGGTATTTTCACAGCCGGCTAGAAAAGTGGCAAATTAGCAAGTAAACACACACACTCTGCTGTCACACAGACCACGGCATTTTACCGTTGCTTTTATACACAAAATAACCATAAAAGATATTAACATATCTTATCGAATCTGTAAACAATGAGCAACACTTACAACCATTGCTTTCGGAGATTAACTGCATTGTTGCTGCCCTGAGACGATGCACACATGCTCTCTTCCTCTTGTTTGCGTCTTTACTTCCTACTTCCGGTTTGGAAGATTTTCAACATAAAAGCACCGCAAATTCATTTAAAACAGAGAAGGGTATATTAACAATTTAAAGTAGTTTTTAAATGTCTTTTAAACATATTAAACATATTCAGGGCAGAACAAAGATCTAGAGAGAGTAAAGCAATTTAAATTCTTAGGAGTATGGTTTGATAAAAAAAACTATCCTGGAAAGTGCACATAGATAAGGTTATTGAAAAATGTAAAAGGATACTTAATATATTGAGATGTTTAGTTGGGTATGAATGTTACATTCCTGCAGTGAAAAAGAAAGGGTTCATAATGAAGTTGGACAATTATTCAGAAAGCTACAGAATTAGGATTAAATCATTTAAATATTAGTCCAACAGTACCATTATCAATAACACCACCATGGATTTTACCTGAAACAATAGTAGATTTAACAATATTGGAAAAGAAAAATAAAGATAAAATGTATATGTGTAATTCTATAATAGTGGAGGAATATATAGAACAGTTTTATAATAATGTAAAAATGTATACGGATGCATCAAAAAAGCAATTACGACAAACTGGAGTAGGTGTAATAATTCCAGAGTTTAAACTGCATATAGGGAAGAAATTAAATGAAGGAATATCTGTTTATACGGCAGAAATGATTGCATTATTAGTTGCTGTAGAATGGATTGAGGAAGTGAGACCATTAAGAGCTGTCATATGTTCAGATTCAAGTTCATCATTGATCAGTTTAAAAAGAAATCATTCAGAAAGCCGTCCAGATATCTTATTAGTAATTCAACAAATATTATATCATATTCAGATGATGGGGTTATCAGCTGTGTTTCTTTGGGTTCCTGCACATATAGGAGTGAAAGGTGATTAAATGGCTGATAAGAAAGCTAAAGAGTCGATAAATAAAAGTAAGAGTGATTAAGAATAGACATGGGTAAATCAGAGGTTCAAAGTATTATGCTGCCATCTTGTGGTCAAAAATAATACCCGTTTTTATGACAAAATGACATCTTTGATGAAAATTAATTGACTTTCTTTAGGGTTTACACAATTGGTCCAAGAGACTTTTTTGTAGGGACTGAGAAGTTACATCTGCTTACCGAGTTTCATAATTCTCAGACAAAGCATGGCTTGGGGCTTACTGATTTAATGCGTTTTTAATGGTTTTCCACAAACCTGATTTTTGCAATGCGACAGCTCAGGCAAATATGCATATTTCATAAACCCTTTGATAACTTTTAACCCTCAAGGTCTCATCTCCACGCTGAAAAAATTTGAAAGTGATAGCTTAAAATGCCTAGGACTAGTTCGTTAAAGTTCGAGGCAAAAACCGTCAATATTTTACCCTTTGACCCAAAATGGCAGGCTTCCTGTGGGTTTTAGAGCATACCCACAATAGACTTTTTTTCATAATTTTAAAAAAGCTACCTAGGTAAAAAATTTCAGCTTTCTACGTTTTACGGTTTGGCCCAACTCACTCTAGTTGGCGCTGTTGAGCGGGTTTGCCACGCCCGCTTTCAATTACACTAAAATCATGCGATTTCTCATGGGGGACAATTTTGGGCAAAGTTTGGTGAGTTTTCATGCATGTTTAGGCCTCCAAAAAGCCGTTTCAAAAGTCCCAAGAATAAATAATAATAATAATAATAATAATAATAATAATAATAATAATAATAATAAAATCTGCAGTTACAATAGGCCTTCGCAGCGCTTAGCTGCTCGGGCCTAATAATAATAATAATAATAATAATAATAATAAAATCTGCAGTTACAATAGGCCTTCGCAGCGCTTAGCTGCTCGGGCCTAATAATAATAATAATAATAATAATTAAAGCCGTAAGCGGCGTTTATCGGCCCTCGCAGCCAAGCACCGCTCCTGCCTATTGGCCACCGCGGGGGTTCGCGCACCGCCGGCCGCCAGCCACCGCAGAAGCTGTCACGCATTTTCCCCACCCGTCCACCGGGCGATTCACACGAACCCGTTCGGCAGCGCTCCCCCACGACACAGAAAAAATGTGGTGCAGATCGGTCGATGCAGCGAGGAGATACAGCCGTTGAATAATGATAATGCATTTGGCCACCGGGCCGGACCGCTGGGGTTGTAAAGAGATGACATGTTGGAACTATATAAATAAAATTCAATTGAATTAATTTGTCTTTATATAAAACACACGAGTTGCCTCTTGGCATGACATGCACTATATATATATATATATATATATATATATATATATATATATATATACACATTTGACCTAATAAAATACATTATTCATGTTTTTATTAGGTCAAATGCAATAAATTAATTCAATTCAATTTTATTTATATAGCGCCAATTCATGAAACATGTCATCTCAAGGCACTTTACAAAGTTAAGTTCAATCATATTATACATATTGGGTCAGATTATACAGATTGGTCAAAAATGTTCCTATATATGGAAACCAGTTGATTGCATCAAAGTCCCGACAAGCAGCATTCACTCCTGGAGACGCGTAGAGCCACAGGGAGAGTCGTCTGCATTGTACATGGCTTTGCTGCAATCCCTCATACTGAGCAAGCATGAAGCGACAGTGGGAAGAAAAACTCCCCATTAACGGGAAGGAAAACCTCCGGCAGAACCGGGCTCAGTATGTACGGTCATCTGCCTAGACCGACTGGGGGTTACAGAAGACAGAGCAGAGACACAACAAGAGAGACAAAAAAAGCAGAGAAGCACACATTGATCCAGTAATCTGTTCTACATTAGATGATAATAGCGGGTGAGCCGTCTTCTTTGGATGATGTCACAGTTAACAGAACGCCAGACCAGGTGTACCTACTATGAAGATAAAAGAGAGAGAACAGAAAGTTAAAGCAGAAATGACAACACGTAATGCATAATTGAAGAACAGTAGAACTCTATAGAGTGAGAAAATTAGATCCTGACGTCCTCCAGTAGCCTAAGCCTATAGCAGTAAAACTATAAAGGTAGCTCAGAGTAACATGAGCCACTCTAGTTATAAGCTTTGTCAAAAAGGAAGGTTTTAAGATTAGTCTTAAAAGTAGACAGGGGTTCTGCTTCACGGACCAAAACTGGGAGTTGGTTCCACAGGAGAGGAGCCTGATAGCTAAAGGATCTGCCTCCCATTCTACTTTTAGAGACTCTAGGAACCACCAGCAGACCTGCAGTCTGAAAGCGACGTGCTCTGTTAGGAACATACGGGGTAATCAGAGCTCTGATATATGATGGAGCTTGATTATTAAGGGCTTTATACGTTAGAAGAATAATTTTAAATTCTATTCTTGATTTTACAGGAAGCCAATGAAGGGAAGCTAAAATTGGAGAAATATGATCCCGCTTGTTGATTTTCATCAGAACTCTTGCTGCAGCATTTTGGATCAGCTGAAGGCTTTGAACTGCATTTTGTGGACTTCCTGATAGTAACGAATTACAATAGTCCAGCCTTGGAGTAACAAATGCATGGACTAGTTTTTCAGCATCACTCCTGGACAGAATGTTTCTAATTTTGGCGATATTCCGGAGGTGAAAAAAGGAAACTCTGGAAACCTGTTTAATATGGGATTTAAATGACATGTCTTGGTCAAAAATAACACCAAGATTTTTTAATTTATTACCAGAGGCCAAGATAATGCCATCCAGATTAAGTGATTGGTTAAGAAGTTTGAGGACTCTGGCCCAAACATTACAACTTCGGTCTTGTCAGAATTTAGATGCAGGAAATTTAAAGTCATCCAGCTTTTGATGTCATCAAGACATGACTGCAGTTGAAGTAATTGATTGGATTCATCAGGATTTATGGATAAATATAGCTGAGTGTCATCAGCATAACAGTGGAAATTAATCCCATGCTGTCTGATAATTTTGCCGATCGGAAGCATATATATAGTAAAGAGAATTGGTCCAAGGACTGAACCCTGTGGTACTCCACAGGTGACCCTAGAGTTTGAGGAAGATTTATTATTAACATGAACAAACTGGAATCTGTCCGACAGATAAGATTTAAACCAGCCTAATGCTTTCCCCTTAATCCCTACAGTATTCTCAAGTCTTTGTAGGAGAATATTTTGATCAAATGTATCAAATGCAGCACTGAGATCTAACAGGACAAGTACAGACACAAGTCCATTATCTGAGGCCAGGAGAATATCATTAGTGACCTTCAACAGAGCTGTTTCAGTGCTATGATGAGCTCTGAAGCCTGACTGAAACTCCTCAAGTAGGTCATTGCTTTGTAAATGTTCACAAAGTTGATTAGCAACTACTTTCTCAAGAATTTTAGATAAGAAAAGATTAGATATAGGTCTGTAGTTTACTAGCTCATCTTGATCAAGAGAAGGTTTCTTAAGTAAAGGTTTAATAACAGCTACTTTAAAAACCTGTGGTACATATCCATTTACTAAGGATAGATTAATCATGTCTAAAATAGGACCACTGATCAAAGGGAATACCTCCTTTGATCAGAATACTTGGTTGGGATTGGGTCTAACATACAGGTAGAAGGTTTAGATGAAGCTAAGATTTTAGAAAGCTCAGAAGGCTCTACTGCTTCTAAAGAGTTCAAACACTGTGCAGGTTCTAAAGATTCCTCCAATGCTGCCTTACTTATAATAGATAATAGATATAATAAATTGTATTTTACGTATCAGATACATAATACACACACACACACACATACACACACACACACATACGATATTATACGTAATATAATTACCATTATAACAATTTAAGAAACTAGTTATATATCAAAAAAGAACATGGAACAGAAAAAAACATGGTCCATCATGTGGGAAAGAGGGACCTGTTGGACCTTTCTATTGCATCCCCTGTCCCTTGATCCAATCAGCCATTTCGACACTGCCCTCTCCAAATCCTTCCTGGTGATCTGTCTGGTTAATGTGTTGTTCTTTAAAGCTCCTGTGGGAAACATATCTTATGGTCACTTCATATGTACCAACACAACTCTCAACTACAATTGTAAAGTCAACTATGTTAAGGTGAAATTTACCAACAAATGATCAGTTTTATATCAATTACCCAAGATTTAAATTGTAATTTTGGGTGAAGTATCCCTTTACATAATTGACTTTACAAACCTGCAAATGTCAGAATGAACTGGGAAAAAGCTAAGAAAAAAAGATCAAAATTCAAAGCTGACTGGCCAAGGCTGTCACATTTTTTTATTTCTTTCTAAAATCTGGCTTTATTAAATTGCCCATAAAAAAATTACAAACCAAGGAAAAAATACAAAATGTAATATTTGTGATGAGAACAGCTGTTGACTGGAAGATCTGTGCAAGAAAATCTTGAAAACATTTCTTATATGATAACATTTCTGGAGCACCTGTTTTGAGGGGACATTTATGTCCTTAAGGTGAGGGTATTATTGACCTTAGAAAATCAAATTCATAACATACATAAATTTCCCTCGACAGACACAAATATCTTAAAGTTACTATATTACAATTATCCATTATGCACTTACCAAATATGACTTCAAACAGATTTAAAGTCCTGAATTCCTACTTTCCATTCCAGCCCACAAAGTTGTACTGCCTTGTACAATCACCATGGCCATAGTCCATGATGAAGAACATCATACGTCTCGTGGCCTCATCCACAGTCCTCCCACCAATGTCTGACACTGCTGTGACCTAAGGGGGAACAAAAACAGTTCAAAGCTAATTCATTTTTATAGCTCACAGGAGTAAACACGATGCACAGACAAACTCTGGGTCTAGATTATTTTCATTGTTGATTAATCTATTGATTATTTTAACAATTAATTGATTGGTTGCTATAATAATAAAATGTTACAAAATTTTGAAAAATGTCAACGTTTCCCAAATCTCTTGTTCTGTCAACAAAACATGGAGATACTCAGTTTATTGTCATAAATGAGCAAAGAAAACAGAAATATTCACATTTATGAAGCTGACATCAGAGACGTAGGACTCTTTTGTTGGGTGTTCACGTCAATAATAAGATGGACTGGACTCATAACACCGACGCTCTGCATAAGAAGGGCCAGAGCCGCCTCCATCTCCTGAGGAGGCTGAGTTCCTTTGGAGTGAGCAGGCCCCTGCTTAAGACTTTTTATGACTCTGTGGTGGCCTCAGCCCTTCTCTACGCTGTCGTCTGCTGGGCTCCAGGCAGCGCAGAACGGGACAGAATGAGGCTGAATAAGCTGGTGAGGAAGGCCACTTCTGTCCTGGGCTGCACTCTGGACTCAGTGGAGGAAGTAGCTGAGAGGAGGGTGTTGTCCAAGTTCACATCCATCATGGACAACACCTTCCACCCCCTGTGCAGATTATATAGCAATCATTCTGATTGCTATATAATCTGCAATCAGATTATACAGTGCTGCACTGTAACTGTAAGCAATGTGCAATAATCTATCTAATTCACTGTGCGATAACCAGTGCAATAATCCTGAAAGAAGTGACTTCTGCTGCTATCAGTAACTGTAACCACAACTGTTATAACTTTGGGCAATAACTACTGTGCAATAATCTATTTAATACACTGTGCTATAACCTGTACAATGATCCGAAGAACTTCTGCTGCTATCACCAGGTGAATATATGTCAGTACATGTGCATGTAGGCATACAGGTAAAAGCCAGTAAATTAGAATATTTTGAAAAACTTGATTTATTTCAGTAATTGCATTCAAAAGGTGTAACTTGTACATTATATTTATTCATTGCACACAGACTGATGCATTCAAATGTTTATTTCATTTAATTTTGATGATTTGAAGTGGCAACAAATGAAAATCCAAAATTCCGTGTATCACAAAATTAGAATATTGTGTAAGGGTTAAATTTTGAAGACACCTGGTGCCACAAACTAATCAGCTGATTAACTCAAAACACCTGCAAAGGGCTTTAAATGGTCTCTCAGTCCAGTTCTGAAGCCTACACAAACATGGAGAAGACTTCAGATTTGACAGCTGTCCAAAAGGCGACCATCGACACATTGCACAAGGAGGGAAAGACACAAAAGGTTATTGCTGAAGAGGCTGGCTGTTCTCAGAGCTCTGTGTCCAAACACATTAATAGAGAGGCAACGGGAAGGAAAAACTGTGGTCAGAAAAAGTGTACAAGCGACAGGGATCACCGCGCCCTAGTCAAGATTGGGAAAAAAAAACCATTCAAAAATGTGGGGGAGATTCACAAGGAGTGGACAGCTGCTGGAGTCAGTGCTTCAAGATCCACCGCCAAGAGACGCTTGAAAGACATGGGTTTCAACTGCCGCATACCTCGTGTCAAGCCACTGTTGACCAAGAAACAGCGCGAAAAGCGTCTCACCTGGGCTAAGGAAAAAAAGAGCTGGACTGCTGCTGAGTGGTCCAAAGTCATGTTTTCTGACGAAAGCAAATTTTGCATTTCCTTTGGAAATCGAGGTCCCAGAGTCTGGAGGAAGACAGGAGAGGCACAGGATCCATGTTGCCTGAAGTCTAGTGTAAAGTTTCCACCATCAGTGATGGTTTGGGGTGCCATGTCATCTGCTGGTGTTGGTCCACTCTGTTTCCTGAGATCCAGGGTCAACGCAGCCGTCTACCAGCAAGTTTTAGAGCACTTCATGCTTCCTGCTGCTGACCTGCTCTATGGAGATGGAGATTTCAGGTTCCAACAGGACTTGGCGCCTGCACACAGCGCAAAATCTACCCGTGCCTGGTTTACGGACCATGGTATTTCTGTTCTAAATTGGCCAGCCAACTCCCCTGACCTTAGCCCCATAGAAAATCTGTGGGGTATTGTGAAAAGGAAGATGCAGAATGCCAGACCCAACAACGCAGAAGAGTTGAAGGCCACTATCAGAGCAACCTGGGCTCTCATAACACCTGAGCAGTGCCAGAAACTCATCGACTCCATGCCACGACGCATTAATGCAGTAATTGAGGCAAAAGGAGCTCCAACCAAGTATTGAGTATTGTACATGCTCATATTTTTCATTTTCATACTTTTCAGTTGGCCAACATTTCTAAAAAAAATCCCTTTTTTGTATTAGCCTTAAGTAATATTCTAATTTTGTGACACACGGAATTTTGGATTTTCATTTGTTGCCACTTCAAATCATCAAAATTAAATGAAACATTTGAATGCATCAGTCTGTGTGCAATGAATAAATATAATGTACAAGTTACACCTTTTGAATGCTATTACTGAAATAAATCAAGTTTTTCAAAATATTCTAATTTACTGGCTTTTACCTGTATGTATGTGTGCATATATATATTTATATATATATATATATATATATATATATATATATATATATATATATATATTTATATATATATATATATATATATATATATATTATATATATATATATATATATATATATATATATATATATATATATATATATATATATATATATATATAGGGGTTGGACAATGAAACTGAAACAACTCTCATTTTAGTGTGGGAGGTTTCATGGCTAAATTGGTCTGGTGGCCTGGTGGCCAATCTTCATTAATTGCACATTGAACCAATAAGAGCAGAGTGTGAGGGTCCAATTAGCAGGGTAAGAGCACAGTTTTGCTCAAAATATTGCAATGCACACAACATTATGGGTGACATACCAGAGTTCAAAAGAGGACAAATTCTTGGTGCACATCTTGCTGGCGCATCTGTGACCAAGACAGCAAGTCTTTGTGATGTATCAAGAGCCACGGTATCCAGGGTAATGTCAGCATACCACCAAGAAGGACGAACCACATCCAACAGGATTAACTGTGGACGCAAGAGGAAGCTGTCTGAAAGGGATGTTCGGGTGCTTACCCGGATTGTATCCAAAAAACATAAAACCACGGCTCCCCAAATCACGGCAGAACTAAATGTGCACCTCAACTCTCCTGTTTCTACCAAAACTGTCCGTCGGGAGCTCTACAGGGTCAATATACACGGCCGGATTCAGAGTGTCTGAAAACATAAAGTACATTTTGCTGCATTGACGTGTATTCTCTCTGAGCGCAGCTTGGTCTGACCTAAGATGGCCGCTCTGTCGGCACGCCTCTCACCCGACGACGGGGCGTCTACGTCATGGGTTAAAGCAAAAATAATCAGTTTGACTGAAAAAAATTTCTAGTCAGCCCATATATTCCCGGGACCGTGGAAATAATGCCACATTAGTTACCTCACTTGCTTATTGTGCAGAGTCAACTTTAACCAAATCTGGTAGTTTTACAATATCCACTGACCATTCATGTCTCTGTCCCACCTTTCAGCTTCAGAGCCTTGGTGTCTTCCTGGACAGCCTCCCATCCTCTCCTCCACTGTCCACATCCATAAAATAACCTGGTTAACTTTCATATCGACAACATCAAGTTCTTCCTTAACACTTTAGCCAAACTGGTCCACAGTCCACTTTACACTTTCAGCTCCCTTCCCTCCCTGTCCTCCAGAAAACCTCCATAAACTACAACTAGTACAAAAGACAGCAATTTACATCTTTACATCATCTACTTCACATCTGAACATTACCTCCACTGGCTCCCTGTCACCTTCAGTATAAATTAATCATATGAAGAAACAAGGCCAACCACAACCTGGACAATGCAGGACACATAACCAACACTATGATGTCATACATTTTAGTTTAACACAGATCGCACATTACAATAATCACTCTCTGCTTTGCCCGTTATTGCACAGCAATTAATTATCACGACTCATGAGTTTATAAAAAGGCATTAACTTTTTTGAATTTTAATAAAACAGATATATTTTAGCCCTGTGACTGGCAACCTGTCCAGGATGGCCGAGCCCCCACCCCCCACGACCCCGTGTGACGCCGAGCTGCGTTTCCCCATCAGATACGGCTTGACGTCACACCTGTAGGGAAAAGCCGGTATAAATCGATGAAGGATGGATTGTTAATTTTTTAAAAAGTTTAATAAAATTGCTCAAAGTTTATCAGAAAAAAACATAACTTGCTTTTAAATATGGACATTTTTAATAAGCAAAATGTTAATGTATTTCGTAAAGTTATTGTTGAAGGTAATCTTGGCTGCAGTACTCTGTTTGGCAGGTGTTTTGGGGTTGGAGTAAAACGAGTCCATAGATCCACAGACAGGAGGCTTGTTCAGTGGTTTCTAGTACGACTTGCTTCTACAGTGTCGCTCCACTGCGTGTAAAAATAAAAACAATAACTTCATAAAAGCTCTCTGAGAATCACCTCTGGCCTCACCCAGTTACAACCCGCTCTCCAGTCCATGTTGTAGCTGCAGTTTTTTTTAATGTCGTTTCCTTAATAATCTGTACACATCAAAATCCTTGTCATTTTATTAAGAGTGTCGTGGTGCGCAGCGGCTCATCAGGTGGAGCTGCTGCATATTGACTGATAGCCGCTCTGACTGCAGCTCTGCCTTCTTTTGTTCAGAAAAGCGCAGGTGAAATTAATTAATTTATTATTTTACTTTTTCCAAATCGGACCCAGTCAAATGCGGGACAAAAGCGTGTCATGGTAAATTAGCCTTTACTCTTCGAATTTTAAATAAAGCGTTACAGCGAATAATGAGGAGGTCCCTAATTGGTTTATCAGCTAAGTTGCTGGAAGCCAGTGAATACACGCTGAAAGGTGACATGGCCACAGATGGAAATAATTCATTAATTAACTGGAGCAGCGACAGTGTGTCTGTAGGCAGCTTACCGGGGGAAGTTGTTGTCAGATGGTCAATCCGCTCCACTTCCTGACTTGCTGGTTCGCATAAACCCAAAGAAAACCTTTGACCAACACTACTTTCATTCATGCATCTGTGGCCAGTTTGAGATGTTCTTCCAAAAGTTATGATTGAACACCGATCATAACTTTTGGTCTACGTATACATGTCTGTGCTGGTAGCCAACGCAGAGCCATAGAGAGAAAGGCTCTGAGCCAGCCGAACCCGGATGTTAAACAAGAGCCTTGCTCGCTAGCATTAGCGCTAATATTAGCGGCTAGAATTAGCCGCAGAACTGAGACTGCTCATCCCACCTCAAGTTGTGGTGGGGGATATTACACTACATGCATATATAATCCAAACAGCCTTACCTGTTTTTCTGCATCCCCTCCTAAATTCTCCAATGTGTGGTGCTAATGTTGTTAGCTGTGACATCATGGGCTTCTTCCTCAGGCAAACGGACACCTTTCAGATTGTTGGAGTGCGCCCCCTGCTGTTGGGAAGTCTTCTTCTTCTCTTGTTCTTTATGAATTTTTCTCACAGTGTGTCAGATATGTTCAACTGTCTCTTGTTCCTCACAATACTCACATCTGCCAGTGTTATGCTTCCCTATTTTGAATAATGTACCATTTAATCCTGTGTGGGCAAATCTAAGTCTTGATATAAGATAAGATAGTCTTTATTGATCTCACATTGGAGAAATTCACTTGTCACATCGGCTCAATAGTCAGTCAATAGTCAGCAGTAGGAAAGGGTGCATCAGTTATATACAGTGTATCTTCCTATATACAGTGGATCAAAAAGAAAGTGAGAAAAAAAATAAGAATTAAAAAAATACAAAAGAAATCGGAGTAGGCAGGTGATGTCATGTGTACTTCCCGGTTATATACACATATATATACATACATACATACACACACACACACATATACATACTGTACATACATATACATATATACATACATACATATATATATATATAAATATAAATATATATATATATAAATATAAAGGCAAGGAACAGGCAAGGCAAGGCAAATTTATTTGTATAGCACAATTCAGTACAGAGACAATGCAAAGTGCTTTACATGATTAAAATACAGGAAAAGAAAACAGAAAATGTAGACATCAATAAACAGCTGGACTAAAAAAGTTGAACTAATGCTGTTTCAGTAGAACAGTTTAACTAGAACAGTCAAAAACTCCTAAACAAATGTGTTTTTAATCTTGATTAAAAAGAACTCAGGTTTTCCGCACTTTTACAGTTTTCTGGAAGTTTGTTCCAGATAAGTGGAGCGTAGGAACTAAATGCTGCTTCTCCTTGTTTAGTTCTGGCTGTAGGTATGCAGAGAAGGCTGGAGCCAGAAGACCTTAGTGCTCTGGATGGTTGATACACTGATAACAAGTCTGTGATGTATTTAGATGCGTTCAGCAGCGTTCTGGATCAGCTGCAGCTGTCTGATCCACTTTTTAGGCAGACCTGTGAAAACACCGTTGCAGTAATCGATTCTACTAAAGATAAACGCATGGATTAGTTTTTCCAGATCCTGCTGAGACATCAGTCCTTTAATCCTGGAAATGTTCTTCAGGTGATAGAAAGCCGATCATATATATATATATATATATATATATATATATATATATATATATATATATATACCTACATACACATGTACTGACATATATTCACTTGGTGATAGCAGCAGAAGTTCTTCCGGATCATTGCACAGGTTATAGCACAGTGTATTAAATAGATTATTGCACATTATTTATTGCCCAAAGTTATAACAGTTGTGGTTATATAGAACAGATTGCTGGATCAATGTGTGCTTCTGTGCTTTTTTGTCTGTCTTGTGTCTCTGCTCTGTCTTCTGTAACCCCCAGTCGGTCGAGGCAGATGACCGTTCATACTGAGCCCGGTTCTGCTGGAGGTTTTTCTTTCCTGTTAATGGGGAGGTTTTTTTTCCCTGTTGCTTCATGCTTGTTCAGTATGAGGGATTGTTGCAAAGCCATGGACAATGCAGACTACTCTCCCTGTGGCTCTACGCTTTTTCAGGAGGAAATGCTGCTTGTCAAGACCTTTATGCAATCAACTGGTTCCCTCGGCTAAAATGTTTATCCATTTTAGCCGCGCAATCCTCCATAATTAAAGTCCGACAGTCCACAGATCGCAACAGTTTGTTGATACAAAATTAATTGTTCATCCACTTCAGCAACCAATGCATTGGAATTACGCCCTTATGTGTCCACACTATATTTAGATGGCCATCATATCGGTGGTAGCGCTACACATACCTAATCCAGACGAATGATTGTTCAAATCCAGCGCCGAGCTGATCAACTGCGTCCTCACGATGTCTATCCTGTCCGACGTCACCTCAGGTGAGCTGAGTTCGATCAGCTGATGCTCCACTCCAAACACGTAACCTCCAGCCCAGTCTTATCTTGCGCAATCACCACCATCAACCATGCAGAAACACGTATCTTTACTTATGCACAGTTCGTGAAGATGCACAAACAGTTTTTGACTGGTTTTGTAGCAGTCAAGCCAATACTTTAAGCCACTGAGGTGCTGCATCGGGGTAATAGAGTTGACGCGCTTATTGTTACCTTTTTGGGAGTCCGAGTCGTCAGGGCATGTTGAACGCTTCGTCCATTTATTTTCCTCTTTGCATATCAAATGTCCATCATACATGAACACATCTCCAGACAACATATAAAGCAGACTTGCTTGCTTGTATTTATCTTTTTGCGGTCAAAAACTGTTTTCCCCTTCCGGGTGGAAAACCTACCTATCAAAGAAAAGTTCCCCCCTTAAATAGACATGAACGCTAATTACCCAATCAATGCATTTGCGCTCCTACATATAGGATTAAAGATTAAAATCTTATTTCTTTTAAAGGCCAGCTAAAGATATTTTAAAGCTGCTTCCACTTTTGGACGAATGTGTATGAATGGTTTGGTAAAATATGTACCGTGACTTACAGATGACGCCCAAACATTTGGGTTTGCTGCCATCTAGAGTTGGAAATAATAAATGTTTTTTCCTTCAAAACAAAATTCATGTTATAAATAATTGTCAAAATAATATGGTTGGACGTAGCAAAAATGTTTTTGATAACTTTTGATCCTCTATGTGTGAGGAATTTTTTGGAGTAACTTTGAATGCCATAACTGTAACGGTTTAGGAGTAGTTTATTCAAATGTAACACCCAAAAATATTGGAAAATGACATCTTTGATGAGAAATGAATGATTTCCTGTAGGAGCTAGCCCATTGCTTCAAGAGGCTTTTTTGTAGGGCCTATGAAGTTACATGCACTTACCGAGTTTCATAATTCTCAGACAAAGCATGGCTTGGGGCTTACTGATTTAATGCGTTTTTAATGGTTTTCCACAAACCTGATTTTTGCAATGCGACAGCTCAGGCAAATATGCATATTTCATAAAACGTTTGATAACTTTCAACCCTCAAGGTCTCATCTCTACGCTGAAAAAATTTGAAAGTGATAGCTTAAAATGCCTAGGACTAGTTTGTTAAAGTTCGAGGCAAAAACCGTCAATATTTTACCCTTTGACCCAAAATGCCAGGCTTCCTGTGGGTTTTAGAGCATACCCACAATAGACTTTTTTTCATAACTTTAAAAAAGCTACCTAGGTAAAAAATTTCAGCTTTCTACGTGTTACGGTTTGGCCCAACTCACTCTAGTTGGCGCTGTTGAGCGGGTTTGCCACGCCCGCTTTCAATTACACTAAAATCCTGCGATTTCTCACGGGGGACAATTTTGGGTAAAGTTTGGTGAGTTTTCATGCATGTTTAGGCCTCCAAAAAGCCGTTTCAAAAGTCCCAAGAATAAATAATAATAATAATTAAAGCCGCAAGCGGCGATGAGCGGCCCTCGCAGCCAAGCACCGCTGGGGTACGCGCACCGCCTGCCGCCAGCCACCGCAGAAGCTGTCACGCAATTTCCCTGCCCGTCCACCGGGCGATTCACACAAACCCGTTTGGCAGCGCTCCCCCACAACTCACAAAAAAATCAGGTGCAGATCGGTCGATGCAGCGAGGAGATACAGCCGTTGAATAATGATAATGCATTTGGCCACCGGGCCGGACTAAATCGTTCAGCGAGCCTACCGTTTGACACCCCTGGTTCAAACATTAGTTTACTGGTTGAAATGCAGTTCAAAGTCTTCAGCTGAAAAGTTGTACACAAAAAAGGTGTTGCACACAAATAAAACTTGTTTTGCACACAAAAATATATGTTTCACACAAAAAAAATTTGTTTTGCAAACTGCCAACCTTGCGCTCAAAATATCATTTATAAGTTTTCCTCCAGTACAAAATGGTCTCTGCTCGACTACAAAACAATCCCACCCACGCTGCAGTAAATTTATGCCAAAAGTCACGTGATGCATTAAGAGTTGTTGTTGTTCAGACTTCCCAACAGGAGAGGTTAAACCATGTTGATGGAGATGAGCAGACAGGACGCTCTCGGGTAGGAGACTGAGTGACAGGCTGGTTGGAAACAGGTGCGTGCGTTGCTTCGTCAGAGAAATCTATCTGAAGGAAGAAGGAAAACGTTGGCGGTAGGCATAAGCAAGTTTGTGACTGGATCAGGATGGCGGCTCAGGTTGTAGAGGATGAGGAAGAACTACATAGTGATATGGATACGTATAGTTGAACGCCAGTTGCTAGTTACTGGGGAAGTGGAAAATTCAAAAGTAGTGAAGCAGGCAGAGGTTCTGGGAATTCAGGAGACAAAGGAAATCTTGAAGACGACAGTACAGATGATGGAAGCAAGGGTGTGCATAAAAAGATTCAATTCAATTCAATTTTATTTACGTCAGACCAGGTGTACCTACTATGAAGAAAAAAGAGAGAGAGCAAAAAGTTAAAAGCTGAAATGTCAACAGTCATTTCAATGTAATGGAATGAAAAACTGGAGAACAGTAGACTGTAGAACCGTAGAAATCAGTAGAGTGATAAAAATATACCCTGATGTCCTCCAGTAGCCTAAGCCTATAGCAGCACAACTATAGATGTAGCTCAGGGTAACATGAGCCACTCTAACTATCAGCTTTGTCAAAAAGGAAAGTTTTAAGATTAGTCTTAAAAGTAGACAAGGTGTCTGCCTCACGGACCAAAACTGGGAGTTGGTTCCACAGGAGAGGAGCCTGATAGCTAAAGGATCTGCCTCCCATTCTACTTTTAGAGACTCTAGGAACCACCAGCAGACCTGCAGTCTGAGAGCAAAGTGCTCTGTTAGGAACATATGGGGTAATCAGAGAATGGGAAATGACCTAGAAGTTGGAAAGAGGCTATTGTGGTTCCAATTCCAAAAACGGGTAAAGATAGCTCAAAACCAGAGAATTATAGACCTATTGCTTTAACATCATGTTTAAGTAAAATTATGGAGAAAATGGTAATTGAAAGATTAATTTATTTTGTTGAATCAAAAGGGTACTTATCAAATTATCAAAGCGGTTTCAGAAGAGGAAGGAATACTATGGATCCAATTGTGTGTTTACAACATGAGGTACTAACAGCAAAAGTTAATAAAGAAAGTGTTTTGGCAGTGTTCTTAGATATAGAAAAGGCTTATGATATGATGTGGAAAGAGGGATTATTGATCAAATTGAGGAAAATGTAAATTTGTGGAAGAATTTATCATTGGGTAGAGAACTTTTTAACAATTCAATTCAATTCAATTTTATTTATATAACGCCAATACATAAACATGTCATCTCGAGGCACTTTACAAAGTCAAAATCAATCATATTATACAGATTGGTCAAAAATTTCCTATATAAGGAAACCAGTTGATTGCATCAAAGTCCCAACAAGCAGCATTCACTCCTGGAGAAGCGCAGTGCTACAGGGGGAGTCGTCTGCATTGTCCATGGCTTTGCAACAATCCCTCATACTGAGCAAGCATGAAGCGTCAGTGGAAAGAAAAACCACCCATTAGCAGGAAGGAAAAACCTCCAGCAGAACCAGGCTCAGTATGAACGGTCATCTGCCTCGACCGACTGGGGGTTACAGAAGACAGAGCAGAGACACAACAAGACAGACAAAAAAGCACAGAAGCACACATTGATCCAGTGATCTGTTATACATTAGATGGTAATAGTGGTGATCTGTCTTCCCTGGATGATGTCACAGTTAACAGAACGTCAGACTAGGTGTACCTACTATGAAGAAAAAAGAGAGAGAACAAAAAGTTACAAGCTGAAATGACAACAGTCATTTCAATGTAATGCAATGCAAAACTGGAGAACAGTAGACTGGAGAACAGTAGAAATCAGTAGAGTGAGAGAAATAGGCCCCGATGTCCTCCAGCAGCCTAAGCCTATAGCAGCATAACTACAGATGTAGCTCAGGGTAACATGAGCCACTCTAACTATAAGCTTAAATTCTATTCTTGATATAACAGGAAGCCAATGAAGGGAAGCTAAAATTGGAGAAATATGATCCCTCTTGTTGATTTTCATCAGAACTCTTGCTGCAGCATTTTGGATCAGCTGAAGACTTCGAACTGCATTTTGTGGACTTCCTGATAGTAAAGAATTACAATAGTCCAGCCTTGAAGTAACAAATGCATGGACTAGTTTTTCAGCATCACCCCTGGACAGAATGTTTCTAATTTTGGCGATATTCCTGAGGTGAAAAAAAGGAAACTCTGGAAACCTGTTTAATATGGGATTTAAATGACATGTCTTGGTCGAAGACAACACCAAGATTTTTAACTTTATTTCCAGAGGCCAGAATGGATAATACAGGTAAGAGTTGGTAAGAGTCTTTCAGGGAGAAATTAAAAAGAACCACACAAGGCAGTATTATCAGTCCTTTATTATTTTCAGTTATGATAAATGATGCACTTAAAGAAATAGAAAATAAATTGGGTTGTTCATTGTTTGCTGATGACGGAGCTATTTGGAAACGTAGAAGGAATGTTAAATATATTGTAGGCTCTTCCTGGCTCTTATTCAAGAGCCAGGAAGTGAGCGGCTTGCTCCTTTATTATCTTTTTACACATTTAGTCAGCATTTCTGACTGCTTTGAATCCAGTGTAAAACTAGAAAAGAAAGATACAAAAAAAATGGCTTAATAAACAGCCATGTAAATATCAGTATTAACGTATCAAAGTATCAGCTGCTTAATATCAACTCAACAGGTATTTTCACAGCCGGCTAGAAAAGTGGCAAATTAGCAAGTAAACACACACACTCTGCTGTCACACAGACCACGACATTTTACCGTTGCTTTTATACACAAAATAACCATAAAAGATATTAACATATCTTATCGAATCTGTAAACAATGAGCAACACTTACAACCATTGCTTTCGGAGATTAACTGCATTGTTGCTGCCCTGAGACGATGCACACATGCTCTCTTCCTCTTGTTTGCGTCTTTACTTCCTACTTCCGGTTTGGAAGATTTTCAACATAAAAGCACCGCAAATTCATTTAAAACAGAGAAGGGTATATTAACAATTCAAAGTAGTTTTTAAATGTCTTTTAAACATATTAAACATATTCAGGGCAGAACAAAGATCTAGAGAGAGTAAAGCAATTTAAATTCTTAGGAGTATGGTTTGATAAAAAAACTATCCTGGAAAGTGCACATAGATAAGGTTATTGAAAAATGTAAAAGGATACTTAATATATTGAGATGTTTAGTTGGGTATGAATGTTACATTCCTGCAGTGAAAAAGAAAGGGTTCATAATGAAGTTGGACAATTATTCAGAAAGCTACAGAATTAGGATTAAATCATTTAAATATTAGTCCAACAGTACCATTATCAATAACACCACCATGGATTTTACCTGAAACAATAGTAGATTTAACAATATTGGAAAAGAAAAATAAAGATAAAATGTATATGTGTAATTCTATAATAGTGGAGGAATATATAGAACAGTTTTATAATAATGTAAAAATGTATACGGATGCATCAAAAAAGCAATTACGACAAACTGGAGTAGGTGTAATAATTCCAGAGTTTAAACTGCATATAGGGAAGAAATTAAATGAAGGAATATCTGTTTATACGGCAGAAATGATTGCATTATTAGTTGCTGTAGAATGGATTGAGGAAGTGAGACCATTAAGAGCTGTCATATGTTCAGATTCAAGTTCATCATTGATCAGTTTAAAAAGAAATCATTCAGAAAGCCGTCCAGATATCTTATTAATAATTCAACAAATATTATATCATATTCAGATGATGGGGTTATCAGCTGTGTTTCTTTGGGTTCCTGCACATATAGGAGTGAAAGGTAATTAAATGGCTGATAAGAAAGCTAAAGAGTCGATAAATAAAAGTAAGAGTGATTAAGAATAGACATGGGTAAATCAGAGGTTCAAAGTATTATGCTGCCATCTTGTGGTCAAAAATAATACCCGTTTTTATGACAAAATGACATCTTTGATGAAAATTAATTGACTTTCTTTAGGGTTTACACAATTGGTCCAAGAGACTTTTTTGTAGGGACTGAGAAGTTACATCTGCTTACCGAGTTTCATAATTCTCAGACAAAGCATGGCTTGGGGCTTACTGATTTAATGCGTTTTTAATGGTTTTCCACAAACCTGATTTTTGCAATGCGACAGCTCAGGCAAATATGCATACTTCATAAAACCTTTGATAACTTTTAACCCTCAAGGTCTCATCTCCACGCTGAAAAAATTTGAAAGTGATAGCTTAAAATGCCTAGGACTAGTTCGTTAAAGTTCGAGGCAAAAACCGTCAATATTTTACCCTTTGACCCAAAATGGCAGGCTTCCTGTGGGTTTTAGAGCATACCCACAATAGACTTTTTTTCATAATTTTAAAAAAGCTACCTAGGTAAAAAATTTCAGCTTTCTACGTTTTACGGTTTGGCCCAACTCACTCTAGTTGGCGCTGTTGAGCGGGTTTGCCACGCCCGCTTTCAATTACACTAAAATCATGCGATTTCTCACGGGGGACAATTTTGGGCAAAGTTTGGTGAGTTTTCATGCATGTTTAGGCCTCCAAAAAGCCGTTTCAAAAGTCCCAAGAATAAATAATAATAATAATAATAATAATAATAATAATAATAATAATAATAATAATAAAATCTGCAGTTACAATAGGCCTTCGCAGCGCTTAGCTGCTCGGGCCTAATAATAATAATAAAATCTGCAGTTACAATAGGCCTTCGCAGCGCTTAGCTGCTCGGGCCTAATAATAATAATAAAATCTGCAGTTACAATAGGCCTTCGCAGCGCTTAGCTGCTCGGGCCTAATTAAAACCGCAAGCGGTGATGATCGGCCCTCGCAGCCAAGCGCCGCTCTGGCCTATGGGCCACCGCTAGGGTACGCGCACCTCCCGCCGCCAGCCACCGCAGAAGCTGTCGCGCATTTTCCTCGCCCGTCCACCATGCAATACACACGTACGCGTTGGGCAGAGCTCCCCCACGACTCACAAAAAATCTGGTGCAGATCGGTCGATGTACCGAGGAGATACAGCCGTTGAATAATGAAAATGCATTTGGCCACCGGGCCGGACTAAATCGTTCGGCGGACCAGATCCGGCCCGCAGGCCGTACGTTTGACACCCCTGGTTTAAACATTAGTATACCAACTTAATCAAAGGTATCTTACTAGCTGTTAATCCAGCTTCATGTGAAAAGTTAACAATACCTTTTTAGTTATTTAAAGTTAATTATTTCATGTGTTTAAGGGTTTCGTTTCTTGCATTAAGACAGCTTTTATGAAAGTTTGACAGTTAAATTGGTGGATACACACCCAAAAGTAATAATGTAAAAGTAACACTTTAGCAATTGGAATATTGCTAAAGTAACACATTAGCAATATTCCACATGTGTATGTTGTGTACAAACTTTAGTAATTTCTAACAGACCACTTCACTCTCAGAAAGCAGGTCTGCTGGTGGTTCCTAAAGTCTGTAAAACCAGAATGGGAGGCAGATCCTTTAGCTATCATGCTCCTCTCCAGTGGAACCAACTCCCAGTTTTGGTCCGTGACGCAGACACCCTGTATACTTTTAAGACTAATCCTAAAACTTTCCTTTTTCCATCCATCCATCGTCTTCCGCTTATCCGGGGTCGGGTCGCGGGTGTAGCAGCTTCAAGAGGGAGGCCCAGACCTTCCTCTCCCCAGCCACTTGGGCCACTTCCTCCGGGGGAATCCCAAAGCGTTCCCAGGCCAGCAGAGTCTCTCCAGCGTGTCCTGGGTCTTCCCCTGGGCCTCCTCCCGGTGGGACGTGCCCAGAACACCTCACCAGGGATGCGTCCAGGAGGCATCCTAACCAGATGCCCGAGCCACCTCAACTGGCTCCTCTCAATGTGGAGGAGCAGCGGCTCTACTCTGAGTCCTCCCCGGATGACTGAGCTCCTCACCCTATCTCTAAGGGATAGCACAGACTCACTATGGAGAAAACTCATTTTGGCCGCTTGTATCCGGGATCTCGTTCTTTCGGTCACGACCCAAAGCTCGTGACCATAGATGAGGGTAGGAACGTAGATCGACTGGTAAATCGAGAGCTTGGCCTTTTGGCTCAGCTCTCTCTTCACCACAACGGATTGGTACAGCGCCCGCTTCACAGCAGACGTCGCACCAATCCGCCTGTCGATCTCCCGCTCCATCTTCCCCTCATTCGTGAACAAGACCCCAAGATACTTGAACTCCTCCACTAGAAGCTGGCTCTTGGGACTTTCCTTTTTGACAAAGCTTATAGTTAGAGTGGTTCATGTTACCCCGAGCTACCTCTATAGTTATGCTGCTATAGGCTTAGGCTGCTGGAGGACATCAGGGTCTATTGTTCTTCAATTTTGCATGACTGTTGTCATTTCAGCTTTTAACTTTTTGTTTTTTCTATTTTTTCTTCATAGTAGGTACACCTGGTCTGGCGTTCTGTTAGCTGTGACATCATTCAGGGAAGACAGATCACCTGCTATTACCATCTAATGTAAAAATCATTACTGGATCAATGTGTGCTTCTGTGCTTTTTTAAGTCTGTCTTGTTGTGTCTCTTCTCTCTCTTTTGTAACCCCCAGTCGGTCGAGGCAGATTACCGTTCATACTGAGCCTGGTTCTGCTGGAGGTTTTTCCTTCCTGTTAATGGGGAGTTTTTCCTTCTGCTGTCACTTCATGCTTGCTCAGTATGAGGGATTGCTGCAAAGCCATGTACAATGCAAACGACTCTCCCTGTAGCTCTACGCTTCTTCAGGAGTGAATGCCGCTTGCTACGACTTTGATGCAATCAACTGGTTCCCTTATATAGG
The DNA here is from genome assembly GCA_037039145.1 of Fundulus diaphanus. NCBI lineage: Eukaryota > Metazoa > Chordata > Actinopteri > Cyprinodontiformes > Fundulidae > Fundulus > Fundulus diaphanus. The sequence goes on along the minus strand of CM073138.1, from coordinate 43,141,720 downwards.
AATTTCTTTTACCAATCTGGATAATCTGACTTAATATGTATAATCTGATTGATTTTGACATTGTAAACTGCCTTTAGATGACATGCAGGCATGGACTGGTAATCGGGCGTACCGGGCATTTTCCCGGTGGGCCGACGTGCTGTTTGGGCCGGCAGACCCGACATGTATATTAATAATATGTATTATTATTATTTTATATATCTGCCTCGTTATATTTGCATAATGCATGAATAAAAATAAAATCAGCAGCGCAAGAGTCTGTTCCGATCATCCGGCCCTTACCACAGGCTACTGCAGCCCATTGGTTATTATCCCTGACAGTCTAAAGGGCTAGGCCAATCATAAAGTAGAAAAACACCTTCACGCTCCATGTGGAACTTTGTGCAGCGGTGTTGACAGTAGTAATGGATAAGAAACGCAAGGTAGGCGTAGAGAAACTGCACGAAAAAAAGAAACGAGTTCTTCAAACGGATGCTGCGAAATGTGTCAAACTGACTGACATGTTCCCAACAGCAGGCCCTTCATCTGCTCCGGTGTCTGATGTAAAATATGGTGGTGGTGGTGGTGGTTGTAGTCAGTGACGTGCGGTAGGGTTCATAGCTGGTGAGGCACTGACGTCATCAGAGTCAGATTTACAAATATATACACTCTACAGAGTAGACTCATTGCAAAGTGCTGAAGGAGACTGATTGAGCCAAATAAATTCACCAAGATACATGGAAAAATATTGGTTCTTTGATGAAAAAAAATTGTCATTTGATTGGTAACAGTTTATGAGTTATTATGGATTTCTGCATTTGTAACACATTCTAAAACTATAACCCACATTACGCACATTTTATCACAAAAACAAAACATGAATAAGTATCGCTGTCTTACCTCTACTCTTTCTGAACAAAAATATCATCATTTTCCGGTAAAAGTTCTCTTTATCTTCTTCAGTTTTAAAAGTCTCTCAGTCTCAGTGGAGCTCACTGCCAGGGAGGAAAGCCTTCCCTGATCAGTCCTGTTCCAGCTGTATGTTTAGAGTCTTTTTAGTGCTTTACTTGTTTAGCAAAACTCGCTAATAAAATATCAATAACTTGTTTTGACTCTACTATTTGGGGATCACGAGCGGTGCCCCTTGAGCGCCCCCTGCCTAGTGGCCAAGGAACTGCCGGCCTCACCTACAACCAGTTCTTTGCTGTTTATGATCGGCCAGCACCACGAAAACATGTTATCTGCACACAGTTTGATGACCAAAACACAATTCGTAATCCACATATATTAAATTGTGGAAAATCAGTTCATAACTGTTTGAACAATTGAATTTCTGATCTAGAGACAGGAAGATGCATTCACAGAATGGAAGTCAGCGCAGTTAACATGGGATTGCGCAATCCCAGGGGAGGCCAAGCTCGCTGCGGCATCACCGGCTTCGCTATGAAGCGCCACCAAGGATTTACATGAAAAATAGCGAAAAGTCTGCGATTTTAAAGAAAATATGATCAAAAATTAGGAAATTAGATAAATAAAATACTTATTACAAATGACTGAGTAAATCAAAATTTATATTATGTTATTATTTATTTTCTTTCTTTCCATGATGACAAGTGAGGCCTTTCTCTGGTTCATTTTGTCATTGGCATCCTTTTTTACACAGTGAGTGCACATTAGTCCAAAGTTACCCTACAGTATCTGGAAGACTTAATAGATCTGATGAACAAATTACAATAACTTCTTATGATGATGTAACGTGATAATATGTGTGATTGACCGTGACACCTCTCTTTCTCTCTCACTCTGATCTAAGAATTGTTGTTGTGCTGTGGTGGAGTTTACATTTTACAGTGTTAATAAATTAAGATTTTGGAAGTATTTTAAGTGTCCACTCTCACTAATCCAAAATGCCAGGGCCGATTTTTTTCTCCCAGTCCACCCCTGATGACATGTTTCATGATTTGGCGCTATATAAATAAAAACTGAAATGTATTGAAGAAGAGTAAGTTTGTCAGTTTTCAAGCAGGATTTGTATATCTGTTCAACTTAAATATATAAGGAAACCAAAGAGTTAAGATCACTTACTTACCAAGAGAAATTCCTTTGGGGTTTATTTGTGGTCTCTTGCTGCCCCCTGCTGGACAAGTTTGATCAAATACAAATGCTTTACATGTCAACATGGTGTCAAAATTCAGATTTCAATCTAAAATGGCTTACTTCCTGTGATACTTGCACTATGACATTATTTGTAAATTCTGAGCGTCTTGCTGAGATCTACAACTGTACAAAATTTCATTACTCTACGATGAACTAAGTGAATAGCAAAGGGTCCTTTGAAAATTGCTTGGTGGCGCTATAGAGAAACTAAGTCCTGCTCACTAAAGTTTGTTATGGATGGTGGATAAGGATGCATCCAAATGAGTTTTAAGCAGCTCGGCCCAAAACTGTGGAATTCAGAGCCAAACGTATGACAGCAGCGTTTGAGGTGAATATGCCACGCCGCCACGCCCCCCTGCTCCATCGAATCCAGTTGGGCCTGAAATCCACAACACATCAACATGTGTTCTGTCTGTGGACACAGTTTCATGTTGATTAGCTCAGAAGGGTAACATAGCGACCGCTTACAACAAAACATGACACTTCCTGTTGTCAGGGGGCGTGGCCTAAGCAATGTCATCATTTGACCATTGGATATTATAGGAGACCTGATGGTGATCAATTACTGAAAGTTTGGTGCCTCTGTGTGTTTCTGTGTAGGAGATATAACACTTTTATATTTTGTGGCAAATAGATGAACTTTGACCCCTGCCAACGCCCCTCCAGCATGCTCAAAAACTCACCGTTTTGATAACTTTTGATTGGCCATGCCTTATGATCAGACTGCCCGAGTTTCAAGCCGATCGCTGGATATCTCTAGGAGGAGTTAGATCTTATACCAATGCTGTAACTGTCAAAATTGAGGTCAAAATCAGACTTTCAGTCTAAAATGGCCAACTTCCTGTGATACTTGCACTATGACATTAATTGTAAATTCTGAGCGTCTTGGTGATCTCTACCACTGTACCAAATCTCATGTCTCTACGATGAAGTAAGTGAATAGCAAAGGGTCCTTTGAAAATTGCTAGGTGGCGCCGTTGAGGCATTTTTCTTTTGATTTTTGTAACGACCTTAAAATACAAAATTTTTAAACAGTCACCATGCATCTGCAAAGTTTGGTGAGTTTTTGAGTATGATAAAGCCCCCAAAAAGGCCCCTCTTTAGGGGGGCAGAATAATAAGAATAATTTACAATACAGATACAATAGGCCTTCGCAGCGCTTAGCTGCTCGGGCCTAATAATAATAATAATAAAATCTGCAGTTACAATAGGCCTTCGCAGCGCTTAGCTGCTCGGGCCTAATAATAAAATCTGCAGTTACAATAGGCCTTCGCAGCGCTTAGCTGCTCGGGCCTAATAATAATAATAAAATCTGCAGTTACAATAGGCCTTCACAGCGCTTAGCTGCTCGGGCCTAATAATTAAAGCCGCAAGCGGCATCGATCGGCCCTCGCAGCCAAGCGCCGCTCTGGCCTATTGGCCACCGCGGGGGTTCGCGCACCGCCGGCCGCCAGTCACCGCAGAAGCTGTCACGCATTTTCCCCGCCCGTCCGCCGGGCGATACACACGAACGCAATGGGCAGCGCTCCCCATGACTCACAAAAAATTTGGTGCAGATCGGTCGATGCAGCGAGGAGATACAGCTGTTGAGTAATGATAATGCATTTGGCCACCGGGACGGACTAAATCGTTCGGCGGGCCGGATACGGCCTGCGGGCCGTACGTTTGACACCCCTGGTTTAAACATTAGTGTACCAACTTAATCAAAGGTATCTTACTAGCTGTTAATCCAGCTTCATGTGAAAAGTTAACAAAACCTTTTTAGCTATTTAAAGTTAATTGTTATTTCATGTCTTTAAGGGTTTCGTTTCTTGCATTCTATCTCTAAGGGAGAGCCCAGACACACTACAGAGAAAACTCATCTCGGCCGCTTGTATCCGGGATCTCGTTCTTTCGGTCACGACCCAAAGCTCATGACCATAGATGAGGGTAGAAACGTAGATCGACTGGTAAATCGAGAGCTTCGCCGCCTTTTGGCTCAGCTCTCTCTTCACCACAACGGACCGGTACAGCGCCCGCTTCACAGCAGACGCCGCACCAATCCGCCTGTCGATCTCCCGCTCCATCTTCCCCTCATTCCTGAATAAGACCCCAAGATACTTGAACTTCTTCACTAGAAGCTGGCTCTTGGGACTTTCCTTTTTGACAAACCTTATAGTTAGAGTGGCTCATGTTACCCCGAGCTACCTCTATAGTTATGCTGGTATAGGCTTAAGCTACTGGAGGACATCAGGGCCTATATTTATGAAAGTTTGACAGTGAAATTGGTGGATACACACCGTCTACTTTTAAGACTAATTTTAAAACTTTTCTTTTTCCATCCATCCATCGTCTTCTGCTTATCCGGGGTTGGGTCGCGGAAACCCTGTTTTAACATACTCCTATCATCTCAGCTTAATGAAATCCAAAGAACATATATTACATAACTTCTTCCACTCAGAAGACATACAAGGCAGATACATTCCCGCTTTAAAGGTATACTATGCAACCGGGGTTGATTTTCCAGCGAGGCTCCCCCCAGAGGGCGAAAGTAAAAGTGCACTGTCGTAAAGATGCTAAGCTGTTCTGGTTTCACCGTCAAGACAGGCGCGGTTGTTTTGAGCTTAGCAGACAGGCGAACGCAACGAAAAGTGGAAAAAACGGCAGTACAAACAATTACTAACAGTGAAGGTATGAACATCAAGCTTCCCGCAGCGCTATCTTGGCGAGGCGGCCGCGGCGGCCGCCGCCGCCAAGCCGCGGCTGCCGCCGCCGCCGCCGCCGCCTCGCCAAGCCGCCGCCGCCGCCGCCGCCTCGCCAAGCCGCAGCCGCGGCCGCCGCGGTAGCGTCTCGCCAACATAAAAAAAACAACAACAAATAATAATAATAATAATAAAACTCGATATGCTTGCATGTTTATTTGACGTTAACACGCGGTTCTTTGTTGTTGCTTTCGCGCGTGCATATAGTGAATGGCAGGGCAAAAACACATGGAGTTCTCGCCGTAAAGCGAGACTTCTGTGTGTGCGAGCCGAGGGCTCTTGCATTGCAAGTGCGGTATTTCCCCCACAGACCCCCAGGGCGGCCGAGAAAACCTTTGTTCGACCTGAAATGACTCATTTAATCATCCAAAACGGTATGGAACACATTAATCAACTGAAAAATGTTGCATAGTATGCCTTTAACCCAAAATACCAACATGGGGGATATAAGCTCGAATCACGGGCCATAGACATTATATACGTAGACGCCCCATTGGACGCTGCCGGCCGCTAGGCTGACATGCCTACAGGGCGGCCATCTTGGGTGAGACCACAGATCAGACAGCTGCTGTCAGAATGAACAGGAGGCAGCTCAGATCTCATTTTAATCATATGTTCACAGTAATCGTGACCTTTTGAGTCAGATTACACATATTTATTCAGAACCAAAGCATTTTAAACTGAAGTCAAACTGGATGATATATACTCACAGTTATATATTTTGCAGTTATATATTAATATAATAAGCACACATAAATTATACATCTCTCTCTCTCTCTGTCATATATATATACTGTATATATATATATATATATATATATATATATATATATATATATATATATATATATATTTGATGAATATTTATTTTGATAGACTACTCATTGCAATCCCTTTTATCATCAATCGGATCCAACAGGGTAGCTTCCTACTTCATGTGTAAATACATTTACAAATGACACTTTAAACTGTACAAAAAACAGATACTCATAAGTGGCCATCTGACACTTTTTAAGAATATGTGATGACAACAGCACTTATCTACATAGGAGCAAAACTATATACAGACAAGTGAGAGCTGAGGTGTCAATAACAGCATTTAAAAATTATATATATATATATATATATATATATATATATATATATATATATATATATATATATATATATATATATATATACATACAAAATAAACAATATATATATATCCTCAGTCACATATCTCAGATATCGGGGTGTTAAATGTACTTTTCTCTACTTCGATCCCTGCTACCCATTAGCACATATTGTGTTTATGCCGGGAAAAACTGTAACTGTAAAGCATGAGGATTATCTATCATACAATCTTACTTATGGAAGGTAATTCCCCAGGATGTGGTTTGTAGAGTCCTTTTAATGGCGCACCCATAAGCAGAGCAAAAATCGGGCATCCTCGGATGGAGCTCTGGAAGTTTGCTGTCAATACAAAATCAAAATTATAAAATAGGGAGTACCAATATGGCGGCTGGTGGCTTCAAAGCACTGAGCTATACAATACACTGGAGTGCTAATCGCCCGCTGTTAGAACAAGTCGCTTTGAAGCCACCAGCCGCCATTTTGGTACTCCCTATTTTCCCCCAGTAACTAGGGAATATGTGCGCTACAGCATCGAATAACGAGGATTTTCTGATGTTTAGGGGGGGCTTAAAACTTTTAAAATGTCAAATGCCATATACTTTTATGTTATGTTCTAAAACTATCAAGTACTGAGAAAGTGATGTGCTGAAATATTTTGCATTTTATTCATTTAAATATACATATATAACATTTATAAATATATAAATAACAATATACAAAAACATATTTACATATATGTATACATATATATACATGTATACATGTACAAATATTTATATATACATATATGTATATTTAATATGAATAACGTAAAATATTTCAGCACCTGATTTCCTAGTAGTTGATAGTGTTAGTACATCCACTGACTGTAGAATTACCTATGAAACGATTTCACACAGCCAGAAAACTGCTTTTTGCTGCAAACAAATCCTATGGAATTCTGTGAGAGTAGGGAGTAGCAAGATGGTGGCCAATGACTTCAGTTATTCGGCAAAATCAGCACTCCAGTGTATTATATAGCTCAGTGGTTCAAAGCGACTCGTTCTAACAGCGGGCTACTAGCACTCCAGTGTATAATATAGCTCAGTGGTGCGCCCTCTTATCATAGCCCGATGCTAATGTTAGCTGCCCATCTAGCTCTCCAGTTTGATCCTTCACAAGCTCATATTACATATTCACTTAATGCAGGTTACAATCACCACCCCGTGTTTTACTGGTAGTACCCGCCTCTCTATAATTAAGCATGTTCTTTAACTTACAACCCTCATGTAAAGGGGTCTGCATCTCAGCCCTGTGACTGCCTCACGCGACCAGCAGGCAGCAGGATCCTTAACAACGCCACAGCAGAAGACTTTTCGCCCGAGTTTTCCTTCTTTAACTATTATTCTTCTTACCAAAACACTTATGGTATGACTTTGAGTCCATATATTTACAACCCAGCTTACCTGCAAAACAAAGAAATACCGCAGGTTACAGAGCTGCTCTGTGCGTCTTCTCCAAACTGTTTACTCTTGCGCTGGCCAACTTCTTCTGCTGGCCAGAACGTCCGCAACTGGTACAAGCGGCACCGAGCGCCCTCTGCTGGCGAAACTCATATCATACGTTTTACTAATAGGGGGTTTTCACTGACGTCACTGGCCAACTTCCGGTCCGCCATAATGGGTGTCACACTTCCCTATCTCTAGTTGTCCTACACGTATTTTCGTATCGAGAATGGATAAGTACGCCAGCACGCTAGAGCGACCAGATAAGGACGTATATCTGAGGAAATGTTCCGTGATCGACCATATGGACCCCTATGCCCTCCACGGTGCCTTGTTTAGCCGTAATCCAGATGATTGGCCAAATGTAGAGCACGGCGACATAGTGCATTACCTGGTGTTCAGTGAAAACCCTCTGCACACTCTTGAGGAAATGAGAGCTTACAAGGGTCTAGAGGCTCACAACCAGTTCACATCTGGTTGGGTACGAGATGTAGAAGTTATGTACATCAAGGAAATCGCCATCATACGTGGACGGGTGAGTTTTAATAAGATGGTAAAAATGTAAACAATCCGACGCAAATGCGTCGCATGCTTCTGCGGTGGCTGACGGCCGGCGGTGCGCGAAGGCGCTTGGCTGCAGGGCCGCTCGACGCCGCTCGCGGCTTTAATTATTTAAGCAAAACAATGACCAGTGCAAAATTAAGTTGTATTTACCGTATTTTCGCCGGCAAAAGCCTACCGGCATAACCCGGAAGTAGCGCGGACGTCACTTTCCATATCGGACGTCTTCGGCTACCTTGTTTGTGGTGTGACCGCCTATACTTCAGAACAGTTCTGAAGCTACAAGTCCTTTGAGTCTCATGTGCAGTTCACGAATGGATGGGTTCAGGAGCTGCAGATCATAAAGCCAGCAAACAGTGGCAACACAGCAACTCGTTCAAAGGTAAGCTGTGCTCAGACGGGCTCTGGCACATGCTAACTGTTAGTAGCTGCTAACTGTTAGTGCTAACAACCACTCACGCATGCAATGTACTTTTAACTAGCTGCTATGTGTTTCAAACGTTTAGAACACACTCTCATTGACATCGGGATACTGTGGAAAGTTATGTTCGGTCGTCTTACAGCTGCGATCCAAGCGAGCCGACGACTCTTTGTTATCTCTAACAGTTGTTCTCCGTGGTTGCGCCTCCAGGCAGGAAAGCGGTGGAAAATTAACCCGTTTCTATGTTTTTCCCATGGCGATCATGTGTTGCGCTGTTACAGCCCACAATACAGCAACGGTTTACATGTTTTAAATACTTAACAGTTAATTACCTGTGACAAAGTGAGCACCGCAGACTCTGGCGTATTCCAGCTCAACACTGTCCAAATCGGACCTGGACATCCGTGTCAGCCATAGGTGACGGCGTTGTTCAGAGAGCTGTTTTGTTCTTTCACACTGATTCACTATCACGGCTGGTAGGCGATAGAAGGAGCGTTGATCTCCACCTCCACGGGCCGTGCAACCAACCATTAAACACGTTTTCCCCATTGTTCACTTCCAATACTGCCTAAGCCCAGCAAACACGTCCAGGTGGGGCCCATGTGGGCCTCACTTGGGCTAGATGGGCTTCAGCTGGGCATGGGCTCAGGGTGGGCTGTGTTGCTGGGACCCATGTGGGCAGCCCATATACTGCCCACATGACTCATGTGGGCAGTAGATGGGCTAGACCAAGCATGGGCAATAGGTGTGCTCCAGTTGGGCAGCCCTTACAAATTCAAAATGGTCAAATCAACATGTTACAGCCACTGAAAGGTCTCCTTTTTTATGCTATTTTATTTATTTATCTTTAATAAGTAAAAGTCTTTAATATCACACTAATCCAGCCTAGATCATGCATAAATTATTTAAATAATTGAAATTTAAATCACTTCACAACCTTTCAGTGAAGCGGCTGAAAATTTTGGGATGTTTTTGAGATGTTTCATGATAAACTGGATCAATATTCAAAAAGTTTTTAATGTTTCTTCCTTTTTTGTTTTCACACAGGTGAATTCTACTTTCATATTGATACACTGGAATTAACGTCAAACCAAATACTATATGTGCTTTGTTATTTTATTATTATATATATAGCGTAATGATTTTGTACACTTTTTATCTAGTTAATTCTGTTCTAACATCATCACGCTGTGGATTTAGTAGCTTTTAAGAGCTTTTTTAAAAAAAAAACATGTTTTTCTAAGATGTCTTGCAAACGAAGGATGCTAAGAATTTAGTATTTCATCATGGCCTTTTTAACAAACTTTAGAAGGGGATATAAATTACCACAATTCTCAATTCAATCACTAGGGGGCAGTGAACACGAGACAGGGGAACGTTTATAATGTTGATATTTTAATAATTTCACAACTAAATTAGTATCTTTTACGATCACCCAAGCTAATTAAACAAATCCGAAAATGGTCTGTAACAGAACTAAACCTTGGATCGTCCAGGATCATCGATAGTCTTGCTAACAAAACAGTTATATTTCAACCGGAAGTGGATTCTGACCACGCTTAGCCGGAAGTTAGCAGGCGCCATTTTGTGCACAATAGCCTAACCGTGTTCCGGCGTCATTGGATGGATGTTTTTTTTTATCCTTGCAACGAAGACTGTATCTTTCGGACGACATACAGGTAAGAATTCCTCTACATCTAATAAATACTGGAATACAGGGATACTTTAGAGAATTCTAGGGGTTTTAGAGTATCAGCAGCAACAAAAAAAAGCCACAGTTGTAGGTGGCCACGACCGCAACGTGGTTGAGGACTAGGCCGAGCCAGCTGCTACCGCCGTCGGCTCGGAGCTTTGGCTCTGCGGCACATTCTATCATCTTAAGGGAATCAGAGCTAGATTTGCACTGGCTGGTTAGTGTATTTCTTTTTTTTTGGCAGTCGGTATTTGACCGAAAGTTAAAAAGTGCCGTGAGTAGACCACAACGCCAACCGTTTTCTTTCACTTTATTTCTGAAAATGAAGTCGCTTTTTTGGCTCTCAAATAAGTGACGATGCAGTGTATATAACCAGCAGAAATCCCTCCGCCTTATAATGCACACATTGATGTAGTCACCTCTGTGATGCGATATACTCAAAACAAATCTAGCTTCACTTAATGGACTTAGATCTATGATTAACCCCAGAACATTTTTTCTAACCAAATCATTCGCAGTTGTTGGTTGGAGTTCATCTGCTGTGTTTAACATAGCTGAAAGTTTCTTTTTTATTATTATTATTTTTTTTTAAGAAATAATGTCTTCGGAAGCAAGCAGGAATTCCGGTCTTTAAAGCTGTTTGAAGTTATATTTGGTAAATGCATAATGGATAATTAATAACTGTAATATAGTAACTTTTGTCAAGATACATTGACACTCATTTTTGGCTATGGTTATTACTGAAATGCCATTTCAGTCATGCTAGAAAGCTTAATTTAATGTAATTGGGATATTAAAGTAATCGGTTTTTGGTGAATATCACTTCAACATGGTTGACTTTACAATCCTTGCTGAGAGTGTTGTTGGCACATGTGAAGTGACCGTAACATATGTTTCCTGCAGGAGCTTTAAAGAAGAACAGCCTAACCAGCCAGATCACCAGGAAGGATGTGGAGAGGGCAGTGTCAAAATGGCTGATTGGATCACCACCAATCACATCGTGAAGTTTGCAGACGACACAACGGTGGTGGGCCTGATCAGAGACGACAACGACCAGGACTACAGAGAGGAGGTGGAGCAGCTGGTGGGCTGGTGCAGAGACAACAGGCTGATCCTGAACGTGGAGAAGACGAAGGAGATCATCGTCGACTTCAGGAAGAACCGGCCTCGCCATGCTCCACTGCTCATCAACAACTCAGCTGTGGAGGTGGTCAGCAGCACCAAGTTCCTGGGGGTGCACATCACAGACAACCTCACCTGGACTGCGAACACCACGTCACTGGTGAAGAGGGCACAGAAGCGACTGTACTTTCTGCGGAGGATGAGGAGAGCCCGCCTGCCCCCGCCCATCCTCACGACCTTCTACAGAAGCACCATAGACAGCATCCGGACCAGCTGTCTCACTGTGTGGGGTGGAGGCTGCAGTGCCGCCGACTGGAAGAACGTGAGGAGAGTGGTGAGGACAGCAGAATGGATCATCGGGGGTCCTCTTCCCTCCATAAAAGACATTTCATTCCAGCGCTGCATGTCCCGAGCCTGTAACATCATCAGGGACCCCTCACACCCCCACCATGGACTGTTCTCCCCGCTGCCCTCTGGGAAGAGGTTCCGCAGCATCTGCTGCAGGTCCTCCAGGTTCTGCAAAAGCTTTTTCCCTGCTGCCATCAGACTGTTGAACTGCTGTTGAACTGCTAAACTACAACCCACAAACTCTGCACAACATTTGCATTTTTTGCATCATTGCAGCTCATATAGCATTACAAATGCTATCGGACTCCTAGTCTAAAATTGCACAAATAAATGCATTCATGCACAAATGCCCTTGCACAATCTAATCTGTACATAAATGTCTTTTTTGTTACATTTCAATTGTTTGTATACTGTATACTTAAAATCTACTGTTTACTTCTAAATCTGCCGCACCTAAAACTGTAATTTAACTTCTACTGCGATTTACAAAAGCTGTATGAAACAAAATTTCGTTCTGTACGCACTCTGTGCATACCGAATGACAAATAAAGTTGTCTAAGTCTAAGGGACAGGGGAGGCAATAGACAGGCCAGACAGGTCCGTCCTTCTCTCTCCTTCTCCCACTAGATCCACTTCTCGCTCAGCCGAAGAAAATTTGTTATGGGACCATTTTTTTTGTCTGTTCCATTTTTTTGTCTTGTATAAAACTTTCATAATCTGTATCATATTGTGTGTATTATGCATCTGTAAAATACATATGCTTTTGAAATAATAAAAAACCTTGAACAATGACATGGCATTTTTATTTATATAGTGCATAGAGGCAACTCACAGTTGACTGCATCAAAGTCTTCACAAGCAGCATTTACAAAAAATAATAGGTACATATTACAATAATAACACAAAATGACCCACTCCAAAATTAAATAACCTGTAATAATAAAGGCTATACAGTGTAGGACGCATGTGGGTGAAAACTGGGTTGCCCATGTGAAACCCACCCTCAGCCCATGTGGGCTTGCCCACAAGGGGCCACCATGGAACCCACTGACAAAACTAGCTGGGCCCCAGCTGGGCTGCCCAGCTGGGGCCCACTCACCAGCCCACATCCAACCCGCATGGGCCCCTCATGGGTGTGTTGGCAGGGAGGCGTAATACAATGCGGGTCAACTGTGCGAAACGGCAGACACCCAATATGGCGGACGCGCAGAGTAGTCACGTGAGCGTGACGTCAGCTGAAAACCCCCTATACTGGGGTTTTCAAATTCGTTGGAGGTGAGCCTCCCCTAGGAATAGGTAAAGATAACCCCCCCCCCCCCACAAACCTACCCCTCACAGGTCCCTGCAGTAAATGCATCTTACTTTTGTGTTCCTGGAATGCTGTGTTTCAAAAACAACTGATAGCCCAATACATGTTTTTTTTATTGTATTTCTTTTAACAAAGTACATTCATAAAAAAGGCCTATTCATAAAATATCCATCCAAATATTTCCATTTTACATGCTACTTTAACTGAAACATCACGGACAGAGGGCTTAGTTTAAAAATGTAACTGTAATTAGAGCAAATTCATAAACGATTGTTTTCAACAGCAGACAAACTGAACTAGACAGACACCAATGTCAAACTGAACTCACGTCAACAGGAGACGTCAACTGAAATAATAATAAAAAAGATAACCTGAATTTAACAGACGTCCACACGTTCCATATTCCAATTTACTTTTTAGGCTAATTATACACAATTTAGACCTATTGCTATTTTAACAAACAAGCATTTTATTAGATGTTATCTCTTATCTGATGTATTTCTGATGTTTGGCGCTTTGTTTTACCTTTTGTTAAAGTGCTCTTTAAATAATGATGACATTGATTATGATCAGAATAAACTTTTGCATCACCTCCCAGAAGCTGGAAAGAAAAGAGACAAAAACATTTTCACACCTCACTTAGTAACTAATATTTTAGTCTAAATATTTTAGCCTAAATATTTTAGGCTAAAATATTAAACTTTTTATTTGTTTTTCTTCAATCCCACGGTGATGTTTAGCAATTTCTGCCAAAGGCTGCAGCATTTTCACTTAATCCATCTGAATGCAGTATTTGCAAGACTTCTTCTGTCTTCTTCTCTGTCTTCTTGCGCCTCCCCTGTGACTCTTTGGCGCCCCCCAGGGGAGGCGCGCCTCACCTATTGAAAACCCCGGCTGTATACTTTAACAGTAGTCCATCAACAGAAATTGTCCTTAGACCTTAAAATAAAACGGGGGGCTACTGTTTTAATGTACTTCACTCTTTCATAGTGCCACAATAGCAATGAGGTGCCGAAACAGCCCGCTTAAAATCTGTATTGGCATCTTAAAAATGGTCCTATAGCTTAAATTTTTTGTTGATTTTGTGGCCGAATAGAAGAGATGTTCTCAAAGCATTAAATAAGCCTTTTGACTTTTCAAAATTTTGTCCTTTAAAGGTACTTTTAAGTTACTATTCATTAAATTTGTCAAAATCCTATGGAACTCTGGACATATGACAGTGGCGTTTGAGGTGACTTCGCCACGCCGCCACGCTCCCCTGCTCCATGGAATCCACTTGGGGCTGGAATCCACAACACACCAATATGTCTTCTGTCTCTTGACACAGTTTCATGTTGATTAGCTCAGAGGGGTAACATAGCGACCGCTTACAACAAAACATGACACTTCCTGTTGTCAGGGGGCGTGGCCTAAGCAATGTCATCATTTGACCATTGGATATTGTAGGAGACCTAGTGGTGATCAACTACTGAAAGTTTGGTGGCTCTGTGAGTTTTTGTGTATGAAATATAACAGTTTTGTGTTTCATGGCGAGTAGGTGAACTTTGACCCCTGCTTACCCCCCTTCACCATGCTCAAAAACTCACCGTTTTGATAACTTTTAATTGGCCATGCCTTATGATCAGACTGCCCGAGTTTCAAGCCGCTCGCTAAAAATCTCTAGGAGGAGATCCATCAAATACCAATGCTATAAACGTCAAAAATGGGGTCAAAATCAGACCTTCAATCTAAAATGGCCGACTTCCTGTGATATTTACACTATGACATTAATTGTAAATTCTGAGCGTCTTGGTGAGCTCTACCACTGTACCAAATCTCATGTCTCTACGATGAAGTAAGTGAATAGCAAAGGGTCCTTTGAAAATTGCTAAGTGGCGCAGTTGAGGCATTAGGCCACGCCCACCAAAATTTGTTATGGATTCCTGTTGGGGGGTGGATAAGGATGCATCCAAGTGAGTTTTAAGCAGCTCGGCCCAAAAATGTGGAATTCAGAGCCAAACGTATGGCAGCGGCGTTTGAGGTGACTTCACCACGCCGTCACGCTCTCCTGCTCCATCGAATCGACTTGGGGCTGGAATCCACAACACAACATGTCTTCTGTCTCTGGACACAGTTTCATGTTGAATAGCTCAGAGGGGTAACATAGCGACCGTTTACAGCAAAACATGACACTTCCTGTTGTCAGGGGGCGTGGCCTAAGTGATGTCATCATTTGACCATTGGATATTAAAGAAGACCCGATGATGATCAATCACAGAAAGTTTGATGCCTCTGTGTGTTTCTGTGTAGGAGATATAACAGTTTTATTTTTTGTGGCGAGTAGGTGAACTTTGACCCCTGCTAATGCCCCTTCAACAAGCTCAAAAACTCACCGTTTTGATAACTTTAATTGGCCATGCCTTATGATCAGATTGACCGAGTTTCAAGTCGTTCGCTCAAAATCTCTAGGAGGAGTTCCATCAAATACCAATGCTATAAACTTCCTGTGATACTTGCACTATGACGTTAATTGTAAATTCTGAGTGTCTTGTTGAGCTCTACAACTGTACCAAATTTCATGTCTCTACGACGAAGTAAGTGAATAGCAAAGGTTCCTTTGAAAATTGCTAGGTGGCGCCGTTGAGGCATTTTTCTTTTGATTTTTGTGACGACCTTAAAATACGAAATTTTTAAACAGTCCTCATGCATCTGCCAAGTTTGGTGAGTTTTTGAATATGATAAAGCCCTCAAAAAGGCCCCTCTTTGGGGTGGCAGATTAATAATAATAATTAAACACTACAGATACAATAGGCCTTCGCAGCGCTTCGCTGCTCGGGCCTAATTAACACTACAGATACAATAGGCCTTCGCAGCGCATAGCTGCTCGGGCCTAATAATTAACACTACAGATACAATAGGCCTTCGCAGCGCTTAGCTGCTCGGGCCTAATAATTGGCATCCTCCCAACCATGATTACCTCGTCCTCAGTAAGTGAGGCAGCGTTGGAGGAATCTTTAGAAACTGTGCTGTGTCTGAACTGTCTAGAAGCAGTAGAGCTTTCTGAGCTATCTAAAATATTAGCTTCATCTAAACCTTCTACCTGTATGTTAGACCCAATCCCAACCAAGTTGTTTAAGGAGATATTCCCCTTGATCAGTGGTCCTATTTTAGACATGATTAATCTATCCTTAGTAAATGGATATGTGCCACAGGCTTTTAAAGTAGCTGTTATTAAACCTTTACTTAAGAAACCATCTCTTGATCAAGATGAGTTAGTAAATTACAGACCTATATCTAATCTTCTTTTCTTATCTAAAATTCTCGAGAAAGTAGTTGCTAATCAACTTTGTGAACATTTACAAAGTAATGACCTACTTGAGGAGTTTCAGTCAGGCTTCAGAGCTCATCATAGCACTGAAACGGCTCTGGTGAAGGTCACTAATGATATTCTCATGGCCTCAGATAATGGACTTGTGTCTATACTTGTCCTGCTAGATCTCAGTGCTGCATTTGATACAGTTGATCACAATATTCTCCTACAAAGACTTGAGCATACTGTAGGGATTAAGGGGAAAGCATTAGGCTGGTTTAAATCTTATCTGTCTGACAGATTCCAGTTTGTTCATGTTAATAATAAATCTTCTTCAAGCTCTAGGGTCACTTGTGGAGTACCACAGGGTTCAGTCCTTGGACCAATTCTCTTTACTATATATATGCTTCCCATTGGCAAAATTATCAGACAGCATGGGATTAATTTCCACTGTTATGCTGATGACACTCAGCTATATTTATCCATAAATCCTGATGAATCCAATCAATTACTTCGACTGCAGTCATGTCTTGATGACATCAAAAGCTGGATGACTTTAAATTTCCTGCACTTAAATTCTGACAAGACAGAAGTTATAATCTTTGGACCAGAGTCCTCAAAAAATAAACTTCTTAATCATTCACTGAATCTGGATGGCATTAACTTGGTCTCTGGTGGTAAAGTAAAAAATCTTGGTGTTATTTTCGACCAAGACATGTCATTTAAATCCCATATTAAACAGGTTTCCAGAGTTTCCTTTTTTCACCTCCGGAATATCGCCAAAATTAGAAACATTCTGTCCAGGGGTGATGCTGAAAAACTAGTCCATGCATTTGTTACTTCAAGGCTGGACTATTGTAATTCTTTACTATCAGGAAGTCCACAAAATGCAGTTCAAAGTCTTCAGCTGATCCAAAATGCTGCAGCGAGAGATCTGATGAAAATCAACAAGAGGGATCATATTTCTCCAATTTTAGCTTCCCTTCATTGGCTTCCTGTTAAATCAAGAATAGAATTTAAAATTCTTCTTCTAACGTATAAAGCCCTTAATAATCAAGCTCCATCATATATCAGAGCTCTGATTACCCCGTATGTTCCTAACAGAGCTCTTCGCTCTCAGACTGCAGGTCTGCTGGTGGTTCCTAGAGTCTTTAAAAGTAGAATGGGAGGCAGATCCTTTAGCTATCAGGCTCCTCTCCTGTGGAACCAACTCCCAGTTTCGGTCCGTGAGGCAGACACCCTGTCTACTTTTAAGACTAATCTTAAAACTTTCCTTTTTGACAAAGCTTATAGTTAGAGTGGCTCAAGTTACCCTGAGCTACCTCTATAGTTATGCTGCTATAGGCTTAGGCTACTGGAGGACATCAGGGCCTATTTTTTTTCATTCTACTGATTTCTACTGTTCTCCAGTCTACTGTTCTCCAGATTTGCATTGCATTACATTGAAATGACTGTTGTCATTTCAGCTTTTAACTTTTTGTTCTCTCTCTTTTTTCTTCATAGTAGGTACACCTGGTCTGACGTTCTGTTGACTGTGAATTCATCCAGGAGGACAGATCACCGACTATTACCATCTAATGTAGAACAGATTACTAGATCAATGTGTGCTTCTGTGCTTTTGGTCTGTCTTGTTGTGTCTCTGCTCTGTCTTCTGTAACCCCCAGTCGGTCGAGGTAGATGACCGTTCATACTGAGCCCGGTTCTGCTAGAGGTTTTTCCTTCCCGCTAACGGGTGTTTTTTCTTTCCACTGTCGCTTCATGCTTGCTCAGTATGAGGGATTGCAGCAAAGCCATGTACAATGCAGACGACTCTCCCTGTGGCTCTACGCTTCTCCAGGAGTGAATGCTGCTTGTCGGGACTTTGATGCAATCAACTGGTTTTCTTATATAGGAACATTTTTTGACCAATCTGTATAATCTGACCCAATCTGTATAATATGATTGAACCTAACTTGTAAAGTGCCTTGAGATGACATGTTTCATGAATTGGCGCTATATAAATAAAATAAAATTGAATTGAATTGAATTGAATTAAAGCATTTCTATTTGATCAAACCTGTCCAGCAGGTGGCAGCAAGAGACCACAAATAAACCCCAAAGGAATTTCTCTTGGTAAGTAAGTGATCTTAACTCTTTGGTTTCCTTATATATTTAAGTTGAACAGATATACAAATCCTGCTTGAAAACTGACAAACTTACTCTTGTTCAATACATTTCAGTTTTTATTTATATAGCGCCAAATCATGAAACATGTCATCAGGGGTGGACTGGGACAAAAAATCGGCCCTGGCATTTTGGATTAGACTGGCCCACCACATTTTTTTGTGTACTGAATGTGTATACCAACTGTGCAATACCAACTGTGCAATACCTTGATAATGGAAATTAGTGAGAGTGGACACTTAAAATACTTCCAAAATCTTAATTTATTAACACTGTAAAATGTAAACTCCACCACAGCACAGCAACAATTCTTAGATCAGAGAGAGAGAGAGAAAGAGAGGTGTCACGGTCAATCACACATATTATCACGTTACATCATTATAAGAAGTTATTGCTCATCAGATCTATTCAGTCTTCCAGATACTGTAGGGTAACATTGGACTAATGTGCACTCACTGTGTAAAAAAGGATGCCAATGACAAAATGAACCAGAGAAATGCCTTACTTGTCATCATGGAAAGAAAGAAAATATATAATAACATAATATAAATTTTGATTTACTCAGTCATTTGTAATAAGTATTTAATTTATCTAATTTCCTAATTTTTGATCATATTTTCTTTAAAATCGCAGACTTTTCGCTATTTTTCATGTAAATCCTTGGTGGCGCCTCATAGCGAAGCCGGTGAGGCCGCAGCGAGCTTGGCCTCCCCTGGGATTGCGCAATCCCATGTTAACTGCGCTGACTTCCATTCTGTGAATGCATCTTACTGTCTCTAGATCATAAATTCAATTGTTCAAACAGTTATGAACTGATTTTCCACAATTTAATATATGTGGATTACGAATTGTGTTTTGGTCATCAAACTGTGTGCAGATAACATGTTTTCGTGGTTCTGGCCGATCATAAACAGCAAAGAACTGGTTGTAGGTGAGGCCGGCAGTTCCATGGCCGCTAGGCAGGGGGCGCTCAAGGGGCACCGCTCGTGATCCCCAAATAGTAGAATCAAAACAAGTTATTGATGTTTTATTAGCGAGTTTTGCTAAACAAGTAAAGCACTAAAGGAACAGGACTGATCAGGGAAGGCTTTCCTCCCTGGCAGTGAGCTCCATTGAGACTGAGAGACTTTTAAAACTGAAGAAGATAAAGAGAACTTTTACCGGAAAATGATGATATTTTTTTTCAGAAAGAGCGCCACAGGGACTTAAATTATAAGTAGAGGTAAGACAGCGATACTTATTCATGTTTTGTTTTTGTGATAAAATGTGCGTAATGTGGGTTATAGTTTTAGAATGTTACAAATGCAGAAATCCATCATAACTCATGAACTGTTACCAATCAAATGACAAATTTTTTTTCATCAAAGAAACAATATTTTTACATGTATCTTGGTGAATTTATTTGGCTCAATCAGTCTCCTTCAGCACTTTGCAACGAGTCTACTCTGTAGAGTGTATATATTTGTAAATCTGACTCTGATGACGTCAGTGCCTCACCAGCTATGAACCCTATCGCACGTCACTGACTACAACCACCACCACCACCACCACCACCACCACCACCACCACCACCACCACCACCATATTTCACATCAGACACCGGAGCAGATGAAGGGCCTGCTGTTGGGAACATGTCAGTCAGTTCGACACATTTCGCAGCATCCGTTTGAAGAACTTGTCTCCTTTTTTCGTGCAGTTTCTCTGCGCCTCCCTTGCGTTTCTTATCCATTACTACTGTGAACACCGCTGCACAAAGTTCCACATGGAGCGTGAAGGTGTTTTTCTTTTTTTTTTTTTTTTTTTTTTGTCTCAATGCCAGATAGAGCTCGACAGATTTTGCTTTTACAAGTGGAGCGAACAGCTTTCGCCATAGTGCTCCACTTGATTTATGCTTGTAAATAGCTTTATTGTGATTCCTGCAAGGAGAATTTCAAATTATATGGACATGACAATGGGAGAGTAAAGGAAGAACAAGAAGTGAAAGTGAAAGAAAAAAAAAGAGTAGAGGATAAAGAAAGAGGAGATAAAAGGGAGAGAATGATAAAACCTTCTCCGTCTGCTCCGTCACCTGGAAAGGGAGATGCAAAAAGAACAGCACAACCAACAGACATAAAGCAACAAATACAATCGAATAACACCTAGATGCCATTGCTAAATCATATATATTATTATGTAAGCTGACGTGTGTAATGTGATACTTGAAAAAAGAAAGTGAAAGAACATAAATAAATAAATAAATAAATTATAAGATTACTGTATATAAGTGAACACTTAATACCTGGGACCCAGCACCTGTGGGAGTTTGTGAGAGTGCACTAGTTTAGGTGAAAATTTTCCAAAAGGAAATAGCTTGATAGTGGTTGTGGGGAACCAAAGGCCCGCCTTCCCCGAGCACAGAGGCAGGAGTCAGGGGACCCATAACCCCAGACTCCCAAAGGGGTCCCTAAAGCAGGTCGCCCAGGAGGGGCCGACACAGGATATCTGCAACCCCCCCCCCCAAGGAAGGAGCAGAGACGACCCCGAGGAAATCCCCCAGCCACCGCAATGCCGACGCCCTCAAGAGCCGCGGGGACGAGCCCGTGGGCTCCGCCGGCAGCCAGCCCCGCTGGAGTGGTCCCGGCCATGGGCCCTGGGGGCCAGGGGCGCCCCGCCCCCGTGACGGGGGCCCCGGCCGCCCCCCGGGGGGCCAGGCCCCGCAAAGAGGCCGCCGGGAGTGGGCCGGCGCACGCCTGGGAACCCGCCCCAAACCCGAAGCCAACCAATGCGCCAGAGGGCCAAGGCGCCCGCCAACGAAGTGGAGGAGGGCAGGACGTGGGGGGATGGGCTCCGCACCTAGCGGAGACTTGATATGTTTTTGGGAGAGGGAGCGGACCACACCCATACCTGGGGAGAAAAAAAAAAAAAAATGGAAAACTCATTCACACCATCCCTCCCTTGTGCCCCACTCACCACACACAGATTAAAAAAAAAACCTTACCATGCCTTACCCATGCCATCCCTGCCATCCCTGCCCCCCGCCCCTCCTGGGGGGAGTGGAGGCATCAGCCCCAGACCTGGCAAGCCGCTGACTACGCACCGCAGCCCCCCGCCAAGACCCCGGACACAGTGGCCCGCACCTCCTCCAGGCCCCAGACTCCTTGCCGCCATCGGAGAACGGAGGTGTGCAGAAGACCCCGATCCTCCTTACGCCCGCTCAGATGTTGTGTTATTGCATGTTGTTCTCAAGTGCGTTTAAAAACTGGGAGCGCCGAAGGGGATGCACAGCACAGCCCACCTCCCTTCCGGAAGGAAGCTGTTGCCAGCGCACCCCCTCCGGGCGACTGCCCAGAACCCTCAATGTCTAAGTGGGAGAGGAGGTGAAGGGAGCCGTCCGAGGTGAGGCTCACACAACATAAGCCCCCCCCAGACGTCTTCCCCCCACCCCCCCTACCATGGCCTACATGAGTGTGCGATGTGAAAATGTTTGAAGTGAAGGTGTCTAAGATGCATGATAAAATTGGGGAGAGGGGCGTCACCAGAAAGTGGCAACCTCCAGTAACGCCCCCTCCCCCAGGACCTACATGTGTGGAGGCGTGATGGAGCAGACAGAGGGAGGAGTCCGGGGATGGGGAGCAAATGACTGGGAAGCTATCCCAGGGAGCCAGCTCCCCTACTGACTCCAATAGGCACCCCCGCTCCCCGAACGCTCCGCCCAGAGAAGGGGGCCTCGCCAGCGGCACCACCATAGCCCGGGGGCCAGGGAGAGGCCGCAGGGCCTGCCAGCCAACCACCCACCAGGACCAACACCTCAACCCCCCCAGCCCACCCACCAAGCCTACTGGCTTTCCCCCCCCCAAAAAAAACCAAAATAAATAAATTAATAATAATAATAATAATAATAATAATAACAATAATAATAATAATGATAATAATAATAATAAATAAATAAGAGGGGGGGACCCTGGCCAGACGGCCCGCACGAGCCACCCCAAACCCCACCCCCCAAGCGAAACCCGCACCGGAAGACGACACGGACCAGGACCGGGACAGGGGGCCGGACACAAGCCCACCAGAACGTCCACCCACCCCCCCACCCGTAGATTTAATCCCTCCCCAACACTAATGTTCAAACAACTCACTATACATTCGACAGTAGACATCCAGGCTGGGTAGGTCCCTACTCCCCCTCCTAAAGTTTTTCTACTTTATGATTGGCCTAGCCCTTTAGACTGTCAGGGATGATAACCAATGGGCTGCAGTAGCCTGTGGTAAGGGCCGGATGATCGGAACAGACTCTTGCACTGCTGATTTTATTTTTCTTCATGCATTATGCAAATATAACGAGGCAGATATATAAAATAATAATAATAATAATAATAATACATATTATTAATATACATGTCGGGTCTGCCGGCCCAAACAGCACGTCGGCCCACCGGGAAAATGCCCGGTACGCCCGATTACCAGTCCATGCCTGCATGTCATCTAAAGGCAGTTTACAATGTCAAAATCAATCAGATTATACATATTAAGTCAGATTATCCAGATTGGTAAAAGAAATTCCTATATAAGGGAACCAGTTGATTGCATCGAAGTCGCAACAAGCAGCATTCACTCCTGAAGAAGTGTAGAGCCACAGGGAGAGTCGTTTGCATTGTACATGTCTTTGCAGCAATCCCTCATACTGATCAAGCATGAAGTGACAGCAGAAGGAAAAACTCCCCATTAACAGGAAGGAAAAACCTCCAGCAGAACCGGGCTCAGTATGAACGGTAATCTGCCTTGACCGACTGGGGGTTACAAAAGAGAGAGAAGAGACACAACATGACAGACAAAAAAGCACAGAAGCTCACATTGATCCAGTAATCTGTTTTACATTAGATGGTAATAACAGGTGATCTGTCTTCCCTGGATGATGTCACAGCTAACAGAACGCAAGACCAGGGGTACCTACTATGAAGAAAAAATAGAAAAAACAAAAAGTTAAAAGCTGAAATGACAACAGTCATGTAAAACTGGAGAACAGTAGACTGGAGAAAAGTAGAACTAGGTAGAGTGAGAAATATAGGCCCTGATGTCCTCCAGTAGCTTAAGCCTATAGCAGCATTACTATAGAGGTAGCTCAGGGTAACATGAACCACTCTAACTATAAGCTTTGTCAAAAAGGAAAGTCCCAAGAGCCAGCTTCTAGTGGAGGAGTTCAAGTATCTTGGGGTCTTGTTCACAAATGAGGGGAAGATGGAGCGGGAGATCGACAGGCGGATTGGTGAAACGTCTGCTGTGAAGCGGGCGTTGTACCGGTCCGTTGTGGTGAAGAGAGAGCTGAGCCAAAAGGCCAAGCTCTCGATTTACCAGTCGATCTACATTCCTACCCTCATCTATAGTCACGAGCTTTGGGTCGTGAGCGAAAGAACGAGATCCCGGATACAAGCGGCCAAAATGAGTTTTCTCCATAGTGTGTCTGGGCTCTCCCTTAGAGATAGGGTGAGGAGCTCAGTCATCCGGGGAGGACTCAGAGTAGAGCCGCTGCTCCTTCACATTGAGAGGAGCCAGTTGAGGTGGCTCGGGCATCTGGTTAGAATGCCTCCTGGACGCATCCCTGGTGAGGTGTTCTGGGCACGTCCCACCGGGAGGAGGCCCAGGGGAAGAACCAGGACACGCTGGAGAGACTCTGCTGGTACTGCATGAAAAGTGAGATTTTCGTCCCCGTAAACTACCGCAGATCTCCCTCATTTTCGGCAGTTAACGACAATTTGCAACCCGCGCTTGTCGCCGTTTGTCAGTGCCACAAATTGTCGGAACCGGACAATGACGTATGTGGAGAGCGATCAGCTGTACTAATGGCCCTAATTAGCATATGAATGCAGCGAACCCGCACGGCTGGCCAGGTCTGGCTTGAATAACCTACTCAGTATAGGCTGAAACCACTATTTTCAAACAAGTAAAATCACTCGTGATTGGCAGCAAAACCACACGTGGCCAGGCCAGGCTTGAATGTTCTTACTCGTGATTGGTTGGCATATATATATTTATTTATATTTTTATATATATATATATATATATATATATATATATATATATATATATATATATATATATATCCATCCATCCATCCATTTTCCAAACCGCTTTATCCCTCATGGGGTCGCGGGGGTTGCTGGGGCCTATATCCAGCGTTCACTGGGCGGGAGGCGGGGTACACCCTGGACAGGTCGCCAGTCTGTCGCATATATATATATATATATATATATATATATTCATATTATGCTGTATATTCACGTTATCCTACACTACTACACTATTATTAGGCTACCATCAAGGACATGAATGAATTTATACAGGAAATGAACATTTGCCAGGAACATGTTTATGCAAAGAAAGAGCTTTATTAAAACAAACACAACTATATACAACGCGAGGATCTGCCCACACATGCGTATCCAAAAATTACAACTCCGTGAACTGTCCGTTTGCCTCCTCGGGGTTGGAGGTAACTGGCAGCATTCTCTCCGAGGCAGGTCCGATGTGCAGACGCCTGCTGTGCGTGGCTCTGTACTTCGGCGTCGCCTCTAACCGGGACTGCAGCTTCACACAGAGTTCAGAGAGATCCAGCCTACGAAATAACGGCGGCCGTACAATCCATCCAGAGACCCCACCAACAACGCCATATTCTTCGCCAGACATGCGGTCGACGGTGGCGGACTTCCAGAGTTCCACTTCCTCATCCGCCTGCATACTCTGCCTCGATTCCAGCAGCTGTAAAAAAAAAAAAAACAAACAAAAAAAAACAACAATAAATCAGTACTGTGCGATGGGATGCACTGCGTATGGACACAACACATCTACAGGGTTTCCCGCAGCGCTATCTTGGCGAGGCGGCCAACACGTGACGTTAACACGCTGTTTTTTGTTGTTTCTTTCGCGCGTGCGTGAATGGCAGGGAAAAAACAAATGGATACCCCCCGCTCAGCGAGTCGGTCCGCGCAAAACGTGTCGTCCCCCCCCAACTCACCGCCTCGCCTAAGCAAACTCCTGCGGTAAACACTGATCTATCAATGCACCTGAAAAATAGTCACCAAATAAAGTCTTACCCTCTTTCTTCTAGCTCGACTCCGAGCTGAATTCTTGGCAGCTTCAGCTCCTGCGTACCGTCTCATAATACTTACAGGCGGCTGGAAAACAATTAAATGAGAGTGGTATGAATAAAAATCAAACGCAAGTCACAGTAACAAGGAAGGACAAAACAGTAAAACAAGTCACTTACACACAATGTCGTCTTTATCAACATCGTGTAAATCTGGACTTGCAGTTATTGCTCCGAGCAAATAGGTCACCGCCTCATTATGAGGCGTGCTTAGTCTGTGAAAACAAAATGTACAGTTATGATCGGTATCTATCCGTATCTATGTCCTTTTACCGCATAATGAAAGCATATTCTTTAAATCTTACCCTTGCTCCGGTTCATAGCGCCTGAGGACATGAACACACAGGAGCGGAGCGCTCAGCACGTTTTTTTTTACTTCTTCTTCTTCTTCTTCTTCTTCTCTATCATGGCGGATCGCAAGCAACTTTAAGGTGCATACCGCCAACTACTGTTCATGAGTGTGTAGCAACACTGTTTTACATCTATTAAATTCTATTTGTTAATTTTGTATTCTGAAGATAATAAATAATAAATAAATAATGCTTTCCTTAATCTATAAATATCCTTTATATTTCCTTTATTTCCCAATAATCCTTTAAGACTCCATTCTTGGCCTGTCCTTTTATTCCCAACAAGTTTGTAAAATTGTTGAAGTTACATTTTCATCCATACTACTTTTAATTTTCATCCAGTATACTAAACCTAATTTCATTCTTCTGAATTCCAGTGGAGTTTCTCCAGTCTCTACTAAAACAGCGTTGATAGGTGTTGTTTTCACTGCTCCTGTGCATATACGTAAAGCCCTGGGACATCGTCTTGGGAAAGTTTAATGGCTGCAAAGTCGGTCATATCGCTGGTTCTGTTGCTGGTTGCTACGTGCGTTCTCTATCGGTTTGTCCTACCTAAGCGGCAAAAGGGGCGTTGCTCTTGAGACGGTGAAATCACGTGCGTGGTACGCTATTCCCTCACTGCCTTTGCAAGCAATATTCCAAAGACTTTATTCTCCTTGAAGAAATGGACTGGTGTCCTCTGTGACAACTTCTTACAGTATGTGGTTTGTCCAAAATGTATGACAGTATACATGCTTACTAAAACCTACGAGCTCAGACGCGATGGCACAAAGGTTTGTAAGACTTGTGGTCACATACCATTCTACAATCACCCACAGCTAAAGTCTGCATTAAGGAAGAAATGTGGCTCTGTCTTGCTAAGAAAGGCGAAACCTCCCCCTGCAACAGTGATTTGCGTTTGTATAGCTCACAGCATTTTCATTTACATGTTAAAGCCTCCCCTAGAATTAGGAGGAGGGGGGTCATGGGAGGGACAACTGCCACGTCAATTTCTGACAATTCATGGCAGTTTTCGGTGTTGCCTGCAAATTACCGCGAACAGCCGTTAACCTGAAATTCCACGACAATCTACAGTGCCGCATAGTGACGGAAATCACACTTTTCATGCAGTGTGGCCTGGGAACGCTTTGGGATTCCCCCGGAGGAGGTGGCCCAAGTGGCTGGGGAGAGGGACGTCTGGGCCTCCCTACTAAAGCTGCTACCCCCGCGACTCGACCCAGGATAAGCGGAAGAGGATGGATAGATGGATGGAAAAAGGAACGTTTTAAGATTAGTCTTAAAAGTAGACAGGGTGTCTGCCTCACGGAACAAAACTGGGAGTTGGTTCCACAGGAGAAGAGCCTGATAGCTAAAAGATCTGCCTCCCATTCTGCTTTTAGAGACTTTAGGAACCACCAGCAGACCTGCAGTCTGAGAGCGAAGTGCTCTGTTAGGAACATAAGGGGTAACCAGAGCTCTGATATATGATGGAGCTTGATTATTAATGGCTTTATATGTTAGAAGAAGAATTTTAAATTCTATTTTTGATTTAACAGTAATCCAGTGAAGGAAGGCTAAAATTGGAGAAAACGATCCCTCTTGTTGATTTTCATCAGAACTCCCGCAGCATTTTGGATCAGTTGAAGACTTAAACTGCATTTTGTGGACTTCCTGATAGTAGTAAAGAATTACAATAGTCCAGCCTTGAAGTAACAAATGCATGGACTAGTTTTCAGCATTGCTCCTGGACAGAATGTTTCTAATTTAGAAGGTGGAAAAAAGGAAACTCTGGAAACCTTTTTAATATGGGATTTCAATGACCTGTCTTGGTCAAAAATAGCACCAAGATTTTTGACTGTATTACCAGAGGCCACATGTGGAATATTGCTAAAGTCATATGTAACCTGCCTGGTTAAAAGGTTAAAATAAATTTTATTTGGTTTAAAACGGGTTGATTTACATTTTCTATACAAACCGTCTTTTATTTTGAAAAACGGAAGTTATCGTGACGGTAACAGGAAGTGATAAGTAGGAAGAGAGAAAGCGTTTTTCCCATAGACATCATATACGTATACGTGTACATACATGTACATATATATGTATATATATATATATGTATACATATATACACATATATACATACATGTACATATATATGTATATATATACATATACATATATATATATACATATACATATATATACATATATATATATATATATATATATATATATATATATATATATACATATACATATACATATATATATATATATATATATATATATACATATACATATACATACATATATATATATATATACATATACATATACATACATATATATATATATATACATATACATATACATATACATATACATATATATATATATATATATATATATATATATATATCCTCAGTCAGATCTTTTAGAAATCAGGGTGTTTCATGTACTTTTCTCCGCTTCCATTCCTGCTACCCATTAGCACATAATGTGTTTATGCCGGAAAAAACTGTAACTGTAAAGTATGAGGATTAACTATCATAAAATCTTACTTGTGGAAGGTAATTCCCCGGGATCTGGTTTGTAATGCCCTTTTATTTCCACACCCATAAACCGAGCAAAAGTCGGGCATCCTGGGACGTAGCTCTGGAAGTTTGCTGACTGTCACTACAAAATCAAAATTATGTATTAAGTAAGACTATCAATCTTTTAATTCAATCAATTGGTCTCATGTAGCCCCTAAAGGGGTGACGTCTTCAGTCAGCTAATTTATCTGGAAATCGGTTGAGAATTCACCGGATTCAGAGTGTCTGAAAACATAAAGCACCACTTACCTGAACTGACTTGTATTCTGTCTGACTGTAGCTTGGTCTGACCTAAGATGGCCGCTCTGTCGGCACGCCTCTCAACCGAGAACGCGGCGTCTACGTATTCATGTCTGTGGTTTTTCCCTCGGTCAATGATGCATAGAGCGCAAGTCTGCTCTCGTGTTGGTTGAAAAAAAAAAGAAAGAAAGAAAAGAGTACGGAGAGAGTTGAAGAAACACGTTTATTGCTGTTTTTCCTTTTTGATGTTAAACTTCTTGGTAAGCTGGCACACACGTTCTCATTTAATGTGCTGGAACTGCTCCTAGCAGATAAGCTAACTCATTGTTTCGGTTTTTGCACATTTTCAGTTTTTGAAAGAATGTTTTGTGTTTAAAAAGCATTTATTTGATAATTTAACAAGTACATTCATAGTGATAAGCACTGCATAAATAAAAAGTGGAGCAAAAGAGATTAAAACTTTAAAGGGACTAGTCACACTTGCAGCCAAAATACAAAGGTATTTTGGGATAAATTTGTTATTTTAAGTTATTTAAAATGGAAACAAAACAGCCAAGGTGTGATTTGTGTTACATTTTGTTTATTTACAATCTAAAATCCTCTTTAGAAGGGTTTTCATAAGAACTGTTGGTTTCACATTATACTGCAAAAAGTAATGTGTTTGCCATAAGTAAGTGAATTCATTGGTAAAATGTTATATTTCATTTTATTGTACATTTTATTTGTTAAAATTATATTTTGGCAACAATGGAGATTATATTTTGGAAATAACTCTAGTTAACCGTTGTTAACTCCTGTTGGTTATTATTCCAAATGAGAATTTGAATTTCTGTTGTACAACACATTTAAATGATTATTTAATCATTTTTCTGAGTTTACAGCAATTGCATATTGGAAAATTGGGACTAGTCGGATCGTGAGCTCTACCACATCATTCACCAGATTCTGTGGTAGGATTCTGTCAGTTCGTTGACAGACATCAAGAGAACCTACTTTGGATACTTGACTTATTCCCCTGACTGACTAACTGACTAACGAACTTGAACAATTATTGAAGTTTGAAGCTACAAATTCCAGAAGAGCATTCTCCAGAAGGACATTTTATTTTCTTAGTTTTATTTTGGGCCCATAGGTATTGTTGTTTTTGTATTGTACACTTTTAAATATCTGCTACTAAAGGTACATTTAACTACAAATACTTGTTTCCATCACTTATGGCTATCTTCTCAGCTCCTATGAACCTAGAGCGTTAGAGGTGTACATACCCTGAAATGGGTTACAAATACTTTAGCAATATTTCCAATTGATAAAGTGTTACTGTTACAGTATTTCTTTTGGGTGTTTATCCACCAATTTAACTGTCAAAGGTTCATAAAAGCTGTCTTAATGCAAGAAACTAAACCCTTAAACACATGAAATAACAATTAACTTTAAATAACTAAAAAGGTTTTGTTAACTTTTCACATGAAGCTGGATTAACAGCTAGTAAGATACCTTTAATTAAATTGGTATACTAATGTGTAAACCAGGGGTGTCAAACGTACGGCCCGCGGGCCGATTCCGGCCCGCCAAACGATTTAGTCCGGCCTGGTGGCCAAACGCATTATCATTATTCAACGGCTGTTTCTCCTCGCTGCATAGACCGATCTGCACCAGATTTTTTGTGAGTCGTGGGGGAGCGCTGCCCAACGCGTTCGTGTGTGTCACCCGGCGGACGGGCGGGGAAAATGTGTGACAGCTTCTGCGGTGGCTGGCGGCTGGCATTGCGCGAACCCCGTGGTGGCCAATAGGCCAGAGCGGCGCTTGGCTGCGAGGGCCGATAGACGCCGCTTACGGCTTTAATTAGGCCCGAGCAGCTAAGCGCTGCGAAGGCCTATTGTATCTGTATTGTTTCTTATTAGGCCCGAGCAGCGAAGCGCTGCGAAGGCCTATTGTATCTGTACTGTTTCTTATTAGGCCCGAGCAGCGAAACGCTGCGAAGGCCTATTGTTTCTGTGTTGTTTCTTATTAGGCCCGAGCAGCGAAGCGCTGCGAAGGCCTATTGTTTCTGTGTTGTTTCTTATTAGGCCCGAGCAGCTAAGCGCTGCGAAGGCCTATTGTAACTGCAGATTTTATTATTATTATTATTATTATTATTATTATTATTATTATTATTATTAGGCCCGAGCAGCTAAGCGCTGCGAAGGCCTATTGTAACTGCAGATTTTATTATTAGGCCCGAGCAGCTAAGCGCTGCGAAGGCCTATTGTAACTGCAGATTTTATTATTATTAGGCCCGAGCAGCTAAGCGCTGCGAAGGCCTATTGTAACTGCAGATTTTATTATTATTATTATTAGGCCCGAGCAGCTAAGCGCTGCAAAGGCCTATTGTAACTGCAGATTTTATTATTATTATTATTATTATTATTATTATTAGGCCCGAGCAGCTAAGCGCTGCGAAGGCCTATTGTAACTGCAGATTTTATTATTATTATTATTATTATTATTATTATTATTATTAGGCCCGAGCAGCGAAGCGCTGCGAAGGCCTATTGTTTCTGTGTTGTTTCTTCTTCTTATTATTATTATTATTATTATTATTATTATTATTATTTTTATTCTGCCCCCCTAAAGAGGGGCCTTTTTGGGGTCTTTATCATATTCAAAAACTCACCAAACTTGGCAGATGCATGAAGACTGTTTAAAAATTTTATATTTTAAGGTCATCACAAAAATCTAACGGAAAATGCCTCAACGGCGCCACCTAGCAATTTTCAAAGGACCCTTTGCTATTCACTTACTTCATCGTAGAGACGTGAAATTTGGTACAGTTGTAGAGCTCACCAAGACGTTCAGAATTTATAATTAATGTCATAGTGCAAATATCACAGGAAGTCGGCCATTTTAGATTGAAGGTCTGATTTTGACCCCATTTTTGACGTTTACAGCATTGGTATTTGATCGAACTCCTCCTAGGGATTTTGAGCGAGCGACTTGAAACTCGGTCAGTCTGATCATAAGGCATGGCCAATTAAAAGTTATCAAAACGGTGAGTTTTTGAGCATGTTGAAGGGGCGTTAGCAGGGGTCAAAGTTCACCTACTCGCCACAAAAAATAAAACTGTTATATCTCCTACACAGAAACACACAGAGGCACCAAACCTTCTGTGATTGATCATCATTGGGTCTTCTTTAATATCCGATGGTCAAATGATGACATCACTTAGGCCACGCCCCCTGACAACAGGAAGTGTCATGTTTTGCTGTAAACGGTCGCTATGTTACCCCTCTGAGCTAATCAACGTGAAACTGTGTCCAGAGACAGAAGACATGTTGGTGTGTTGTGGATTCCAGCCCCAAGTGGATTCGATGGAGCAGGGGGGCGTGGCGGCGTGGTGAAGTCACCTCAAACGCCGCTGCCATACGTTTGGCTCTGAATTCCACATTTCTGGGCCGAGCTGCTTAAAAGTCACTTGGATGCATCCTTATCTAGCCCCCGACAGGAATCCATAACAAACTTTGGTGGGCGTGACCTAATGCCTCAACGGCGCCACCTCGCAATTTTCAAAGGACCCTTTGCTATTCACTTACTTCATCGTAGAGACATGAGATTTGGTACAGTAGTAGAGCTCACCAAGACGCTCAGAATTTACAATTAATGTCATAGTGCAAATATCACAGGAAGTCGGCCATTTTAGATTGAAGGTCTGATTTTGACCCCATTTTTGACGTTTACAGCATTGGTATTTGATCGAACTCCTCCTAGGGATTTCGAGCGAGCGGCTTGAAACTCGGTCAGTCTGATCATAAGGCATGGCCAATTAAAAGTTATCAAAACAGTGAGTTTTTGAGCTTGTTGAAGGGGCGTTAGCAGGGGTCAAAGTTCACCTACTCGCCACAAAAAATAAAACAGTTATATCTCCTACACAGAAACACACAGAGGCACCAAACTATCTGTGATTGATCATCATCAGGTCTTCTATCATATCCAATGGTCAAATGATGACATCACTTAGGCCACGCCCCCTGACAACAGGAAATGTCATGTTTTGCTGTAAACGGTCGCTATGTTACCCCTCTGAGCTAATCAACATGAAAATGTATCCAGAGACAGAAGACATGTTGGTGTTTTGGATTCCAGCCCCAAGTGGATTCGATGGAGCAGGGCGGCGTGGTGGTGTGGTGAAGTCACCTCAAACGCCGCTGCCATACGTTTGGCTCTGAATTCCACATTTTTGGGTCGAGCTGCTTAAAACTCCCTTGGATGCATCCTTTTCCACCCCCGACAGGAATCCATAACAAACTGTGGTTGGCGTGACCTAATTTTTCTATAGCGCCCCCTAGAATATTTTAAATGATCAGCCCCAAGCCATGCTTTAAGATAGAATTACGAAAGTTAGTACACAACATACACATGTGGAATATTGCTAAAGTGTTACTTTTACATTATTACTTTTGGGTGTGTATCCACCAATTTAACTGTCAAACTTTCATAAAAGCTGTCTTAATGCAAGAAACAAAACCCTTAAACACATGAAATAACAATTAACTTTAAATAACTAAAAAGGTTTTGTTAACTTTTCACATGAAGCTGGATTAACAGGTAGTAAGATACCTTTGATTAAATTGGTATACTAATGTTTAAACCAGGGGTGTCAAACGTATGGCCCGCGGGCCGGATCCGGCCCACCGAACGATTTTGTCCGGCCCAGTGGCCAAATGCAATATCAATATTCAACGGCTGTATATCCTCGCTGCATCGACCGATCTACACCAGATTTGTTGTGAGTCGTGGGGGAGCGCTGCCGAATGCGTTCGTGGGAATCTCCCGGCGGACGGGCGGGGAAAATGCGTGACAGTTTCTGCGGTGGCTGGCGGCCGGCGGTGCGCGTACCCCAGCGGTGCTTGGCTGCGAGGGCCGCTCATCGCCGCTTGCGGCTTTAATTATTAGGCCCGAGCAGCTAAGCGCTGCGAAGGCCTATTGTAACTGCAGATTTTATTATTATTATTATTATTATTATTATTATTATTATTATGAAATATGCATATTTGCCTGAGCTGTCGCATTGCAAAAATCAGGTTTGTGGAAAACCATTAAAAATGCATTAAATCAGTAAGCCCCAAGCCATGCTTTGTCTGAGAATTATGAAACTCAGTAAGCAGATGTAACTTCTCAGTCCCTACAAAAAAGTCTCTTGGACCAATTGTGTAAACCCTAAAGAAAGTCAATTAATTTTCATCAAAGATGTCATTTTGTCATAAAAACGGGTATTATTTTTGACCACAAGATGGCAGCATAATACTTTGAACCTCTGATTTACCCATGTCTATTCTTAATCACTCTTACTTTTATTTATCGACTCTTTAGCTTTCTTATCAGCCATTTCATTACCTTTCACTCCTATATGTGCAGGAACCCAAAGAAACACAGCTGATAACCCCATCATCTGAATATGATATAATATTTGTTGAATTACTAATAAGATATCTGGACGGCTTTCTGAATGATTTCTTTTTAAACTGATCAATGATGAACTTGAATCTGAACATATGACAGCTCTTAATGGTCTCACTTCCTCAATCCATTCTACAGCAACTAATAATGCAATCATTTCTGCCGTATAAACAGATATTCCTTCATTTAATTTCTTCCCTATATGCAGTTTAAACTCTGGAATTATTACACCTACTCCAGTTTGTCGTAATTGCTTTTTTGATGCATCCGTATACATTTTTACATTATTATAAAACTGTTCTATATATTCCTCCACTATTATAGAATTACACATATACATTTTATCTTTATTTTTCTTTTCCAATATTGTTAAATCTACTATTGTTTCAGGTAAAATCCATGGTGGTGTTATTGATAATGGTACTGTTGGACTAATATTTAAATGATTTAATCCTAATTCTGTAGCTTTCTGAATAATTGTCCACCTTCATTATGAACCCTTTCTTTTTCACTGCAGGAATGTAACATTCATACCCAACTAAACATCTCAATATATTAAGTATCCTTTTACATTTTTCAATAACCTTATCTATGTGCACTTTCCAGGATAGTTTTTTTTATCAAACCATACTCCTAAGAATTTAAATTGCTTTACTCTCTCTAGATCTTTGTTCTGCCCTGAATATGTTTAATATGTTTAAAAGACATTTAAAAACTACTTTGAATTGTTAATATACCGTTCTCTGTTTTAAATGAATTTGCGGTGCTTTTATGTTGAAAATCTTCCAAACCGGAAGTAGGAGGTAAAGACGCAAACAAGAGGAAGAGAGCATGTGTGCATCGTCTCAGGGCAGCAACAATGCTGTTAATCTCCGAAAGCAATGGTTGTAAGTGTTGCTCATTGTTTACAGATTCGATAAGATATGTTAATATCTTTTATGGTTATTTTGTGTATAAAAGCAACGGTAAAATGTCGTGGTCTGTGTGACAGCAGAGTGTGTGTGTTTACTTGCTAATTTGCCACTTTTCTAGCCGGCTGTGAAAATACCTGTTGAGTTAATATTAAGCAGCTGATACTTTGATACGTTAATACTGATATTTACATGGCTGTTTATTAAGCCATTTTTTTGTATCTTTCTTTTCTAGTTTTACACTGGATTCAAAGCAGTCAGAAATGCTGACTAAATGTGTAAGAAGATAATAAAGGAGCAAGCCGCTCACTTCCTGGCTCTTGAATAAGAGCCAGGAAGAGCCTACAATATATTTAACATTCCTTCTACGTTTCCAAATAGCTCCGTCATCAGCAAACAATGAACAACCCAATTCATTTTCTATTTCTTTAAGTGCATCATTTATCATAACTGAAAATAATAAAGGACTGATAATACTGCCTTGTGTGGTTCTTTTTAATTTCTCCCTGAAAGACTCTTACCAACTCTTACCTGTATTATCCATTCTGGCCTCTGGAAATAAAGTTAAAAATCTTGGTGTTGTCTTCGACCAAGACATGTCATTTAAATCCCATATTAAACAGGTTTCCAGAGTTTCCTTTTTTTCACCTCAGGAATATCGCCAAAATTAGAAACATTCTGTCCAGGGGTGATGCTGAAAAACTAGTCCATGCATTTGTTACTTCAAGGCTGGACTATTGTAATTCTTTACTATCAGGAAGTCCACAAAATGCAGTTCGAAGTCTTCAGCTGATCCAAAATGCTGCAGCAAGAGTTCTGATGAAAATCAACAAGAGGGATCATATTTCTCCAATTTTAGCTTCCCTTCATTGGCTTCCTGTTATATCAAGAATAGAATTTAAGCTTATAGTTAGAGTGGCTCATGTTACCCTGAGCTACATCTGTAGTTATGCTGCTATAGGCTTAGGCTGCTGGAGGACATCGGGGCCTATTTCTCTCACTCTACTGATTTCTACTGTTCTCCAGTCTACTGTTCTCCAGTTTTGCATTGCATTACATTGAAATGACTGTTGTCATTTCAGCTTGTAACTTTTTGTTCTCTCTCTTTTTTCTTCATAGTAGGTACACCTAGTCTGACGTTCTGTTAACTGTGACATCATCCAGGGAAGACAGATCACCACTATTACCATCTAATGTATAACAGATCACTGGATCAATGTGTGCTTCTGTGCTTTTTTGTCTGTCTTGTTGTGTCTCTGCTCTGTCTTCTGTAACCCCCAGTCGGTCGAGGCAGATGACCGTTTATACTGAGCCTGGTTCTGCTGGAGGTTTTTCCTTCCTGCTAATGGGTGGTTTTTCTTTCCACTGACGCTTCATGCTTGCTCAGTATGAGGGATTGTTGCAAAGCCATGGACAATGCAGACGACTCCCCCTGTAGCACTGCGCTTCTCCAGGAGTGAATGCTGCTTGTTGGGACTTTGATGCAATCAACTGGTTTCCTTATATAGGAAATTTTTGACCAATCTGTATAATATGATTGATTTTGACTTTGTAAAGTGCCTCGAGATGACATGTTTATGAATTGGCGTTATATAAATAAAATTGAATTGAATTGAATTGTTAAAAAGTTCTCTACCCAATGATAAATTCTTCCACAAATTCACATTTTCCTCAATTTGATCAATAATCCCTCTTTCCACATCATATCATAAGCCTTTTCTATATCTAAGAACACTGCCAAAACACTTTCTTTATTAACTTTTGCTGTTAGTACCTCATGTAGTAAACACACAATTGGATCCATAGTATTCCTTCCTCTTCTGAAACCGCTTTGATAATTTGATAAGTACCCTTTTGATTCAACAAAATAAATTAATCTTTCAATTACCATTTTCTCCATAATTTTACTTAAACATGATGTTAAAGCAATAGGTCTATAATTTTCTGGTTTTGAGCTATCTTTACCCGTTTTTGGAATTGGAACCACAATAGCCTCTTTCCAACTTCTAGGTCATTTCCCATTTTCTATTATAAATATCTAATAATATTAATTTTGAGTATTCACTTAGCTTATTTATCATTATATACCATATTTGATCACTCCCTGGGGTTGACATCTTAACTTTCCTCATGGCTCGTCTTAACTCCACTATAGAAAAATCGATTTTAATAATACTATTTCCTTCTTCTCTGTTTATCATATGTCCTTTTTCCAATAAAGTTATAGCTCTATCTGTTTTCTACTCTTCACTAATATTATTGGAACT
This sequence comes from Fundulus diaphanus, assembly GCA_037039145.1. Lineage (NCBI taxonomy): Eukaryota > Metazoa > Chordata > Actinopteri > Cyprinodontiformes > Fundulidae > Fundulus > Fundulus diaphanus. The sequence goes on along the minus strand of CM073138.1, from coordinate 43,104,440 downwards.
ATGTATTTGTACAAATGTTTGTGACAACATTGTTGCTTTTTCTTCATTAATACCTGCCGTTGTTCTATCACTAACTAAAACTGGATAACTATAATCCCTTTTAATACCATTCATTCGTTTAATCATTTTCCATACTTTCCCTATATCTGTTTCTCTTCCTAATGAATTACAATAATTTCTCCAATATTCTCTTTTTGTATTTCTTATAACTCTTTTTACTATAGCTTGCATCTTCTTGTATTCAATTAAATTTTGAAAATTCTGATTTCCTTATAGAATTTTAAAAGCTTTATTTCGGGATTTAATAGCCTGGTCACATTCTATTGTCCACCATGGAATTATCTTCTTTTTATGTATCCCTCCTTTCTTTGGAACTGACTGTTGAACAGCTTCTATGATTGAACTACAAAAGATTTTGTTTAATGAATCAATACCAAGATTCATGTCAATTTCCTTAATTTTATCTTCACTTATTTCCTTATATTTCTCCCAATCTGCTCTACTAAATTACCAGTTACATAATCTTTCACACCCTCCATATTTTGCCCTATGTTCCCCACCACAATTACAGCATTTATCCTGAACATTTTCACCATATTCTTGTATTTTGTGGTCCCCTCCACATTTTAAACAGCTCTGTTTGCCCCTGCACACTGCAGCAAATGTGACCATACCTCTGACACTTGAAACACCGAAGTGGAGGTGGAACATAAGGCCTAACTGAATAACACAAGAAACCCACTTTGACTCTATCTGGAACTTCTGGAGTAGAAAATTCCAGAAGCACAGATAAGCTGTCAACTCGCTCATTATTAACTGTTTTCTGCAATCTCTTTATATCCTTGACTTTAACATGATTTTATGTTTTAATTTCTCTAGATCTTCATTAACTGGAATTCCATAAATAACTCCTCGGGATCCTTTTTTTTCTCCCAACACTCTTTTACTTTCCACTCTTTTATTTCCAATACTCTCAACACTCATTGCTTTCCTTTTTTGTTCTTCCAATTTACAAACATTTAACAAGCTTCCATCTCTCAGCGTTTTAGCCATTTCAACTTCCCCTATTTTCTTTTTTGTTTCCTTAGAAACAATTTTTGGGCTCAGAGCAATATTTTCATCTTCCTTTTTGAATTTTAATGTTATCTTCACCTCCTCTTTCATGATCTTTTCAAAGTCTTCAGCTGATCCAAAATGCTGTAGCAAGAGTTCTGATGAAAATCAACAAGAGGGATCATATTTCTCCAATTTTAGCTTCCCTTAATTGGCTTCCTGTTAAATCAAGAATAGAATTTAAAATTCTTCTAACGTATAAAGCCCTTAATAATCAAGCTCCATCATATATCAGAGCTCTGATTACCCCGTATGTTCCTAACAGAGCACTTCGCTCTAAGACTGCAGGTCTGCTGGTGGTTCCTAGAGTCTCTAAAAGTAGAATGGGAGGCAGATCCTTTAGCTATCAGGCTCCTCTCCTGTGGAACCAACTCCCAGTTTTGGTCAGTGAGGCAGACACCTTGTCTACTTTTAAGACTAATCTTAAAACTTTCCTTTTTGACAAAGCTGATAGTTAGAGTGGCTCATGTTACCCTGAGCTACATCTATAGTTGTGCTGCTATAGGCTTAGGCTACTGGAGGACATCAGGGTATATTTTTATCACTCTACTGATTTCTACTGTTCTCCAGTCTACTGTTCTCCAGTTTTTCATTCCATTACATTGAAATGACTGTTGACATTTCAGCTTTTAACTTTTTGCTCTCTCTCTTTTTTCTTCATAGTAGGTACACCTGGTCTGACGTAAATAAAATTGAATTGAATTGAATCTTTTTATGCACACCCTTGCTTCCATCATCTGTACTGTCGTCTTCAAGATTTCCTTTGTCTCCTGAATTCCCAGAACCTCTGCCTGCTTCACTACTTTTGAATTTTCCACTTCCCCGGTAACTAGCAACTGGCGTTCAACTATCCGTATCCATATCACTATGTAGTTCTTCCTCATCCTCTACAACCTGAGCCGCCATCCTGATCCAGTCACAAACTTGCTTATGCCTACCGCCAACCTTTTCCTTCTTCCTTCAGATAGATTTCTCTGACGAAGCAACGCACGCACCTGTTTCCAACCAGCCTGTCACTCAGTCTCCTACCCGAGAGCGTCCTGTCTGCTCATCTCCATCAACATGGTTTAACCTCTCCTGTCGGGAAGTCTGAACAACAACAACTCTTAATGCATCACGTGACTTTTGGCATAAATTTACTGCAGCGTGGGTGGGATTGTTTTGTAGTTGAGCAGAGACCATTTTGTACTGGAGGAAAACTTATAAATGATATTTTGAGCGCAAGGTTGGCAGTTTGCAAAACAAATTTTTTTTGTGAAACATATATTTTTGTGTGCAAAACAAGTTTTATTTGTGTGCAACACCTTTTTTGTGTACAACCTTTCAGCTGAAGACTTTGAACTGCATTTCAACCAGTAAACTAATGTTTGAACCAGGGGTGTCAAACGGTAGGCTCGCCGAACGATTTAGTCCGGCCCGGTGGCCAAATGCATTATCATTATTCAACGGCTGTATCTCCTCGCTGCATCGACCGATCTGCACCTGATTTTTTGTGAGTTGTGGGGGAGCGCTGCCAAACGAGTTCGTGTGAATCGCCCGGTGGACGGGCAGGGAAATTGCGTGACAGCTTCTGCGGTGGCTGGCGGCAGGCGGTGCGCGTACCCCAGCGGTGCTTGGCTGCGAGGGCCGCTCATCGCCGCTTGCGGCTTTAATTAGGCCCGAGCAGCGAAGCGCTGCGAAGGCCTATTGTTTCTGTGTTGTTTCTTCTTCTTCTTATTATTATTATTATTTTTATTCTGCCCCCCTAAAGAGGGGCCTTTTTGGGGGCTTTATCATATTCAAAAACTCACCAAACTTTGCAGATGCATGGTGACTGTTTAAAAATTTTGTATTTTAAAGTCGTCACAAAAATCAAAAGAAAAATGCCTCAACGGCGCCACCTAGAAATTTTCAAAGGACCCTTTGCTATTCACTTACTTCATCGTAGAGTAATGAAATTTTGTACAGTTGTAGATCTAAGCAAGACGCTCAGAATTTACAATTAACGTCATAGTGCAAATATCACAGGAAGTCGGCCATTTTAGATTGAAGGTCGTAATTTGACCTCATTTTTGACGTTTACAGCATTGGTATTTGATCGAACTCGTCCTAGGGATTTCGAGCGAGCGGCTTGAAACTCGGTCAGTCTGATCATAAGGCATGGCCAATTAAAAGTTATCAAAACGGTGAGTTTTTGAGCATGTTGAAGGGGCGTTAGCAGGGGTCAAAGTTCACCTACTCGCCCCAAAACATAAAACTGTTATATCTCCTACACAGAAACACACAGAGGCACCAAACTTTCTGTGATTGATCATCATCGGGTCTTCTACAATATCCAATGGTCAAATGATGACATCACTTAGGCCACGCCCCCTGACAACAGGAAAAACTGTTATATCTCCTACACAGAAACACACAGAGGCACCAAACTTTCTGTGATTGATCATCATCGGGTCTTCTACAATATCCAATGGTCAAATGATGACATCACTTAGGCCACGCCCCCTGACAACAGGAAAAACTGTTATATCTCCTACACAGAAACACACAGAAGCACCAAACTTTCTGTGATTGATCATCATCGGGTCTTCTACAATATCCAATGGTCAAATGATGACATCACTTAGGCCACGCCCCCTGACAACAGGAAAAACTGCTATATCTCCTACACAGAAACACACAGAGGCACCAAACTTTCTGTGATTGATCATCATCGGGTCTTCTACAATATCCAATGGTCAAATGATGACATCACTTAGGCCACGCCCCCTGACAACAGGAAAAACTGTTATATCTCCTACACAGAAACACACAGAAGCACCAAACTTTCTGTGATTGATCATCATCGGGTCTTCTACAATATCCAATGGTCAAATGATGACATCACTTAGGCCACGCCCCCTGACAACAGGAAGTGTCATGTTTTGCTGTAAACGGTCGCTATGTTACCCCTCTGAGCTAATCAACGTGAAACTGTGTCCAGAGACAGAAGACATGTTGGTGTGTTGTGGATTCCAGCCCCAAGTGGATTCGATGGAGCAGGGGGGCGTGGCGGCGTGGTGAAGTCACCTCAAACGCCGCTGCCATACGTTTGGCTCTGAATTCCACATTTCTGGGCCGAGCTGCTTAAAAGTCACTTGGATGCATCCTTATCTAGCCCCCGACAGGAATCCATAACAAACTTTGGTGGGTGTGACCTAATGCCTCAACGGCGCCACCTCGCAATTTTCAAAGGACCCTTTGCTATTCACTTACTTCATCGTAGAGACATGAGATTTGGTACAGTAGTAGAGCTCACCAAGACGCTCAGAATTTACAATTAATGTCATAGTGCAAATATCACAGGAAGTCGGCCATTTTAGATTGAAGGTCTGATTTTGACCCCATTTTTGACGTTTACAGCATTGGTATTTGATCGAACTCCTCCTAGGGATTTCGAGCGAGCGGCTTGAAACTCGGTCAGTCTGATCATAAGGCATGGCCAATTAAAAGTTATCAAAACAGTGAGTTTTTGAGCTTGTTGAAGGGGCGTTAGCAGGGGTCAAAGTTCACCTACTCGCCACAAAAAATAAAACAGTTATATCTCCTACACAGAAACACACAGAGGCACCAAACTATCTGTGATTGATCATCATCAGGTCTTCTATCATATCCAATGGTCAAATGATGACATCACTTAGGCCACGCCCCCTGACAACAGGAAATGTCATGTTTTGCTGTAAACGGTCGCTATGTTACCCCTCTGAGCTAATCAACATGAAAATGTATCCAGAGACAGAAGACATGTTGGTGTTTTGGATTCCAGCCCCAAGTGGATTCGATGGAGCAGGGCGGCGTGGTGGTGTGGTGAAGTCACCTCAAACGCCGCTGCCATACGTTTGGCTCTGAATTCCACATTTTTGGGTCGAGCTGCTTAAAACTCCCTTGGATGCATCCTTTTCCACCCCCGACAGGAATCCATAACAAACTGTGGTTGGCGTGACCTAATTTTTCTATAGCGCCCCCTAGAATATTTTAAATGATCAGCCCCAAGCCATGCTTTAAGATAGAATTACGAAAGTTGGTACACAACATACACATGTGGAATATTGCTAAAGTGTTACTTTTACATTATTACTTTTGGGTGTGTATCCACCAATTTAACTGTCAAACTTTCATAAAAGCTGTCTTAATGCAAGAAACAAAACCCTTAAACACATGAAATAACAATTAACTTTAAATAACTAAAAAGGTTTTGTTAACTTTTCACATGAAGCTGGATTAACAGGTAGTAAGATACCTTTGATTAAATTGGTATACTAATGTTTAAACTAGGGGTGTCAAACGTATGGCCCGCGGGCCGGATCCGGCCCACCGAACGATTTTGTCCGGCCCAGTGGCCAAATGCAATATCAATATTCAACGGCTGTATATCCTCGCTGCATCGACCGATCTACACCAGATTTGTTGTGAGTCATGGGGGAGCGCTGCCGAATGCGTTCGTGGGAATCTCCCGGCGGACGGGCGGGGAAAATGCGTGACAGTTTCTGCGGTGGCTGGCGGCCGGCGGTGCGCGAACCCCCGCGGTGGCCAATAGGCCGGAGCGGCGCTTGGCTGCGAGGGCCGATCGACGCCGCTTGCGGCTTTAATTCTTATTCTTATTATTCTGCCCCCCTAAAGAGGGGCCTTTTTGGGGGCTTTATCATATTCAAAAACTCACCAAACTTTGCAGATGCATGGTGACTGTTTAAAAATTTTGTATTTTAAGGTCGTCACAAAAATCTAAAGAAAAATGCCTCAACGGCGCCACCTAGAAATTTTCAAAGGACCCTTTGCTATTCACTTATTTCGTCGTAGAGACATGAGATTTGGTACAGTTGTAGAGCTCAACAAGACGCTCAGAATTTACAATTATTGTCATAATGCAAGTATCACAGGAAGTTGGCCATTTTAGACTGAAAGTCTGATTTTGACCTCAATTTTGACAGTTACAGCATTGGTATAAGATCTAACTCCTCCTAGAGATATCGAGCGATCGGCTTGAAACTCGGGCAGTCTGATCATAAGGCATGGCCAATCAAATGTTATCAAAACGGTGAGTTTTTGAGCATGCTGAAGGGGCGTTGGCAGGGGTCAAAGTTCACCTATTCGCCACAAAAAATAAAAGTGTTATATCTCCTACACAGAAACACACAGAGGCATCAAACTTTCTGTGATTGATCATCATCAGGTCTCCTATAATATCCAATGGTCAAATGATGACATTGCTTAGGCCACGCCCCCTGACAACAGGAAGTGTCATGTTTTGTTGTAAGCGGTCGCTATGTTACCCCTCTGAGCTAATCAACATGAAACTGTGTCCACAGACAGAACACATGTTGGTATGTTGTGGATTTCAGGCTCAACTGGATTCGATTGAGCAGGGGGGCGTGGCGGCGTGGCATATTCACCTCAAACGCTGCTGTCATACGTTTGGCTCTGAATTCCACAGTTTTGGGCCGAGCTGCCTAAAACTCATTTGGATGCATCCTTATCCACCCCCCAACAGGAATCCATAACAAACTTTAGTGAGCAGGACTTAGTTTCTCTATAGCGCCACCAAGCAAATTTCAAAGGACCTTTTGCTATTCACTTACTTCATCGTAGAGTAATGAAATTTTGTACAGTTGTAGATCTCAGCAAGACGCTCAGAATTTACAATTAATGTCATACTGCAAGTATCACAGGAAGTAAGCCATTTTAGATTGAAATCTGAATTTTGATACCAAGTTGACATGTAAAGCATATGTATTTGATCATACTTGTCCAGCAGGGGGCAGCAAGAGACCACAAATAAACCCCAAAGGAATCTCTCTTGGTAAGTAAGTGATCTTAACTCTTTGGTTTCCTTATATATTTATGTTGAACAGATATACACATCCTGCTTGAAAACTGACAAACTTACTCTTGTTCAATACATTTCAGTTTTTATTTATATAACGCCAAATCATAAAACATGTCATCAGGGGTGGACTGGGACAAAAAAATCGGCCCTGGCATTTTGGATTAGACTGGCCCACCACATTTTTTTTGTGTACTGAATGTGTATACCAACTGTGCAATACCAACTGTGCAATACCTTGAGGCCAGGTTAATGGAAATTAGTGAGAGTGGACACTTAAAATACTTCCAAAATCTTAATTTATTAACACTGTAAAATGTAAACTCCACCACAGCACAGCAACTATTCTTAGATCAGAGAGAGAGAGAGAGAGAGAGAGAGAAAGAGAGGTGTCACGGTTAATCACACATATTATCACGTTACATCATTATAAGAAGTTATTGTAAGTTGCTCATCAGATCTATTCAGTCTTCCAGATACTGTAGGGTAACATTGGACTAATGTGCACTCACTGTGTAAAAAAAGGATGCCAATGACAAAATGAACCAGAGAAATGCCTCACTTGTCATCATGGAAAGAAAGAAAATATATAATAACATAATATAAATTTTGATTTACTCAGTCATTTGTAATAAGTATTTTATTTATCTAATTTCCTAATTTTTGATCATATTTTCTTTAATATCGCAGACTTTTCGCTATTTTTCATGTAAATCCTTGGTGGCGCTTCATAGCGAAGCCGGTGAGGCCGCAGCGAGTTTGGCCTCCCCTGGGATTGCGCAATCCCTTGTTAACTGTGCTGACTTCCATTCTGTGAATGCATCTTCCTGTCTCTAGATCATAAATTCAATTGTTCAAACAGTTATGAACTGATTTTCCACAATTTAATATATGTGGATTACGAATTGTGTTTTGGTCATCAAACTGTGTGCAGATAACATGTTTTCGTGGTGCTGGCCGATCATAAACAGCAAAGAACTGGTTGTAGGTGAGGCCGGCAGTTCCTTGGCCGCTAGGCAGGGGGCGCTCAAGGGGCACCGCTCGTGATCCCCAAATAGTAGAGTCAAAACAAGTTATTGATGTTTTATTAGCGAGTTTTGCTAAACAAGTAAAGCACTAAAAAGACTCTAAACATACAGCCGGAACAGGACTGATCAGGGAAGGCTTTCCTCCCTGGCAGTGAGCTCCATTGAGACTGAGAGACTTTTAAAACTGAAGAAGATAAAAGATAACTTTTACCGGAAAATGATGATATTTTTGTTCAGAAAGAGCGCCACAGGGACTTAAATTATAAGTAGAGGTAAGACAGCGATACTTATTCATGTTTAGTTTTTGTGATAAAATGTGCGTAATGTGGGTTATAGTTTTAGAATGTGTTACAAATGCAGAAATCCATCATAACTCATAAACTGTTACCAATCAAATGACAATTTTTTTTCATCAAAGAACCAATATTTTTCCATGTATCTTGGTGAATTTATTTGGCTCAATCAGTCTCCTTCAGCACTTTGCAACGAGTCTACTCTGTAGAGTGTATATATTTGTAAATCTGACTCTGATGACGTCAGTGCCTCACCAGCTATGAACCCTACCGCACGTCACTGACCACCACTACCATATTTTACATCAGACACCGGAGCAGATGAAGGCCTGCTGTAGGGAACATGTCAGTCAGTTTGACACATTTCGCAGCGTCCGTTTGAAGAACTCGTTTATTTTTTTCGTGCAGTTTCTCTGCGCCTCCCTTGCGTTTCTTATCCATTACTACTGTGAACACCGCTGCACAAAGTTCCACATGGAGCGTGAAGGTGTTTTTCTACTTTATGATTGGCCTAGCCCTTTAGACTGTCAGGGATGATAACCAATGGGCTGCAGTAGCCTGTGGTAAGGGCCGGATGATCGGAACAGACTCTTGCGCTGCTGATATTTTTCTTCATGCATTATGCAAATATAACGAGGCAGATATATAAAATAATAATAATAATAATACATATTATTAATATACATGTCGGGTCTGCCGGCCCAAACAGCACGTCGGCCCACCAGGAAAATGCCCGGTACGCCCGATTACCAGTCCATGCCTGCATGTCATCTAAAGGCAGTTTACAATGTCAAAATCAATCAGATTATACATATTAAGTCAGATTATCCAGATTGGTAAAAGAAATTCCTATATAAGTGAACCAGTTAATTGCATCAAAGTCGTAACAAGCAGCATTCACTCCTGAAGAAGCGTAGAGCCACAGGGAGAGTCGTTTGCATTGTACATGGCTTTGCAGCAATCCCTCATACTGATCAAGCATGAAGTGACAGCAGAAGGAAAAACTCCCCATTAACAGGAAGGAAAAACCTCCAGCAGAACCGGGCTCAGTATGAACGATAATCTGCCTTGACTGACTGGGGGTTACAAAAGAGAGAGAAGAGACACAACATGACAGACAAAAAAGCACAGAAGCACACATTGATCCAGTAATGTGTTTTACATTAGATGGTAATAGCAGGTGATCTGTCTTCCCTGGATGATGTCACAGCTAACAGAACGCCAGACCAGGTGTACCTACTATGAAGAAAAAATAGAAAAAACAAAAAGTTAAAAGCTGAAATGACAACAGTCATGCAAAAACGAAGAACAGTAGACCCTGATGTCCTCCAGCAGCCTAAGCCTACAGCAGCATAACTATAGAGGTAGCTCAGGGTAACATGAACCACTCTAACTATAAGCTTTGTCAAAAAGGAAAGTCCCAAGAGCCAGCTTCTAGTGGAGGAGTTCAAGTATCTTGGGGTCTTGTTCACGAATGAGGGGAAGATGGAGCGGGAGATCGACAGGCGGATTGGTGCGACGTCTGCTGTGAAGCGGGTGCTGTACCGATCCGTTGTGGTGAAGAGAGAGCTGAGCCAAAAGGCCAAGCTCTCGATTTACCGGTCGATCTACGTTCCTACCCTCATCTATGGTCACGAGCTTTGGGTCGTGACCGAAAGAACGAGATCCCGGACACAAGCGGCCAAAATGAGTTTTCTCCATAGTGTGTCTGGGCTCTCCCTTAGAGATAGGGTGAGGAGCTCAGTCATCCGGGGAGGACTCAGAGTAGAGCCGCTGCTCCTTCACATTGAGAGGAGCCAGTTGAGGTGGCTCGGGCATCTGGTTAGGATGCCTCCTGGACGCCTCCCTGGTGAGGTGTTCTGGGCACGTCCCACCGGGAGGAGGCCCAGGGGAAGACCCAGGACACGCTGGAGAGACTCTGCTCGCCTGGGAACGCTTTGGGATTCCCCCGGAGGAAGTGGCCCAAGTGGATGGGGAGAGGAAGGTCTGGGCCTCCCTCTTGAAGCTGCTACACCCGCGACCTGACCCCGGATAAGCGGAAGACGATGGATGGATGGAAAAAGGAAAGTTTAAGGATTAGTCTTAAAAGTAGACAGGGTGTCTGCGTCACGGACCAAAACTGGGAGTTGGTTCCACTGGAGAGGAGCATGATAGCTAAAGGATCTGCCTACCATTCTGGTTTTACAGACTTTAGGAACCACTAGCAGACCTGCTTTCTGAGAGTGAAGTGGTCTGTTAGAAATTAGTAAAGTTTGTACACAACATACACATGTGGAATATTGCTAACGTGTTACTTTAGCAATATTCCAATTGCTAAAGTGTTACTTTTACATTATTACTTTTGGGTGTGTATCCACCAATTTAACTGTCAAACTTTCATAACAGCTGTCTTAATGCAAGAAACGAAACCCTTAAACACATGAATTAATTAACTTTAAATAACTAAAAAGGTTTTGTTAAGTTTTCACATGAAGCTGGATTAACAGCTAGTAAGATACCTTTAATTAAATTTGTATACTAGTGTTTAAACCAGGGGTGTCAAACGTACGGCCTGCGGGCCGGATCTGGCCCGCCGAACGATTTAGTCCGGCCCGGTGGCCAAATGCATTTTCATTATTCAACGGCTGTGTCTCCTCGGTGCATCGACCGATCTGCACCAGATTTTTTGTGAGTCGTGGGGGAGCGCTGCCCAACGCGTACGTGTGTATTGCATGTTAGACGGGCGAGGAAAATGCATGACAGCTTCTGCGGTGGCTGGCGGCGGGAGGTGCGCGTACCCTAGCGGTGGCCCATAGGCCAGAGCGGCGCTTGGCTGCGAGGGCCGATCATCACCGCTTGCGGTTTTAATTATTAGGCCTGAGCAGCGAAGCGCTGCGAAGGCCTATTGTTTCTGTGTTGTTTCTTATTATTATTATTATTATTTTTATTCTGCCCCCCTAAAGAGGGGCCTTTTTGGGGGCTTTATCATATTCAAAAACTCACCAAACTTGGCGGACGCATGAAGACTGTTTAAAAATTTTGTATTTTAAGGTCCTCATAAAAATCTAAAGAAAAATGCCTCAATGGCGCCACCTAGCAATTTTCAAAGGACCCTTTGCTATTCACTTACTTCATCGTAGAGACATGAGATTTGGTACAGTGGTAGAGCTCACCAAGACGCTCAGAATTTACAATTAATGTCATAGTGCAAATATCACAGGAAGTCGGCCATTTTAGATTGAAGGTCTGATTTTGACCCGATTTTTGACGTTTACAGCATTGGTATTTGATCGAACTCCTCCTAGAGATTTTGAGCGAGCGACTTGAAACTCGGTCAGTCTGATCATAAGGCATGGCCAATTAAAAGTTATCAAAACGGTGAGTTTTTGAGCATGTTGAAGGGGTGTTAGCAGGGGTCAAAGTTCACCTACTCGCCACAAAAAATAAAACTGTTATATCTCCTACACAGAAACACATAGAGGCACCAAACTTTCTGTGATTGATCATCATTGGGTCTTCTTTAATATCCAATGGTCAAATTATGACATCATTTAGGCCACGCCCCCTGACAACAGGAAGTGTCATGTTTTGCTGTAAACGGTCGCTATGTTACCCCTCTGAGCTAATCAACATGAAACTGTGTCCAGAGACAGAAGACATGTTGATGTATTCTGGATTCCAGCCCCAAGTGGATTCGATGGAGCAGGAGAGCGTGGCGGCGTGGTGAAGTCACCTCAAACGCCGCTGCCATACGTTTGGCTCTGAATTCCACATTTTTGGGCCGAGCTGCTTAAAACTCACTTGGATGCATCCTTATCCACCCCCCAACAGGAATCCATAACAAACTTTGGTGGGCGTGACCTAATGCCTCAACGGCGCCACCTAGCAATTTTCAAAGGACCCTTTGCTATTCACTTACTTCATCGTAGAGACATGAGATTTGGTACAGTGGTAGAGCTCACCAAGACGCTCAGAATTTACAATTAATGTCATAGTGCAAATATCACAGGAAGTCGGCCATTTTAGATTGAAGGTCTGATTTTGACCCCATTTTTGACGTTTACAGCATTGGTATTTGATCGAACTCCTCCTAGAGATTTTGAGCGAGCGACTTGAAACTCGGTCAGTCTGATCATAAGGCATGGCCAATTAAAAGTTATCAAAACGGTGAGTTTTTGAGCATGTTGAAGGGGTGTTAGCAGGGGTCAAAGTTCACCTACTCGCCACAAAAAATAAAACTGTTATATCTCCTACACAGAAACACATAGAGGCACCAAACTTTCTGTGATTGATCATCATTGGGTCTTCTTTAATATCCAATGGTCAAATTATGACATCACTTAGGCCACGCCCCCTGACAACAGGAAGTGTCATGTTTTGCTGTAAACGGTCGCTATGTTACCCCTCTGAGCTAATCAACATGAAACTGTGTCCAGAGACGGAAGACATGTTGATGTATTGTGGATTCCAGCCCCAAGTGGATTCGATGGAGCAGGAGAGCGTGGCGGCGTGGTGAAGTCACCTCAAACGCCGCTGCCATACGTTTGGCTCTGAATTCCACATTTTTGGGCCGAGCTGCTTAAAACTCACTTGGATGCATGCTTATCCACCCCCCAACAGGAATCCATAACAAACTTTGGTGGGCGTGACCTAATGCCTCAACGGCGCCACCTAGCAATTTTCAAAGGACCCTTTGCTATTCACTTACTTCATCGTAGAGACATGAGATTTGGTACAGTGGTAGAGCTCACCAAGACGCTCAGAATTTACAATTAATGTCATAATGCAAATATCACAGGAAGTCGGCCATTTTAGATTGAAGGTCTGATTTTGACCCCATTTTTGACGTTTACAGCATTGGTATTTGATGGAACTCCTCCTAGAGATTTTGAGCGAGCGGCTTGAAACTCGGGCAGTCTGATCATAAGGCATGGCCAATTAAAGGTTATCAAAACGGTGAGTTTTTGAGCATGCTGAAGGGGCGTGAGCGGGGGTCAAAGTTCACCTACGCGCCATGAAACACAAAACTGTTATATTTCATATACAAAAACTCACAGAGCCACCAAACCTTCAGTAGTTGATCACCACTAGGTCTCCTACAATATCCAATGGTCAAATGATGACATTGCTTAGGCCACGCCCCCTGACAACAGGAAGTGTCATGTTTTATTGTTAACAGTCGCTATGTTACCCCTCTGAGCTAATCAACATGAAACTGTGTCCACAGACAGAAGACATGTTGCTGTGTTGTGGATTCAAGGCCCAACTGGATTCCATGTAGCAGTGCGGCGTGGTGGCGTGGCGAAGTCACCTGAAAGGCCGCTGCCATATGTCCAGACTTCCATAGGATATTGACAAATTTAATAAAAAGTAACTTAAAATTACCTTAAAAGGACAACATTTTTAAAAGTCAAAAGGCTTATTTAATGCTTTGAGAACATCTCTTCTATTCGGCTACAAAATCAACCAAAACAGGATGATCTTTTAAGCTATAAGGCCATTTTTAAGATGTCAATACATAGATTTTAAGCTGGTGGGTCGCCACTGCCTCCGGTGGCCAAATGCATCGCTGCATCAACTGATCTGCACCAGTTTAATCTCGTCATGGCAAAATTATTTTTTCTCTTCATGTGTGGCCCTAATACTCCATCGTAAGAACACCGCTGTCGTTACCGCGGGTCCTGGGGAAAAAAAAAAAAACGCTGCTCCTGGGGGGAGCGCATAGATGTGTAATACTTCTCATTGCAATTCAGACAGTGCAGTTCATTTTAAAGAGGCAGTTTTGGCGCATATTACGATAGAAATGGGCTGCGGGGAGCCTAAGTGTGTTGTCGTGGGCGTGTTTACCCGCTGCAGGTAACCGCTGTGAAACAATCAGAAAGATTTCCCTGATTAATAACATCTTTATGGAGCGCTAGACTTATTGTTACTATGTGCTGCTTTACCAGTTCTCTCTCTCTCGCTCGCTCGCTCGTCATCGGACAAAAATCAAACTGCTTCGTGTTTGTATTTGAAATTGTGCGTCAGACTCAGATTTAGAAGTGTTGTTACGACGTTTGAGCTGTAACTGCAACCGTTATATATATCTTGTAACTTTGACAGACAACACCAACTGTCCCCACAATCCAGTGCACACAATACCACAACAGACCTCATCACGCTCTACAGTACATCAAGAAAACTAAATCAACTAAAACAAGTTCACGAGTGCACTTGAAATGAAGTTAATCCATATTTGTGTGTCAGGGTGTCTAAGCACTCTCCAGAATTTGACATCTCAGCAGAACCTGTAATAATTATAGAAAGTAACGTTATAGTTGTTCTGCCTTTTGTTAAGACAGCAAGGAATTCATGTCATGAATACATTACATAAATAAGATATTAATTAATTCTTAGTCAGAGGAAATCCATGGTAAAAACAGTTAGAAACGTTTTGGGTTCATATTTAATCAGAGTGAGACATCACAACTTTGTTAGATCTCTATGTGAATTACGTGAGATAGTGAGTGCTCTCACCTTAAAAAAAGATCTTTGACGTATTTTGCTCCGGTTAAAAGCTGCTTTTCAGCTATGAAGCTAGGGAAACTGCTAATGTTGAAGTTGAATTTGTTCTACACGCTTCTGCCTTGGAAAAATATTTGTCTTTTTACAAAAACAATGTTTAAAACCAGATTTGGTAACAAAGGTTATTCAGACAACGCAAGAAAAGGAAGCTTTGTGTGGGGAACTTTTGTCCTAGCTGTCTAGCTTCATATGGCCCCAGGACAGCACAATAGTTTTCTTGAAGTATAATTTTGGAGAAGTAGAAACAAGTATTCATTTCAAAAGGTAGGTAAAAAAGGAAAAAAGTTTTTACAAAATCTTAGAATGTTGGATAGTCGTTATTTCAATCTTGCTGTGAAAATTGGTGAAATATTATCATTTTTAATGCTTAGATATAAAATTGCAAGGCAATTACTAAAATTGCCTTTTGTTGAAAATGTTTTTTGGCATGCCATACTTTATATTTATAGGTAGCCTAGATGTGCATAATAAAAGAGTGGAACTAAAAGCTGGTCTAAAATTTTTATGGAGCTTTAACTTGCTAAGAGTAATAACGTTAGATGATTATATCTTTAAAATGAGATAACTGTCTCATAAAATGTGATAGTTTACTTGGTCTAAAGAGATGATTAAATTCAATGTTATTTATATAGCGCCAATTCATGAAATATGTCATCTCAAGGCACTTTACAAAGTCAAAATCAATCAGATTATACAGATTGGGTCAGATTATACACATTGGTCAAAAAAATTCCTATATAAGGGAACCAGTTCATTGCATCAAAGTCTTGACAAGTAGCATTCTCTCTTGAAGAAGCGTAGAGCCACAGGGAGAGTCGTCTGCTGTGTCCATGGCTTTGCAGCAATCCTACCTACTGAGCAAGCATGAAGCAACAGCGGGGGAAAAACTCCCCCTTAACGGGAAGGTAAAACCTCCAGCAGAACCGGGCTCAGTATGAACGGTCATCTGCCTCGACAGACTGGGGGTTACAGAAGACAGAGCAGAGACACAACAAGACAGACAAAAAAGCACAGAAGTTCTACATTAGATGGTAGTAGCGGGTGATCTGTCTTCCCTGGATGATGCCACAGCTAATGATGACATCACTTAGGCCACGCCCCCTGACAACAGGAAATGTCATGTTTTGCTGTAAACGGTCGCTATGTTACCCCTCTGAGCTAATCAACATGAAAATGTATCCAGAGACAGAAGACATGTTGGTGTTTTGGATTCCAGCCCCAAGTGGATTCGATGGAGCAGGGCGGCGTGGTGGTGTGGTGAAGTCACCTCAAACGCCGCTGCCATACGTTTGGCTCTGAATTCCACATTTTTGGGTCGAGCTGCTTAAAACTCCCTTGGATGCATCCTTTTCCACCCCCGACAGGAATCCATAACAAACTGTGGTTGGCGTGACCTAATTTTTCTATAGCGCCCCCTAGAATATTTTAAATGATCAGCCCCAAGCCATGCTTTAAGATAGAATTACGAAAGTTGGTACACAACATACACATGTGGAATATTGCTAAAGTGTTACTTTTACATTATTACTTTTGGGTGTGTATCCAGAATTTAAATGTCAAACTTTCATAAAAGCTGTCTTAATGCAAGAAACAAAACCCTTAAACACATGAAATAACAATTAACTTTAAATAACTAAAAAGGTTTTGTTAACTTTTCACATGAAGCTGGATTAACAGGTAGTAAGATACCTTTGATTAAATTGGTATACTAATGTTTAAACCAGGGGTGTCAAACGTATGGCCCGCGGGCCGGATCCGGCCCACCGAACGATTTTGTCCGGCCCAGTGGCCAAATGCAATATCAATATTCAACGGCTGTATATCCTCGCTGCATCGACCGATCTACACCAGATTTGTTGTGAGTCGTGGGGGAGCGCTGCCGAATGCGTTCGTGGGAATCTCCCGGCGGACGGGCGGGGAAAATGCGTGACAGTTTCTGCGGTGGCTGGCGGCCGGCGGTGCGCGAACCCCCGCGGTGGCCAATAGGCCGGAGCGGCGCTTGGCTGCGAGGGCCGATCGACGCCGCTTGCGGCTTTAATTATTATTTTTATTCTGCCCCCCTAAAGAGGGGCCTTTTTGGGGGCTTTATCATATTCAAAAACTCACCAAACTTTGCAGATGCATGGTGACTGTTTAAAATTTTTGTATTTTAAGGTCGTCACAAAAATCAAAAGAAAAATGCCTCAACGGCGCCACCTAGAAATTTTCAAAGGACCCTTTGCTATTCACTTACTTCATCGTAGAGTAATGAAATTTTGTACAGTTGTAGATCTAAGCAAGACGCTCAGAATTTACAATTAACGTCATAGTGCAAATATCACAGGAAGTCGGCCATTTTAGATTGAAGGTCGTAATTTGACCTCATTTTTGACGTTTACAGCATTGGTATTTGATCGAACTCGTCCTAGGGATTTCGAGCGAGCGGCTTGAAACTCGGTCAGTCTGATCATAAGGCATGGCCAATTAAAAGTTATCAAAACGGTGAGTTTTTGAGCATGTTGAAGGGGCGTTAGCAGGGGTCAAAGTTCACCTACTCGCCACAAAACATAAAACTGTTATATCTCCTACACAGAAACACACAGAGGCACCAAACCTTCTGTGATTGATCATCATCGGGTCTTCTACAATATCCAATGGTCAAATGATGACATCACTTAGGCCACGCCCCCTGACAACAGGAAAAACTGTTATATCTCCTACACAAAAACACACAGAGGCACCAAACTTTCTGTGATTGATCATCATCGGGTATTCTACAATATCCAATGGTCAAATGATGACATCACTTAGGCCACGCCCCCTGACAACAGGAAAAACTGTTATATCTCCTACACAGAAACACACAGAAGCACCAAACTTTCTGTGATTGATCATCATCGGGTCTTCTACAATATCCAATGGTCAAATGATGACATCACTTAGGCCACGCCCCCTGACAACAGGAAAAACTGCTATATCTCCTACACAGAAACACACAGAGGCACCAAACTTTCTGTGATTGATCATCATCGGGTCTTCTACAATATCCAATGGTCAAATGATGACATCACTTAGGCCACGCCCCCTGACAACAGGAAGTGTCATGTTTTATTGTTAGCAGTCGCTATGTTACCCCTCTGAGCTAATCAACATGAAACTGTGTCCACAGACAGAAGACATGTTGCTGTGTTGTGGATTCCAGGCCCAACTGGATTTCATGTAGCAGTGTGGCATGGTGGCGTGGCGAAGTCACCTGAAACGCCGCTGCCATATGTCCAGATTTCCATAGGATATTGACAAATTTAATAAAAAGTAACTTAAAATTACCTTAAAAGGACAACATTTTTAAAAGTCAAAAGGCTTATTTAATGCTTTGAGAACATCTCTTCTATTCGGCTACAAGATCAACTGGATTCGATGGAGCAGGGCGGCGTGGTGGCGTGGCAAAGTCACCTGAAACGCCACTGCCATATGTCCAGACTTCCATAGGATATTGATAAATTTAATAAAAAGTAACTTAAAATTACCTTAAAAGCACAACATTTTTAAAAGTCAAAAGGCTTATTTAATGCTTTGAGAACATCTCTTCTATTCGGCTACAAAACCAACCAAAACAGGATGATCTTTTAAGCTATAAGACCATTTTTAAGATGATTAAAATACATACATAGACATCAATACATAGATTTTAAGCTGGTGGGTCGCCACTGCCTCCGGTGGCCAAATGCATCGCTGCATCAACTGATCTGCACCAGTTTAATCTCGTCATGGCAAAATTATTTTTTCTCTTCATGTGTGGCCCTAATACTCCATCGTAAGAACACCGCTGTCGTTACCGCGGGTCCTGGGGGAAAAAAAACGCTGCTCCTGGGGGGAATTTTTGATTATGCTCACGCATAGATGTGTAAAACTTCACATTGCAATTCAGACAGGCGCAGACTGCACCGTGCAGTTCATTTTAAAGAGGCAGTTTTGGCGCATATTCCGATAGAAACGGGCTGCGTGGAGCCTAAGTGTGTTGTCGTGGGCGTGTTTACCCGCTGCAGGTAACCGCTGTGAAACAATCAGAAAGATTTCCCTGATTAATAACATCTTTATGGCGCGCTAGACTTATTGTTACTATGTGCTGCTTTACCAGTTCTCTCTCTCTCGCTCGCTCGCTCGTCATCGGACAAAAGTCAAACTGCATCGTGTTTGTATTTGAAATTGTGCGTCAGACTCAGATTTAGAAGTGTTGTTACGACGTTTGAGCTGTAACTGCAAACGTTTTATATATATATATATATATATATATATATATATATATATATATATATATATATATATATATATATATATATATATATGTATGTATATATATATATATATATATATATGTATATATATCTGGTAACTTTACTGAATTTGCAGCTTAAGAAGATTGGGTTTGACAGACAACACCAACTGTCCCCTCAATCCAGTGCACACAATGCCACAACAGACCTCATCACGCTCTACAGTACATCAAGAAAAATAAATCAACTAAAACAAGTTCACGAGTGCACATGAAATGAAGTTAATCCATATTTGTGTGTCAGGGTGTCTAAGCATTCTCCAGAATTTGACATCTCAGCAGAGCCTGTAATAATTATAGAAAGTAACATTATAGTTGTTCTGCCTTTTGTTAAGACAGCAAGGAATTCATGTCGTGAATACATTACATAAATGAGATATTAATTCTTAGTCAGAGGAAATCCAAGGCAAAAACAGTTAGAAAAGTTTTGGGTTCATATTTAATCAGAGTGAGACATCACAACTTTGTTAGATCTCTATGTGAATTACGTGAGATAGTGAGTGCTCTCACCTTAAAAAAAGATCTTTGACGTATTTTGCTCCCGTTAAAAGCTGCTTTTCAGCGATGAAGCTAGGGAAACTGCTAACGTTGAAGTTGAATTTGTTCTACACGCTTCTGCCTTGGAAAAATATTCGTCTTTTTACAAAAAGAATGTTTAAAGCCAGATTTGGGAACAAAGGTTATTCAGACAACGCAAGAAAAGGAAGCTTTGTGTGGGGAACTTTTGTCCTAGCTGTCTAGCTGCATATGGCCCCAGGACAGCACAATAGTTTTCTTGAAGTATAATTTTGGAGAAGTAGAAACAAGTATTCATTTCAAAAGGTAGGTAAAAAAGGAAAAAAGTTTTTACAAAATCTTAAAATGTTGGATAGTCGTTATTTCCATCTTGCTGTGAAAATTTGTGAAATATTATCATTTTTAATGCTTAGATATAAAATCGCAAGGCCATTACTAAAATTGCCTTTTGTTGAAAATGTTTTTTGGCATGCCATACTTTATATTTATAGGTAGCCTAGATGTGCATAATAAAAGAGTGGAACTAAAACCTGGTCTAATATTATTATGGAGCTTTAACTTGCTAAGAGTAATAACGTTAGATGATTATATCTTTAAAATGAGATAACTGTCTCAAAAAATGTGATAGTTTACTTGGTCTGAAGAGATGATGCAATTCAATGTTATTTATATAGCGCCAATTCAAGAAATATGTCATCTCAAGGCACTTTACAACGTCAAAATCAATCAGATTATACAGATTGGGTCAGATTATACACATTGGTCAAAAAAATTCCTATATAAGGGAACCAGTTCATTGCATCAAAGTCTTGACACGTAGCATTCTCTCTTGAAGAAGCGTAGAGCCACAGGGAGAGTCGTCTGCATTGTCCATAGCTTTGCAGCAATCCTACCTACTGAGCAAGCATGAAGCGACAGCAGGAAAAAAAACTCCCCATTAACGGGAAGGAAAAACCTCCAGCAGAACCGGGCTCAGTATGAACGGTCATCTGCCTCGACAGACTGGGGGTTACAGAAGACAGAGCAGAGACACAACAAGACAGACAAAAAAGCACAGAAGTTCTACATTAGATGGTAGTAGCGGGTGATCTGTCTTCCCTGGATGATGCCACAGCTAACAGAACGCCAGACCAGGTGTGCCTACTATGAAGAAAAAAGAAAAATCAAAAAGTTAAAAGCTGAAATGACAACAGTCATTCAAAATTGAAGAACAATAGACCCTGATGTCCTGCAGTAGCCTAAACTTATAGCAGCATAACTATAGAGGTAGCTCAGGGTAACATGAGCCACTCTAACTATAAGCTTTTTAAAAAAGGAAAGTCCCAAGAGCCAGCTTCTAGTGGAGAAGTTCAAGTATCTTGGGGTCTTGTTCACGAATGAGGGGAAGATGGAGCGGGAGATCGACAGGCGGATTGATGCGGCGTCTGCTGTGAAGCGGGCGCTATACCGGTCCGTTGTGGTGAATCTGCACCAGATTTTTTGTGAGTCGTGGGGGAGCGCTGCCGAACACGTTCGTGTAAATCGCCCAGTGGACGGGCGGGCAAAATGCGTGACAGCATCTGCGGTGGCGGGCGGCCCGAGGTGCGCAAATCCCAGCGGTGGCCAAGGCCGCAGCGGCGCTTTGCTGCGAGGGCCGCTCGATGCCGCTTGCGGCTTTAATTATTATTTTTATTCTGCCCCCCTAAAGAGGGGCCTTTTTGGGGGCTTTATCATATTCAAAAACTCACCAATCTTGGCAGATGCATGAAGACTGTTTAAAATTTTTATATTTTAAGGTCATCACAAAAATCTAACGGAAAATGCCTCGTCGGCGCCACCTAGCAATTTTCAAAGGACCCTTTTCTTTTCACTTACTTGATTGTAGAGACATGAAATTTGGTACAGTTGTAGAGCTCAACAAGACACTCAGAATTTATAATTAATGTGATAATGCAAATATCACAGGAAGTCGGCCATTTTAGATTGAAGGTCTGATTTTGACCCCATTTTTGACGTTTACAGCATTGGTTTTTGCTCGAACTCCTCCTAGGGATTTTGAGCGAGCGGCTTGAAACTCTGTCAGTCTGATCATAAGGCATGCCCAATTAAAAGTTATCAAAACGGTGAGTTTTTGAGCATGTTGAAGGGGCGTTAGCAGGGGTCAAAGTTCACCTACTTGCCACAAAAAATAAAAGTGTTATATCTCCTACACAGAAACACACAGAGGCACCAAATTTTCTGTGATTGATCATCATCGGGTCTTCTACAATATCCAATGGTCAAATGATGACATCACTTAGGCCACGCCCCCTGACAACAGGAAGTGTCATGTTTTGCTGTAAACGGTCGCTATGTTACCCCTCTGAGCTAATCAACATGAAACTGTGTCCAGAGACAGAAGACATGTTGGTGTGTTGTGGATTCCAGCCCCAAGTGGATTCGATGGAGCAGGTGAGCGTGGCGGCATGGCGAAGTCACCTCAAACGCCGCTGCCATACGTTTGGCTCTGAATTCCACATTTTTGGGCCGAGCTGTTTAAAACTCACTTGGATGCATCCTTATCTAGCCCCCGACAGGAATCCATAACAAACTTTGGTGGGCGTGACCTAATGCCTCAACGGCGCCACCTAGCCATTTTCAAAGGACCCTTTGCTATTCACTTACTTCATTGTAGAGACATGAGATTTGGTAAAGTGGTAGAGCTCACCAAGACGCTCAGAATTTGCAATTAATGTCATAGTGCAAATATCACAGGAAGTCGGCCATTTTAGATTGAAGGTCGTAATTTGACCTCAATTTTGACGTTTAAAGCATTGGTATTTGATCGAACTCCTCCTAGGAATTTCGAGCGAGCGGCTTGAAACTCTGTCAGTCTGATCATAAGGCATGCCCAATTAAAAGTTATCAAAACGGTGAGTTTTTGAGCATTTTGAAGGGGGGTTAGCAGGGGTCAAAGTTCACCTACTCGCCATGAAACAAAAAACTGTTATATCTCCTACACAGAAACACACAGAGGCACCAAACTTTCTGTGATTGATCATCATCGGGTCTTCTACAATATCCAATGGTCAAATGATGACATCACTTAGGCCACGCCCCCTGACAACAGGAAGTGTCATGTTTTGCTGTATATGGTTTCTATGTTACCTCTCTGAGCTAATCAACATGAAACTGTGTCCAGAGACAGAAGACATGTTGGTGTGTTGTAGATTCCAGCCCCAAGTGGATTCGATGGAGCAGGGGAGCGTGGCGGCGTGGCGAAGTCACCTCAAACGCCACTGCCATACGTTTGGCTCTGAATTCCACAGCTTTGGGCCGAGCTGCTTAAAACACACTTGGATGCATCCTTATCTACCCCTCGACAGGAATCCATAACAAACTTTGGTGGGCGTGACCTAATTTCTCTATAGCGCCACCTAGAATATATTAAATGATCAGCCCCAAGCAAGGCTTTAAGCTATTTAATTAAATTCAATTTTATTTATATAGTGCCAATTCATGGAACATGTCATCTCAAGGCACTTCACAAAGTCAAAATCAATCAGATTATACAGATTGGGACAGATTATACAGATTGGTCAAATAAATTCCTATGTAAGTGAACCAGTTGATTGCATCAAAGTCTTGACAAGCAGCATTCCCTCCTGAAGAAGTGTAGAGCCACAGGGAGAGTCGTCTGCATTGTCCATGGCTTTGCAGCAATCCCTTATACTGAGCAGGCATGAAGCGACAGCGGGGAAAAAACTCCCCATTAACGGGAAGGAAAAACCTCCAGCAGAACCGGGCTCAGTATGAATGACATCTGCCTCGACCGACTGGGGGTTACAGAAGACTGAGCAGAGACAGAACAAGACAGACAAAAAAGCACAGAAGCACACATTGATCCAGTAATCTGTTCTACATTAGATGGTAGTAGTGGGTGATCTGTCTTCCCTGGATGATGCCACAGCTAACAGAGCGCCAGACCAGGTGTACCTACTATGAAGAAAAAAGAGAGAGAACAAAAAGTTAAAAGCTGTAATGACAACAGTCCTGCAAAACTGGAGAACAGTAGAACTCAGTAGAGTGAGAAATATAGGCCCTGATGTCCTCCAGTAGCTTAAGCCTATATCAGCATAACTATAGAGGTAGCTTGGGGTAACATGAGCCACTTTAACTATAAGCTTTGTCAAAAAGGAAAGTCCCAAGAGCCAGCTTCTAGTGGAGGAGTTCAAGTATCTTGGGGTCTTGTTCAGGAATGAGGGGAAGATGGAGCGGGAGATCGACACGCGGATTGGTGCGGCGTCTGCTGTGAAGCGGGCGCTGTACCGGTCCGTCGTGGTGAAGAGAGAGCTGAGCCAAAAGGCCAAGCTCTCGATTTACCGGTATATCTACGTTCCTACCCTCATCTATGGTCATGAGCTTTGGCTTGTGACCGAAAGAACGAGATCCCGGATACAAGCGGCCGAAATGATTTTTCTCCATAGTGTGTCTGAGCTCACCCTTAGAGATAGGGTGAGGAGCTCAGTCATCCGGGGAGGACTCCGAGTAGAGCCGCTGCTCCTTCACATTGGGAGGAGCCAGTTTAGGTGGCTCGGGCATCTGGTCAGGATTCCTCCTGGACGCCTCCCTGGTGAGGTGTTCCGGGCACGTCCCACCGGGAGGAGGCCCAGGGGAAGACCCAGGACACGCTGGAGAGACTATGTCTCTCTGCTGGCCTGGGAACGCCTTGGGATTCCCACGGAGAAGCTGGCCCAAGTGGCTGGGGACAGGGACGTCTGGGCCTCCCTACTGAAGCTGCTACCCCCGCGACCCGACCCCGGATAAGCGGAAGACGATGGATAGAAAAAGGGAAGTTTTAAGATTAGTCTTAAAA
This sequence comes from Fundulus diaphanus, assembly GCA_037039145.1. Classification (NCBI taxonomy): domain Eukaryota; kingdom Metazoa; phylum Chordata; class Actinopteri; order Cyprinodontiformes; family Fundulidae; genus Fundulus; species Fundulus diaphanus. The sequence goes on along the minus strand of CM073138.1, from coordinate 43,079,962 downwards.
GTAGACAGAGTGTCTGCCTCACGGACCAAAACTGGGAGTTGGTTCCACAGGAGAGGAGCCTGATAGCTAAAGGATCTGCCTCCAATTCTGGTTTTAGAGACTTTAGGAACCACCAGAAGACCTGCAGTCTGAGAGTGAAGTGCTCTGTTAGGATTTACGAAAGTTGGTACACAACATACGCATGTGGAATATTGCTAAAGTGTTACTTTAGCAATATTCCAATTGCTAAAGTGTTACATTTATATTACTACTTTTGGGTGTGTATCCACCAATTTAACTGTCAAACTTTCATAAACGACAATTAAATAACAATTAACTTTAAATAACTGAAAAGGTTTTGTTAACTTTTCACATGAAGCTGGATTAACAGCTAGTAAGATTCCTTTGATTAAGTTGGTATACTAATGTTTAAACCAGGGGTGTCAAACGTACGGCCCGCCGGCCGAATCCGGCCCGCCGAACTATTTAGTCCGGCCCGGTGGCCAAATGCATTATCATTATTCAATGGCTGTATCTCTTCGCTGCATCGACCGATCTGCACCAGATTTTTGTGAGTTGTGGGGAGCGCTGCCCAACGCGTTCGTGTGTATCGCCCAGCGGACGGGCGGGGAAAATGCATGACAGCTTCTGCAGTGACTGGCGGCCGGCGGTGCGCGAACCCCCGCGGTGGCCAATAGGCCAAAGCGGCGCTTGGCTGTGAGGGCTGATCGACGCCGCTTGCGGGTTTAATTTTCATTTGTTTTCTTTGCATGCTTTATTGAGTAGAGAGTAGTCTTTTCTAGTGTTTTATTAAGCAGAGTAATTGCTGTAACAGGGAATTATCAGTTTAATAAATAACAGCTTGGGAAATTGTAGGTGATAGTGATTATTTTGAGTCAGAAATTTAATGGTCTCTAAGAGTTACCGCGTTATCTTCTTTTGAGTTACTAACTGAATAAACTAGGACACTTTCATTGGCTTGTGATGAAGGAGTATGGATTAAAACTCTAATTGCAAATATAATTAAGGTTATCAACGTTTGCTGGATAAATCTAACCAGTCAACAACTGGTTAGATAACAGGCTTTTGGATAATTAAGTTCATAATTAATAAACCAATTGTTAGTGCTAATCATTACAGGCTGGGCCGGATTTTAGCAGGGGCTTACCGGGGCTGGAGCCCGGGGCCCCGGCATTTCGGGGGCCCCGAAGGATTTTTCTATTATGCGGGTTTGCGCACCGCCGGCCGGCACCGCAGCGGCGCTTGGCTGCACAAACCCCGCCCACCGGCAGACCGGCGGTGCGCAATCCTCGCCGGCCGGCCGGCGGTGCACAAACCCCGCCGGCCGGCACCGCAACGGCGCTTGGCTGCGAGGGCCGATCGACGCCGCTTGCGGCTTTAACATCCTTCATATGCGGCCTATCAGTGTACCTCGAGTCGCTGTTGCACGTGCCATAACAACAATGTTTAAAAACCATGGTTAGGAGACATCTTAGACTTAGAAAAAGCAGTAGTTTTACTGAGTAAAACCAAGGGTAACGTACAGTGAAAGAGTGGAGGAAAACGCATATTTGCCCTACCTGTACCACGTGATATGACGTCACGTTCTAAAAATAACTCGTTCGCGGAACGCCATTTGTTCTGGCAAACGTCCATCTTGAATGCTTGCTTGTTATTGGTCCACTTTTGGACCGCATTGGGGAGGAGGAGCGTCAAGGGAAACCTCCAGCAAAAAAATCCAGAAAAGTGGGCAACTGTTCAAATTTCATATCAGACTAAGGCTTAAATGTCTGATAACCCTTTCACTCTTTACTGAAAGGGCTTGGTGTTACTGGTTAGGGCAGTGGTGTCCAAATTTTTGACATGAGGGTTAATATTATGTTAAAACAACTTTGGGGCTGTAAAATAATTTTGAAAACAAACTTGGTCTTTTTTAAAGTTTATCTGCTAAATGAAAGTAAAAATTTAAATGAGTGTAGATACAAAACAAAGATTGTGCATGTCTGCATTATAAGACAGGCTTTATAAGACTTTATAAGACAACTTTTCAGGTTTGAGTATTGTTTTCTTATTTGGTTTGCATTTGAGTAAATGTAGGTCATGTTTGTGGTTCGAGTTCCTACAAAGAAATTGAATGCAAAAGTGTCATTAATAAATGGAAATCTGTATTTTGTTCTTCATATTTTTCAAGATGTTCTCTGTAAAAACCTTGGTCTAGAAGATGAAAATTGTTAATTTGCACCCACCTCTGCTTAAAAATCCTTCAGAGGGCATATATATATATATATATATATATATATATATATATATATATATATATATATATATATATATACAGTGTTGGGTAAGTTACTTTAAAAATGTAATCCGTTACAGTTACAAGTTACTTTGTTTAAAATATAATTGTAGTGTAACTTTTTCGATTACTTTTAAAAAGTAATGTAACTAATTATTTTTGATTACTTTTTGATTCCTTTAAGGTTTTAATGAGTATTGACCCATGTTCAACATTTATTTTTTGAGAACTGAATGAACCTTAAAAAAGCACTAAGCTGAAAGGGAACTGCAGAGATGTCCACAAGTGTGTCTGTGTGACGATTTTTAAGTTTAAAACAAGGAGGATTGATTTTTCGGCAACTCCTTGCCAAAAATTGCATCCCCTGCTATCTCAGAGGAATTGACACTTGTATGACTCTATTCCTGTATATCCATCAGTAGTCAAAGGACAAAAGTCAGCAAATGCAAATTCTGCCCTGTAAAACAATGACAGCACAATTTTTGCTGTATGATCTGAAGCCCCATTTGGAGCTTTTAAACAGGCTTTGAAAAACTTTGATAATTTGCTGCTGTAATATTATAGATTTTTTTAGAATAAAAAACTAACAGATGTGCATAATCAAAAATAACAGAAATACAATTATAGAGCATTCAGTATTGTAAGAAAGCCCACACTGTTTCTGGATAAATACATTATTGTATGAGTTAAGTTCTGTTCCGTTTTCTGCCTTTTTCGTTGTAAAACTGAAATGTCCCATGCTCCTGAATGCACCATAGCTTTCCGACGCTCACGAACGCAACACTGTGAACGCTGAGCTGTGTAGACAGTTTTGCAGTTTCACAACACACGTCGGCTCTCACGGTTTATTGTTGTGTGTGAATAACAAGAGACTGCATGATTGCAAAGCGCCTTGTTGCATCTTTCTCTTCCTTAAAGCGAAGCCAAATAAAACCGTGAAACGTCCGCTCGCTTGCTGTTCTTTCAGAAGGCTCCACCAGCACAGGATGGATCATCAGAGTGATAGAGACAAGGAGCCGTAGCGGGAAACGGCGATACAGGGCAAGAAGCAATAAAAATATCATTACATATTTCGCAAAGGTTTTTCTTTATATTTTTAAAAAAATTTAACTAAATTTGTAATTCTTAATATTTTCGGAAGTAACTGTAACTGAATTACATATTTTCTCATTGTAACTGTAACGAATTACAGTTACTCTTTTTTTGTAATTAAATTACGTAACGTCGTTACATGTAATCCGTTACTCCCCAACACTGTATGTATATATATATATATATATATATATATATATATATATATAGACTTTAGCCCAGGGGCCCCCAACTTGACTCCAGCCCAGGGGCCCCCATCCTCCTAAATCCGGCCCTGATTACAGGCTCATAGCCCTTGACCACAACCATTTGAAATAATTTCCGTTATAGCTATCCTTTGATTTTGAATGATATATTATTAAATTATAATTGCCAATTGTAATTAATAATAATCTTCATAATCAAACAGGTGTAATTGGATAACAGCAAGGCACACAGATTGTGATCCAGAAATGTGGTCACAGTCAAGAGATCAAAAGCTTGGTAGAATGGCAAAGCAAGGCTGTCATGTTCCATGTTTCTATGTGGTATTTGCCTGACCTCATCCTTCCTCAGGGTGTGACAGGCAGGTCTGATCCCCAGCTGTGCCTCATCAGAGAATTGGCGAGGGTTTAAAAGAAGAGCGGAATCCTGAAGCAGACGCCAGATGGTCAAATCACGTCCTGTGGTAACCAGGCCCCAGCAGGTTACCAAAGGACGTGATTTGACCCATGGTTCTTCCTGGACGGCACCTGAGCCGCACGCTGGAGCAAGTGGACTGCTCCGTCCCCTCTCCTCCATCTGCACCGCTCGCTGACGCTTATCTGAAGGCTCCTCTGACCCGTCGCCTGACTGTCCACCCGCCAACGTTTTCTCACTACCGGAACAGTAAGCAGCCGCACCTGAAATACCTGTCAATTCCACCTGTCACCCGATCCTGCTGAGCATTAACAACTCTTCCCTCTCCTAGTGCGGAACTGGACTTCCTCCCCCTGCGATCGCCCGCCTCTTATTATTTCCAATAAACACTTTTGAACCCACTACTGGTCTCTAATTGCTGCCTGCATCTGAGTCTCAGCGCAAACCATGACAAGGCAAGGAAATCCAGAAAATATGATGGAGGCCTTGATATGGTAATCAGGCATGGAAAGAACACAGGACATCTATTGGTTTGCGCTATGAGCTTGATTGCAGCCGAGCCATGAGGCAGGCTTGCAGGTTCAATGCATGAGCTTGATACAGTGGAACAGGGAGATGTGTTAGGGTGCAGGAAGCAGACAGGGATAATGATGGAAGTTTAATTTTAATTCCAACAGACCATGTTTAAAACAAACAAAATAATTGTCAACACACAATTAGACTACTGTGATCAATGGGAAAGGTAATCTTGCAATCATAAAGATGTAGGTTGGATTCCAGCTCCCGTTTCCAGCACATAGTCATGTGCCCATGGGCAAGGTTTTTAACCATGAGTTACTTGCTGATATGTTGTGTATGGTTAGTGTATGAACGTGTTCTGTCGGGTAAATGTGGGTCAAGTGTAAAAGTGCTTTGAATAAATCCGAATGTCAAACCACCTACTTTACATATTCAGAGGGACTCTTCATACTAAGGGGCCAAGTAATGTACTATGACTTTACCAATTTCTACGTCAGTGGCGCAGTCTGGTTACCGACAAACGCAGCCTGTTGCTTCTTCCTATCTCATTCATGAAGGCCTGACTCCCCCCGGTTCGGAGATTTGGTAGAAAGGGAGAAGCAAATTATCAGAGACAAACATTTAAAATATGCATATTTATTGTCAGAAGAACCAAGGACTGTACCAGGTTGCAGCAGAGGAATTGTGGAGATGGCTGGAGCTGGATGGCAGAGCTGAGGCTGGCAGATGAAGGGAGCAGAGGCTTGGCAGGTGAAGGGAGCAGGCAGGCGAGACGTGAAGCAAGGCAAGGGTCGGTTAAGGATGACGTGAGGACACTGTGAGAGGACAACTGCAGACGATCCAGCGGTGAGGAGCTGACTGGAGTGAGTTTATATAGGGAGGCTTGCAGGTGGAAACAGTCCAGGATGATTAGAGGCTGACAGGTGTAGGTGATTAGGAGAGTGGAATCAGGGCTGGAAGGTGCTGGAAATATCCAGGGTGAAGTCGGTGAAACTGAACCCTGACATTTATTACAATTAGAATTGCTTCCAATTGGAGACAAAAACATTTACAAGCTTCATACCACCTTGTTTTGTATATGTACCCGATATCCTTACCCATGGTGCTGCAAGCGATTTGTCTGCTCTCATTCCCCCAATCGCATGTTTTAATAGTCTGAGCAGCCCCCTACGGAATGTCAAGGGAGGGGGTATCATGGACAGTCTTCAGGCGCCCATCTCCCCAAAAATATAGGAAATCTGTTATTGCCTGCTAGCTACAAAAACAATCGCAATTTATAGCTCAGGTCTGGTTTTAGGAGTTTAACCAAGATAACATTAAGAACCATAAAACATCCTGACTTCGTGCCTGGTCTCTGCTTGAACAGATCTACTGTTTTCAAGTGGGTCAGCAAACAAACCCACATTCAGTAAAATCCAAGACACAGTTTAAGGATTAAAAGGTAACTCTTGTTGTTTTTCATAAAAATTCCTGATTAATACAATAACTAATCATATAGTTCCATAACATTACAAAGGTTTTCAGATTAAATGATCACACCCTGTTCACTTATTATATTTATTTTTTGTGTTTTACACTTTTTGCTCTCTTAGAAACAAACACTTTTGGGTATCTTTACCCCAAGATGACCACATGAGCTTAAGTACGATATTGCACATGCATGCAATGGGTAAACAAGGAGAAGTGAGTTAGCAATGCCCAGCGGAGGTGCAAAACGAAATAGGTTAAGTAACCCTAACCCTGTAGATCAAGTAGGTCTTTGATCACGTGAGCTGCCACTTACTGGCTCTTCCAGTAGCTGTGTCAATCGTCACCATCTTAGAAAAAAATTATTTTCAGGCTGAAAAGGACTAAGTAAATACTATCAGGACGAACATGTGCCATATATTGTTTTAGTTGAAGAAAAGAGTCTTTTGTGTTTTCTTTTTATGGTCATAATATGTGACTGGGCCCCTTTAATATTTCCAAGCTCGCAAGACAATATTTAAAAGATTAGTTTTTATGTGGTTTTAGTGTTGTTTTCTCACCAAATTAAGGCTGTTAACAAATATTTTAACCATGTTGTATTTTATAAGGCAAACACTGTCAAACACAAACTACATCCCACAAAAACACACCATTAACCACATCTCTGTGTGAAACAACACGAAGACGAGCTCTCACTTCTCTGCAGGACAAGCTGGGATCACAGTGTGTGCATGTGTGTGACTATGTATGCTCTTATCACCTCAGCCTCATACACACTGCACCTCGGGGCTGACACATACACACACATACACAAAGATACACACAGTGAGAGCACAGATGGCCTCACATTCTTCTGTGCTGCCAAACAGATGGACCTGCCTGGATTCATTCATCAATGAACACACACATACAACACACAAGCATGTTGTGATTTACTTCTGCACATATAAATCTCCTTATTAACTGCAGTTGTCAAGAGTTTTGCATAAAATCACATACACATTTGTGCATAAACTGGTTCATACACACAGTGGCTGTTGTCCAATGCTTATTTCCCTCAGCCTGTCCTAACACACACAGTGATCGTGGCTGCTATCCAATCACTGTGCCCTCAGTGTGTCTCTGTGAGTCTGAGATGTGAAGTCTAATTACCAGAACAGCATCAATATTGATGAGGGCCATTTTATTCCATCAATTCCCAGCCCTGCTCTTAAATTCACTTAAGTTTGACTTCATGTTTGTGAACACCAACAGGATCAATGGTCAATGTGGGGCCACTGTACAAGTTTTTACCAAGAATAGCTATGTGCTCAAATGAGGTTTAGATGTCATACCAGTATAAAGTGAAGCCTCTCTCCATCATCTTACTCTACAGTACTTGAACAGAGAGAGAGAGAGAGAGACAGACAGAGAGACAGACAGAGAGAGAGACTTTATTTACTATATGAAATTGTAATGCTTGTATATGCTGGGAAGTCAAAATTTAAGCCGAGAACGCTCAAGTTCAGTTTATTCTTAAAAAGGTTTATTTAAAATGATGATGACAGGCAGGCAGAAATGACTGGTGATAATAGGAGATGATCAAAGCAGGCGGACCAGGTGATCTAGGCAGGGACAGACTTGGAGAGAACAGGTCCACAGGAACAGCAGGCGGGGAAACACGAACACGAAAAAGCACATGCAGGCAGCATGAAGAGGAGACGTTTTAGCATTGAGAAGTTAGTGAGACAGGTATAAATTGGCAGTAAACCAGGTGGGATGACTTTAGGATAATTAATGTGAGCAGATGTTGCTCATTATGGAGAATGAATAGAGGCAGAGATGGGTATGGAAATGGGAGGGATGAATCAGTCCTAAAACACAAACAAAAAACCCCAAATCATGACAGTCCCCTCCTCTAGGGCGCATCCTAGATGCCCAACCAAAACCAAAAACAACCCAGACAGGACGGGTGGAGGGGGCCTCGGAAGAAGGGCAAAAGTCCCAAAAAAAAGGAAAAAAGAACCCAACAGGGTTAACCGAGAGTTCACGTGGACGTCCCAGAAAACGTCCCAGCTGTAGCAAGATTTCTGGAGGCGGAACTTGGTGTGGCAGGGTCTCTGACGATCAGCCCGGAGGCGGACCTCAGTGGAGCAGGATCTCAGCTGCAGACTTGGCCTGGAGCTGGGTGGCAGACTTAGCTTGGTACAGGGCGACAGGCTAGCTTGGTGCTAGGCGACAGGCCTGGCTTGCCATTTTTATTGAACCATTAACAGCAACAATTAGACAAACTAATCTTGTTAAAGGTCTAAATTGCACGAAACTAGAGCATAAAATTAGTCTTTATGCAGATGATTTGTTACTCCATCTCCAGTACTCACACACCTCTCTCTGTCTATAGTAATTCGATTACTAGATTTCTCAAACATAACTTGGTCTAAATCTACATTACTGCCAATTAACTGGTCTTTACAGTACCTCCTAGATTTACAACTACAGTCAGGGAGTATTAAATATTAGGCTATTACTATGTCGTCTAAATTGGCGGATTTAACAAAACTTAACCACATAGAGGATCTTGACAGATGGACATCGCTGCTGTCAGGATTTTGTCAGATGAACCCAGAATTCAGCCACAGAGCTTAGTTTAAGGGTTTTATTGAAGTAAGATGAGTTGTGGACAGAGCACGAACCAGAGTCTTGACAGAGCAGGAGCCGGAGGATGAAGATGACTGAGCTGGAGGACTGGAGAGTTCGTGGAAAGCTTCGGGAAGGAACCCGAGCAGAGCTTGAAGCAGTGGAGCGTAGGAGCGCTGGGGTAGCGGGAGAATCAGCAGCACATCCGAGGGCTTACTTGGAGCGTGCAGGGGCTGCCATAGTTCCAGCAACGCAGCAGAGAGATCAAACTTGCAGGCAGAGCAACGACAATGTTCCGGCGGGGAAGAGCTGGCTATGGAGTCCTTAAGTATACTGCTAGACAGGTGGAATGAGTCTGTTGTGATTGGAGCCTGACAGGTGTGATTGCAGAGTGGTTGAAGCTAGGTGTATGGAAGGTGGAGAGTGCCATAATAGTCCAGGATGCAGTGAGCAAACACTGCATCCTGACAGTTGCAAATTTCAGTTATGGGAAAGGTTGTTTCAATTAAAATGATGCTTTTACCTAGAATTAATTACTTATTTTCAATGATCCCCAATAAACCATCATTCGACTGGTTTAAATCTCTGGACTCCTATCTCTAAATTTCTCTGTAGGGAGGGGGTGGGGTTGGGTGGTGGTGGTGTTTGTCCTGGTTTGCGGTTTGCTCTCAGGCCCTGCCACCTATCTCTGGCCCCTCGGGCTAATGTGGTCTGGCTGGCGGAGCCTCCGTCTCCGAGCGGGTTTTCGGAGAATGGGGGTGCCTATTGGAGTCAGCAGGGGAGCTGGCTTCCTGGGAGAGCATGATGCTTCCCAGTCCTTTCCTCCCCATCCCTGGATCCCCGCCCCTTCAAGCTGCCACACATGTAGGACACTGGGGGGTGGGGGTGTCGCTGGGGAGAGGGGAGGATTTCCCAGTCCCGCTGTCTGGTGATGTCCCTGACCCCAATTTTATTATACATCTTAGACATTTTCATTTATAACATTCTCACAACACACATATATGTAGGGCATTAATTGGGGTTGGGGGTAAGACATCTGGAGGAGGGGGGTTATTGTTTAGGCCTGACCCCTGGTGGCTTCCTCTTCCCTCACTCGAATTAGACATTGAGAGTTATGGAAATAAAATTAGAACATAATTTGAATTAAATTGCGATAAAGTTACACAACATCCACAACAGGATCCTGAGGATATCCAAGTGCATCGGTGGCTCAGCCTGGAGCCAGAGAAAGAAAGAGACACCCAGGTCAGTCAAACCTCCACACACAACCTGAAATGTCTCTGAAGCAGAGACCGTTCAGCTGGATTCACGGACTAAACTCTGATAACCTACACGTGCAGTTATGTTCTAACTTTATTCATTTCATGTACCAGCTTCTAAATCTGACTCACAATTTATGCAAAATAGAAACATGAAGAAGTTCAATTTGGTTTGTGTCTGATGACGAGAGAGAGAGAAAGAGTGAGAGAGAGACAGACAGACAGACAGAAAGCACACTTTGGTAGAGCGGCATAGAGTGAAAACAACAGAGCGCCGGCCTCAATAAAGCTGTTATTAATCAGAGAAGTAAAAAGTTATTTCCAGATTATTTCACTATGGTTACATTCAGCAGGTAACCACGCCCGTAGCAACACACCTGAGCACCCCCAGGCGATACGTCTTGCGTCATCACGTCTTGTCACGTGATTGAACATGGGCTTAATAAGCCAGCTATTACAGATGTGGAAATGGATGCATCTTTCTTTGTTGTGTTGTTACATGCTTTTGAGAAAGTGGAGGAGGAGGAGGAGCTGCTGCATTTGCGGGCCATGACACGGAGGCGGTGGCTGTGTTGCCTCCGCCGTCATCGTGTCCGTGAGCAGGTATGTAGACTTCTGCTGTTCCATATAATATGACACCAATATTGAACACAAATGGCTCTCATACAGCCAATTTCACTGAACCATGATTTACTTAACAAATCAATGGTATTGTTGCTCAGAAAACATATATAAACTAATAATAGATCAATAAGGATAAAAGACAGATCCCATCTGACAAGAACTAAATGTGATCTAAATCTGTACATAACAAGGTCACTATGAAGTCTGAACAATGTCTAAATCATAAAAAGTGATTGTCAGACAAACACTTCAAATTCAAGTCCCAAATACTGTAATAAAAAAATCTGACAACCAGTGGTAATGACCCAAGTACCCCCAGTGTAAGTTATATCACAGTGGAATAATTAATGTCTAAATTAAATACATTAAAAGTGCCATACAGACTTACTTAGCTTATTTCTTGATCAGGAATGCTTACAGTTATACAGTACATGCAGTTTCTTTCTCTCTCCTTGTGTAAAGGTGAAAAGGGAGTACTGTGCCATCAAACCCACAATACCAGTGCTGGACCACTTCTTCAGGGAAAGGACATCAAACCTGATTTCCGCCTCTCTAGCAAAGACATCCACCAGCTCCTGGAGGCCCTGGGGATGGAGCGGCACCATGGGTGGGGCCCGACTCTGGAGACTCTTATCTTCATATTTTGACTGGCCAGCGGCTCAGCCTACAAGATAGTCTCCAGAGTCTTTCACACGCCCATCACAACAGTGCACCGCATCCTGCACAGATGGCCAATGAGGTTCTGGGTGTCCTCCCCAGTTTTATGCAGCTACCGGCAGGGGAGCAGGAGCTGGAAGCTGTAGGAAAGGGTGTTGGGCAGTTGGCTCGGCACCCGGCTTTATAGAAGGCAGCTGGGGCCATTGATGGGGGGCACATGAGGAATAAACGCCCTGTCAGGACTACAGAAATCGGGATGTAAATGCTGTATATGTAGTGGAACATACAGTACTATAATAATATATGAATATGATTATTTTTAACCCTTTTCAGAGAAGCTCTTCCCTTCTATTGTGCTACAGGTGATTTGTGACCATCAGTGCCCCTTTACTGACAGCTTTGTGAGCTATCCCGGCAGTGTACACAATAGCCCCTTCTACCGCAGTGGGACTTACCCCCTCAGGGGTATTTCCTCCACAGTGATGGTGGCTACCCATGCCTACAGGAACCCCAGGCACTTATTACCCTATATAAGAGGCCAGTCCATGGCATGGCAGAGCAAAGGTTCAACAGCTATCCTTCCCGGGCGTGCGTCATCATTGAGCAAGCATTTGGGAGGCTGAAGACCAACTTCAGGTGCATGCATTTAGACGCACTTAAAGTACAGGTGGAGTTTATCCCTAAAGTTAGTCTTCAAATGTAATCTCAACTATGACAGAATATGTACACTATTCTAAATAAACATGTTTAGTATACAGGTGTTGACATGCTGTGCAGTGTTGCACAACATATTTATTGGAGTTCGGGATGAGCTGTATCAAGATCCAGCTGATGAAGAGGAGGAAAAAGATGATGGGGTCCTGGACATTGGAGGGAGAAAGGTGATCAGTGACCAATCAAGTGTCTGTGCTCCAGCAGGCACCTCCTGACCACGACTATTTTATACAGGTAGGAATGTTTAATGATGCTCAATTTTGTTAGAGTACAGTATGTCATATGATTGTGAACCCCTTGTCATCCTACAGTTTTAAATCACATTCTCTTCTGAGCACCAGACCACTGGAGCATCCGCACCTGAGCACTGACCACTTCGGGATCTTCACCTGCATCACTCTTCACCTGGGCCTGATACTACCCTGGCATCACTTTTCACATCATGATGCACTTCAACCTGCCATAGAGTCTGCCATATGTTTGTTCTAAGCTTATTTTATGCTGCGTGTAGGAATATGATGTATACACCTGTATGTAAAGTATAAGGAACTTGTTCACAGTCCAAGGTAATGTGTTCAGTCAATGTGACCTGGGAGAGCCCTGAGAAAATTCTCCTTTTTGCAATTGTGTGCAAGATGAAGGTAACTTCTAACTGTTCTACTTAAGTAATTTTATAATTTGTACTTTAGCATTTACTTTATTATTAATTAAAAAGTATTTTGCCATTTGGTTTGACATTATTTGCTTTGTATGTCATTGTAAACAGACAACACTCTAACAGAATGGTGAAGTGTATTTTTTTGTGGTACTTTTAATTTTTCTTTTAGGCTCTATTTGCCAGAAAGAACCCTATTCTATTCAGAACTGTTACATATTGGTTACATATAAATGCATATGTGTATTTTCATTCATTAGTGAGAATCTTCGGTAAACAAAGTAAAGCATATACAGGTTTTGTCAGTGTTTCACACACCTATTTATTAGAATCCTGTGTAGTAATGCTGTGTCCTACAACTATGAATGATGAACAGACAGGACCATAAAATAAGTTTCATAATTTAATTGAAAAAGAATGCAGTAATCCATAAATAAAATTCTCCATTATACAAAATTAATGTGTCTGCAGATATAAAAAATAAATAAATAATCAACACAAAATGGCACAAAATAAGTTACATTTTCTTCTGAGTTCTGATTCAGTGTTGCTGGTAATGGTCTGGGATCCAAGAGTGAGTTTCAGTAAGGTTGCTTTCTTAGGTGTGAGAAACACGCTGGACAGCGGGCAGGCGGGTAAAAGAGATTGAGGACATCACAAAGCTGAAACGGCAGCACAAGTCTTCTTGTGACCAATCCAAAGGCAACTAGCGATCGTCAAAAAGGGTCTGAAACACAGGAACAAACGACCTTGAGTCAAAGACCACAAATGTAGAAATTCACACAGGCAAAACCCACTAACGCCCAAGAACTGGCTGGGAACACCATCATAGGTAATATCATCCGACGAAGAGTGATGAGCCTGCAGCTCCCTTTTAAGCTCCAGTGTCAGGTTTAAAGCACCTAAAACATTCATTAAACAACACACAGGGAAGAAAGACAACAGACGTTAATTTTACTCTCGAGAGGAGAAACGACAGAGATCTGCTCATTTACAAATCTTCCATTGCTCAGAAGCACACCCCGTCATCACCTCTCTTTTTATTTCCAATAGGGGAGGTCCTTAATTACAAAACACAGTTGCAGCACTAAGGAAGTAGGGGAACAGTGACATCCAAGATAACACAGCATGATTTAATCACATCTCTTCCAGGCACTCAATGCAGACCATTCACTACTCAAAGAATGGGTCACAAGTATCACAGATACACAAATTCATTGTATCATTATCAACACAACATGTTTCCTGTCTTCTGCAGGTCTCCTAGAATGGCAGAAGATAGTGAAGGACACAAACAAACGATAAAGCTACAACACTAACCACCTCACATATATATTCCAGTAAATATATGATGACAAAATCAATAAATCAGGGGTTTTCAAATTCATTGAATGTGAACCTCTGTCAGGGTGCACCCTGAGCAGTTTCCAGCACCTTCTTCCTCAACCCAGCTCTGACTCCACTCAGTCTAATCCCCCACACCTGTCAAACTCCAATCATCTCGGACTCAATCCACCTGCAAGCTCCTCTATAAAAGCCTACCTCAGTCTCCTCCTCACAGTCGGCCCGTCTTCAGTCTTCTGTTGTACCTCAGCCGGAGATCTTCCCACGTCCAGCTGAGTGTCAACTTCCCTTAGTCTGGCTCCTGAGATTCTCCCACGTCTGGTGGTCAGAGTTCCCCGCGTCTGCCTGCACCTCCAACGGCTCTCCCTGCTGCACTCCTGGTCCTACTGAAGTCCTCTGCGTCCCAAGAACTCTCTCTCTCTGCTGCTGGTTCTCTGGTTACCTCAGTGCTCCAACTCCTGCACCTCCAAGAACCCTCTCTGCTGCATTGCTGGATCCAGGGCAGCCCCAGCGTTCTGTGGACTCTGCTGCGTTCCTGGTCATTCTGCAGCCATCCGTGTCCCAAGAACCCTCACTGCTGAGCTGCGGATTCTCGGCGCTGAACCCGCGGCTCTCCACCAGTCCTCCAGCGTTCCTCGTCCACCTTCTCCAGCCTGGTATTGAGTCTGGTTCACCACCCTCCATAACCCATCCTTCCTTCAATAAACTCTCTTCGAACTAAGCTCCGTGTGTGGTGTGAGTTCGGGTTCATCAGGACAAATCCTGACAGCTTCCCCTTGGAATAGGTGAAGATAACCACCCCCCCCCCCCACCGCAAACCTACCGCACACAGGTCCCTGCAGTAAATGCATCTTTCTTTTGTGTTCCTGGAATGCTGTGTTTCAAAGACAACTGATAGTCCAACACATGTTTTTTTATTGTATAAGTGCATTCATAAAAAAGGCCTATTCATAAAATATCCATCCAAATATTTCCATTTTACATGCTACTTTTACTGAAACATTACGGACAGAGGGCTTAGTTTTGAAATTGAGCTGTCATTAGAGAAAATTCATAAACGATTGTTTATTTGGAGAACAGCAGACAAACTGAACTAAACAGACGCCAATGTCAAACTGAACTCATGTCAACTAGAGATGTCAACTGAAATAATAATAAAAAAGATAATCTTAATTTAACAGACGTCAACACGTTCCATATTCCGATTTACTTTTTAGGCTAATTATACACAATTTAAACCTATTGCTATTTTAACAACCAAGCATTTTATTAGATCTTATCTCTTATCTGATGTATTTCTGATGTTTGGCACTTTGTTTTACCTTTTGTTAAAGTGCTCTTTAAATAATGATGACAAAGATGATGATTATGATCAGAATAAACTTTTGCATCACTTCCCAGAAGCTGGAAAGAAAAGAGACAAAAACATTTTTCACACCTCACTTAGTAACTCTAATATTTTAGTCTAAATATTTTAGGCTAAAATCTTAAACTTTTTATTTGTTTTTCTTCAATCCCACGGTGATGTTTAGTAATTTCTGCCAAAAGCTGCAGCATTTTGATTTAATCCATCTGAATGCAGTATTTGCAAGCCATACTCTGATTGGATGGAAAAAAAAACCTGTCTATGATTGGCTGGTGGAGTGGACAGTTTTTGAAGTCGCGAGCGCAGAAACAGCCGAGAGAGCGTACAGCTGGTGTTGAGCGTGGATTGAGCAGGTGCGCGTGAGCAAAGTAGCGCGCGAGCAGAGATGGAACTGAGAGCGAGGACAGTGGGTTGAGAAGACTTTTTCCAGAGTTGAGCGCGCGCCAGACCGGTTTTGAGCGTTGAGAGTTGTCTCATTGCGCGCTTGGATTTGTTCCTGCGTGCTCAAACAGAAGGCACGAATATCGCTACATAGTTTCACAGAGTTGAGCGGCAGCACTGTCTTCTTCTGTCTTCTTCTCTGTCTTCTCACGCCTTCCCTGTGACTCTTTGGCGCCCCCTAGGGGAGGCGCGCCTCACCTATTGAAAACCCTTAACACAATAAAAGAAATATAAAATATTCCCAACACCCAGTCAGCCTGATCAGGAGATTTGCTCCAGGTGTACAGGATCCAGAGCTGACAGGACTCTCCAGCAGAGATTTTCTCTAAAACAGGAACTCTCACTCACACAAGGAACCAAACACACCAGAATCCTAACATATACTTCAGCAATCCAACTATTATCAAATTAAACACAATACATTTTCAAATTCTACTTTACTTACATTTAAATTGGAAAGATGCGCTGCCGCTGGTAGAGGAGGAGGGCTCCTGCTATGATGACATTTTTTTCGCAGTGTATTCTGGGCATTTTATTCCCAGCTGAGTCTGCGGAGGATCTACTGAAGGATCAATTAAGTTAAAATGTATTTATATAGCGCCAATTCACAACGCATGTCATCTCAAGGAAATTAACAAAGTCAAATTCAATCAAATCATACTGTCATGATTTAGGTTTTTGTTTGTTTGTTTTGGACTATTGCACTAATTAGGGTCCACTCTGCTCATCTGTTCGTCCGTCCGTCCGTCTTCTTCCGCTTATCCGGGGTCGGGTCGCGGGGGCAGCAGCTTCAGTAGGGAGGCCCAGACATCCCTCTCCCCGGCCACTTGGGCCAGCTCCTCCGGAGGAATCCCAAGGCGTTCCCAGGCCAGCCGGGAGACATAGTCCCTCCAGCGTGTCCTGGTTCTTCCCCTGGGCCTCCTCCTGGTGGGACGTGCCCGGAACACCTCACCAGGGAGGCGTCCAGGAGGCATCCTAACCAGATGCCCAAGCCACCTCAACTGGCTCCTCTCGACGTGGAGGAGCAGCGGCTCTACTCTGAGTCCTCCCCGGATGACTGAGCTCCTCACCCTATCTCTAAGGGAGAGCCCAGACACACTACGGAGAAAACTCATTTCAGCCGCTTGTATCCGGGATCTCGTTCTTTCGGTCACGACCCAAAGCTACCCATACATGAGGGTAGGAACGTAGATCGACCGGTAAATTGAGAGCTTCGCCTTTTGGCTCAGCTCTCTCTTCACCACAAACGGATCGGTACAGCGCCCGCTTCACAGCAGACGCTGCACCAATCCGCCTGTCGATCTCCCGCTCCATCTTCCCCTCATTCGTGAACAAGACCCCAAGATACTTGAACTCCTCCACTAGGGGCAGCACATCCTCCCCAACCCGGAGAAGGCACTCTACCCTTTTCCGGTTCAAGACCATGGTTTCGGATTTGGAGGCACTGATTTTCATCCCGGCCGCTTCGCACTCGGCTGCGAACCGCTCCAGTGAGAGCTGCAGATCACGCCCTGATGAAGCCAATAGGACCACGTCATCCGCGAATAGCAGAGACGCAATCCTAAGGCCACCAAAACGTATCCCCTCAACACCTTGGCTGCGCCTAGAAATTCTGTCCATAAAAGTTATGAACAGAATCGGTGACAAAGGGCAACCTTGGCGGAGTCCAACTCTCACTGGAAACGAGTCCGACTTACTGCCGGCAATGCGAACCAGACCCTCATCTGTTCGCATGCCTACTTATAGCTGCCTCAGTCATCCACTCTCTGCCAGAATGTCTTGGCTTCCTTTTGCATACCACCACCATGATGCTACCAGTTTCTATATGTTCAGCTAGCTGGATTCTTTGGCATACAGGTGGCTTTGCAGCAATCCCTAATACTGAGCATGCATTAAGCGGCAGTGGAGAGGAAAACTCACCTTTAACAGAGAGGAAAACCTCCAGCAGAACCAGGCTTAGTGTGAACAGTCATCTGCCTTGACCGACTGGAGGTTAGAGAACACAGAGACACAAAAAGCACTGAAGCACACTGTGGTGTGAATATTATTCTGAAGTCACTATGGCCTCATGCCACTTGGACATGACGTGAGCACGGGCCTTCTGATTGCCAAGGCCAAATGCTGCGTAGCTACTGTGTGGGTTGATGATTGTCTAGGATAGACTGTCTTTGTTTTGTCTCATGCCAAGGCTACTATCGAGTATTAGGGAGAGCTGAAAGCGAGGAGGGGCAGAGACAGGGCAGACGCAGACTGCAGCAGGACCGTGGGGTGCGATTACTTTCCATCTATGTGATCTCTGCTCTGTTTCTCAATAAAAGTGCTGGAACTTCATCACCGCTGTCTCCTTATTCAGTAACTCTGGGAAGTCAGTTATTATTGTTTAGAATTCCAACCACACACACAGTGATCCAGGAATAATGTGTATGTTGTATGGTAGTTGCAGATGATCTGCCTCCCCTGGATGATGTCACAGCTAACAGAACGCCAGACCAGGTTTACCTACTGTAAGGATCCTCTGAGCTGTGGACTTGTTTCTGTTTATTGGCTTCACCTGTGTTCCCCTGATTAGCACCTGTATTTAAGTTCCTCTGTTTGTTTTTCCCGTTGTCAGGTCATTCTGGTCGTCCTGCGTTCCTGTGTTCCACGTTCTCCTGTGCTCCCGAGTTTTTCCTGTAAGTCACCTGCTTCATTAAAATTACCTGTCTAATCCCATGCGCTGTGTCTGCCTCGTTGCCGCCTAGGACCTCTTCTGCTAAACATGACACCTACTATGAAGAAAAAATGACAGAGAACTTTGGTTAAAAGTTGAAAAAACAACAAACAATGCAAATTGGAGAACACTAAGAGAACTCAGCAGAGTGAGAAAAATAGACCCTGATGTCCTCCAGTAGCCTAAGCCTATAGCAGCATAACTACAGAGGTAGCTCAGGGTAACATGAGCCACTCTAACTATAAGCTTTGTCAAAAAGGAAAGTTTTAAGCCTAGTCTTAAAAGTAGACAGGGCGTCTTCCTCACAGTCAAAAACTGGGAACTGGTTCCACAGGAAAGGAGCCTGATAACTAAAAGATCTGCCTCCCATTATCTGTCTGATAATTTTGCCAATCGGAAGCATATATGTATAAATACTTAATAGAATTGGCCCAAGGACTAAACCCTCTGGTACTCCACAAGTGACCCTACAGTTTGAAGCTTCATTATTAACATGAAAAAAAACTGGTATCTGTCAGATAGATAAGATTTAAACCAGCCTAATGCTTTCCCATTAATCCCTACTGTATGTTGAAGTTTTTCTAGGAGAATATTGTGATCAACTATATCAAATGCAGCACTGAGATTTCACAGTCCAGACACAAGTCCATTATCTGAGGTCATGATAATATCATTAGTGACCTTCACCAGAGCTGCGTCGGTGCTATGATGAGCTCTGAAGCCTGACTGAAACTCTTCAAATATTACTTTGTAAATGTTCACATACTTTATTAGCAACTACTTTCTCAAGAATTTTAGATAGGAAAAGAAGATAAGATATAGGTCTGTAATTTATTATAATTACAGACCTATATCTTATGTAATTTAATATAATAAGTCATCTTGATCAAGAGAGGGTTTCTTAAGTAAAGGTTTAATAACAGCTACTTTAAAAGCCTGTGGTACATATCCATTTACTAAGGATACATTAATTATCATGAACCTAACGTGTTTGACCCACATGCAGGACACACTCAGGGGACCAGAAATGCAAGGTTAGAATATTTATTTTAAAGGATGAAGATGGCGAAGTGAACCGACGGGGGACTTCTGGCGTGAGGTCACACTGTGGGGAAACGAGAGGTTAGCAAGGGTTGTACGAGCTGGGACAAACTGCGAGAACAAAGCTTACTGCGAGAACGTAGGAAATCCACCAGGGGGAAAGGAGGTGAGTGGGTCCGCAGAGCAGTTGCTGGAGGCTTGGGCGTCGGGGCTGCGGGAGCAGGTGATTGAGAGACTGGGAGGCCGGGCATGGTGGAGGGTGAGCAGTGTCCGACAGAGGCGAGACTCAGGAGGCAGGGTCAGACAACAGTTAGTTTGGGATCACTGGGGTAAAGATCGACGGGGAACCTTGAGATTCTTTTGGAGACCACAGGGACTCCGGAGCGGGATCCAGAGTGGGGGGCGAAAACCTGAGGCACAAGAGATAACAAGATGAGTCGCGGGAATGAGAGCGTCAAAAGACGAGGGCCGAACGAGTCATACCACAGGGGAAAACATTCTGCCGTCGTAGTGTTGACAGTCGTCCGCTTAAATACGGCAGCATAATAGGGAACACCTGCCGCTCCCTGGTCGGGAGTCGCCTGCAGAACCCTGACATTAATCATATCTAAAATGGGGACATTAATCAAAGACAATACTTCCTTAAATAACTTGGTTGGAATTGGGTCTAACATACAAGTTGGAGGTTTAGATGAAACCAAAATTTTAGATAAATCAGAAAGCTCTACTGCGTCTAAGCAGTTCAAACATGGATCAGGATACAAAGATTTCTCCAATGCTGCCTCACTTACTGAGGATGAGGTAATCATGTTTCGGAGGATGCCAATGATTTTATTTTTAATAGAATCTAATGATTCTTGCAGGAGAGAGAACCCGGTATTCAGCCGACACTAGAGCGAATGCTTGAAGAGTTTATTGCAGGGATGAAGAGGGTGGATAAGGCAGGCAGACAGAAAACAATCCAGGCAGGGTACAGAGCAGACATCCAGGCAACAACAAAAACTGACAGGAACGGGGCAGACTCAAAATCAGAGGAACAGGTCAGGTCAGATCAGGTAATCAGACAAACAGGCAGACACCGAAAGCTGGAGGGCTCTTACCAGTGGATAGGTGAAACAAGAAATGACGTTCTGGCAGGGAGCAGAGAACTAAGGCAGGCATAAATAGGCGGGAGGACAGGTGAGCAGGGAGAAACTAATTAATCAGAACAGGTGGAAGTGATCAAGGACGGGGGAGTGACTGAGGGAGCTGACAGGATCAGTGGAAGGGGACAGAAACCACACTAGGCTGCTACAGAACAAAAATAACTCTGAAGAACGAACCTAAGACAGAAAACAAAGCTAAAACTAAACAGAGCACAGAAGGGAGATCAGAACTAATACAAAGACCGGATAAACTCAAACAGTACACAAGCTAAACAAGAATCCAAAACAAGACAGAACAGAAATAAAACCTGAGGCAGGGGAGAGGAACTACTGATCAAATAATAAACATAAACCAAAACAAAACCCAGATTATGACATAGAATCAATTTTATCTATGAAGAATCCCATAAAGTCATTACTTCTGAGAGCTAAGGGAATAGATAGATCAACAGAGTTATGACTCTGGGTTGGTTTGGCAACTGTACTAAAGAGAAACCTAGAATTATTTTTATTCTCCTCTATTAATGATGAAAAATATGCTGCTCTAACTCTGTGAAGGGTCTTTTTATACAACAGTAGACTGTTTTTCCACCTTAGGTAGGATTAGGTAGGATTCCTCTAGAGGTGTGGGGTGCCATTCTCCAATTTCCTAACGTTGTTCTTGAAAGAGCTCAGCTCTAAATTAAACCAGGTAGCCAGCTTACTGTGAAAAATATTTTTCAAGGGGCTACGTTCTCTAATGTCTTACGCCGTCAACAAAGGTGTCAATTTGTGATTGGGAAGAAATAACATTGCTGCCATCTGCTGTACATATCTGTGATACTGAGGAAATTAAAAAGGAACAGACTCTAAAGTTTGATACAGCATTATCTGATAAAGATCTCCACCCCCAAAAGAAGGTTTCATTATAGTAGAACTTAAATTGAACTCAAAGGTTATGAAAACCCTGTCATCTGATGGATGATACAAAACAACAAACAAGAGGTTTTATTGCTTTGCATTTTGAATGAGGGAAACTAAGGGTTAAATGTTCAAAACAATTGTAGTTATTAATAGGCCTGGGACTAATTAATAAATCAGACTGAAAGATGGTTCCCACTCCTCCTCATCCCGTAGTTCTGGGAATGTGGAAATTTAAATAATTAGAGGGGGTTATACTAATGTAGTCCTCTTGCAGCCAGGTTTCTGTGAGAAAAAATAAATTATCAGAAATCAGTTCATTAACTAACAAAGTCTTTGGAGGGAGAGACCTTATATAGCTAATTGTTTGATTTTTTGGTTCAAGTCATATTGATTTTTATGAGATTTTTATGATTTGCTCCTTTTAGATCCGTTTTCAATCTGTTCAGTTTTGACCGTGGGAAAGACACAGTCTCAATGGGGTAATGGGTGGGTAACAGTACAGAAGCTGCAGGGAGGTGTGTTAAAGTACGGCTCTGCTTCCTGGCCTTGACCCTGGGTTGTCAGCATTTTGGAGAACTAGGAAATCCGGACAGATTTCTAGAAAGAAGAGCTGCACCATCAAAAGTGGGATGGATGCCATCTCTCCAGATCAGACCAGGTTTTCCCCACAAAGTTTGCCAGTTATCAATGTAGCCCATGTCGTTTTCAGGACACCATCTAGACAACCAGGTTGACTGATGACATGTGGCTAAACATGTCATCACTGGTCAGATCAGGCAGGGGACACGAGAGTCCGACATTACTTTAGCAGACTTACACGCCCAAGCAACACTAAATTTAGTCACCTCCGGTTGGTGTAGTGTCATTTCCGCCAGCGCGAATAATAATCTTACTGTATTTATGCTTATCCTTAGCCAGTAGTTTCAGGTGGGATTTGATGTCTCCCATTCTGGCCCCTTGCAGGCATTTGACTATAGTGCATTGTGTCTCGAATGCCACATTTCTGACTATTTTACCAGAGTTGGTTTCTCAGTGGGTGTGTCGCTGAGGGGGTACAATCTGTTAGAAACACAGATGGGTTGGTGGTGACCTTGGGAATTTAGAGCTATGCTTCCTCCGTATTGTCACCCAGCCAGCCTGATTAACCTGCTGTGCAGGTACTTCTGGGCAGGCCAGCTGACAGCTTTGCTAGGGCCCAGGACAACGCAGTCTTTTTGGGCCCCCCCTCTACACCTGCCGTCACCACAGAAACATACACACACCTGTTATCTCTGTTATCACTAGGGATGGCTCTCGCTGTCTCCTCCTCAAACACACGCTGGGTCCCCCCCAGTATCATGAAACTGTTGACCTTTTGGGTTTTGTGATTTTTATTTAATATTACAATTAAATAATAATAGTAATAATAATGTTATGTTCATAGTGTTATTTTCCTAATAAACCTCTTATATCTTTCAATCCTTATGTAATTTTGTCTGTGTTGTGTGTATGTGATGGCCCTGCTGTGCGGTCTGGTGTGCATTGACTGTCAATTAACACTATCAATTAAGGTCCTCTAAGTGGGAGGCGCTTCCATTATGCGGCAACCTGGATTGTACTTAAGGAGCGCCGTTCCATTCAGGAGTGAGGAGTCCCCTGGTCGAAGCAAGCAAGCGCGCTGCAGACAGCCATCCAGTCCAGACCAGACCTGGTTGGGGTCGGGGCTTCCTGGTGTGGAGGGACCAGGCGTGATCGCCCCATTCGAGCTGCCGTCTGATTCCGACGCCTAGACCAGTCTTTTGATTCTTTTAAATAAATGCCTTTTATAGGCTGAAATGCACTACCTGTTTCCGTGTCCCCCAGTTTTTTGTTTTGACCAGTCGAGCCGGGTCGTAACAGTGTACCTGCCTGTTGCTTTAATCCTATAAGTTTCCCCGTTGTGGGATAAATAAAGGATTAGCTAATGTTATCTTATCTTAAATAACACTTTTTAATAGGATATATGTACTGGGTTCTTTCAAGGTCTTAATTACATTTTCTGTGTGGGCTCCAGTAACATATGATAGATAATATCTACTTTGAAAGTTAACATGAACTGCTGCTGAAGATGACCACTCTTATCTACCTGGATGTTCTCTGGAGGACTGAAACGCCTCTGTCAGTGACGTCAGTCTGCGGGTCTGGGTCTGTCGGGGCAATGAGAGAAGTTTTGTCTCCTCTCTCGCTCAACGTTTTCTTCCTCATGGTTTTTCACGTGCTTAGATAAATTTGTTGTGTTTCCACTGAATTTAACCAGCTTTTTACAAAACATACAGCTTGATTTTGTTTACGGTATTAAAAAATAGCCAAACGGCACTTCTTTCCCTCTTCATGTTTTTGAGAGAGAGCTGAGTGGGCAGGCCAGGCTGAGCCTGCTTGCTGATTGGCTGGCGCCACTGAGCCATGTACCAGAGGGGAGGGGGAGCTGCAGAGTGCCGTGACACAGACAGCGCGCGTGCTGACTGCAGCAGACGCGGAGACGTTGGGGAAGCTGCTGCAGTCGCGCGCACACTGACTGACACTCTGACCATTTGTCAGAGTGTCAGTTTTGGGCCCCCCCCTGTCCTGGGCCCGGGACAACTGACCCGTTTGTCCCCCCCTTCTGGGTAACTGCCGCGTGAAACTAATTTCTGTGGCTCCGCACTAGCTAAGGGGTGACTGCTGATTTTTCAACAGCACAGAGCCAGGTCTCCAATTCTGACACCCTCACCTCCAAAGCTACAATAACACTACAATTATTACATATACCATTATCATTAAAGGAAGCAGAGAAATATCTAAACATCAGACACACGGAGCAGAGGAAACGGGGAGACTTAGCTAAAGATGGAGAAGCTGATGGAGGGATAGGGGAGGAAGCCATTGTAAGGCTAAAACTAAGCTAGGCTAGGCTAGCGACTTCTTCACACACCAAGAAAAGCAAACCGTGTAAAACACGAGGAGTACCCAAACAGGGAGTGCAGCAACAGAGAATGTGGTTAAAATATACTTAGATTTTAGAAACAGAGAGATGTCACAGCAAAGAGATTTAAGATAAAATCGAGAGAGTTTGGCACACCAAACCACAATCCACACACAGTAACAGAAAACAGGAAGTGACGCAATATGCCTTACTGCAATCTCAGGAGCTCCATGAATTAGCCAAACGGAGTTAGCCAAATGGAGGAAGTCAGATCCGGACAACGTGGAGAATGGGGCATTCCTAAAATGCCGACAAATTATTACATTTAGAACAGGCAGTGTACCTGCATCGCAGTCATCTTGTATTCGGACAAACTGTGTAGAGTGGTGAAGCAGACAGCTCTGTCCCGAATATTGCATCATCAAATATAATGGTAACAACAAAACACTGCTGCTTCAGTATCTGCTGGAGTCACTCTGGATATGTCCATGGTGACCATATGAAAGGAGTTTCTTTCATCCCCTTTCCTAAACCCCGAAAGAATGCCGAGAAATGCCATTGTTGGATAAGAGCTTTTAAGCGGGAGGGCTCTACATTTCAGCTGTAACTTTATTCAGTGTTTATTTGATCACAAGTGATCTGTTTTATATGATCCATTCATGTGGGTCTATCTAGCAACAAAAAATATACAAACAGCTGTGACAGATTCAGGAAGGGGGATTTTTGGTTTCAGCAGTCAGACACATGACAATCTAATTACACACAGCAAATATTATTTTTGTGAGACATCTGCAAATGACCACTGAGCTGTTTACTCGCTGAGAATGGATTATTGAGGGATTGATCGAATTTAAACAGACATGATTATTCATTGGTTCAAACAACCCCGTGCTGATGTGTTAAATCTTCAGTTTTAACCAACTAACAACCCTCAATACGTTGTTAGTGGGTAAAACTGAAGAGGGTTGTTACAATAATGTAACAACCCTTTACTCTGCTAACAAAAATAAAACATCTCTAGTTTCACTTGTAGATAGTTGGAAATGAGATGGACCGGACTGGATTCGCTCTCCCTGCAGCATGTACTCTCCCGGCACAGGGGACACAGATAGATCAACAGAGTTATGATTCTGGGGGGGTGATAACTCTGAGAACTAGCCTGGTGAATCCACTGAGCTGATTCACGTTAGGGGGAATGTTCAGGTTTATATTTTTGTTTGGGAAAACACTGCAAATGGTTTGGCTAGGCCTAGCTCCCATAATGCTGGAACGTGTTAGCTTAGCTACCACCCAGCCCAACCATACATCTCACAAAAGAAAACCTTACCTTTGCACTAATACAGCTTTCTTTCCACCAACTTTCAGGCCTCTACACTTCAACCAATGTTTCAGTTGTTCGACTAAAGCATGTTTAAATAAAACTCGCGGGGACATCCTCATCTTCCAAAATTAGTGGTGTTGCAAACGTTGCCAGTTCTCAGTTTGTAATTTGCTTGTCCAACCGTCTGGGGAACTGGAGCTGATTTCCAGGGGGTGGAGCTAATCAGACTCATTTGAGAAATGCCCTATTAAATCGATTGGAACACCATTTGGCATGGCTTTGATGATGTGGACCACTCCGGAGTGGTCGAGGTTCAAAGCAGCCTCGGAATGCATTGTCAGACTCTAAAAAAACAGCTCTCCACTGAGAAGAACGCTCCAAGTTATTTCACTATTTTGGAAGTTATGTGCTTAGTTTTTATTGTGTCTCCATTTACACTGTTGTTGTGTAAATAGCTCAAATAAGGTTTTAGTTGAAGCACTTAGCAAACCACATACTGTTTGTTCTACAAAGTCAAGATGTCACTTCATGTTGCTTATTGGCTACTATATTGTATGTTTTTGGCATTGTAGTGGTGAGTGGCCAATTAAAATATGTTTGTTCAACTAAAACCCGTGTTTAGCAGTACCCGTAGTTCATGGCTGTCTGAACCACTTAAAGCAAGAAGCCTTAACTGAGTCACAAATACTGTAAGTTGTGGTACTGTTAATAATGCGTAGGTCAACAGACATTTTTTCAAAAGACAATTTGTAGTGTTATGGAGAGAAATCTGTTAATTTAAAAAGCAATTCATGTCCCCAGTCTTCTCCAATTGTTGAAGCTTAAACTTTTGTGGGAGATTTCTAACTATTAAACTATATAAAAGAATGATGACACGGGAAACGGGGTCTTTCTGCTTGCCAACTGGGAACCCATTTATTTCAGGCTTTACCTCTCAGCACGTACGAACGGGTGTGAGCTAGGGTTCTGACACAACATAGGCCGTTTTTCAATTCACGAGAACGCGAGTACGGACTCGCGTTCTCGTCAAGTCCGGTCTTGGCGAGAACACAGGAAGATCGGACTTGACAAGAACGCGAGCACACAGCACGTATGGTGTATTGGAACAGAAGCGTACTTGTGACGTCATGAGACGCACAGTTCTTTAGCATTTCTTTAACATTCAAAACTATTTATATACTACACCACAATAAATCTTATTGAAATTTTTTTTAAAACAACATTTTTAATTTCTAAAAAGTCTAAAAATTATCTTGCCGCGGTGCATTCTGGGCAAGCGGTCAGTCTGAAGAACGCACAAGTCTGCTCTGATGCATGCTCGATAAAGAGGGCGGGCGAGAACAACATCCGGGGAATTCGCCGCGTTCTCGGTTTGGCGTTCTCGGCAATCGGAACAGGGCTCGGGCTGAGGCTGATGACGTGTCACGAGCACACGAGAACGCTCAAGAACGCATATTGAGAAACGGCCATAGTGTACATGGATTTTATATGACACAGATGGGTGTGTGTTACAAATAAGATTCTACGTGCATCCATTGGTCCGCACCGTGACCCAGCAGTGTCCACGTGCTTCCAGCCTCCTTTGGCGGACATTGGTCTTATATCTGGGAACAGTTCCACAAACGTTGACAAACAGACAACCTTATCTTGTCAGTTGACCTCTGTTTGGGTCACACAGGATGTCATGTCCTGGTCATATTCTGGACTTCTGCTCCCTTCGCCTCGCTGGCAGGACACACAGACTTCAGATGTTTTCCAAACCTTACATATCCTCCCTTGTTACGTTACTTACGTAACACTCCTAAGGAACCCTCTATATACTAAAGTACATAGACTAAACATCGTATAAAGAGAAAATCTGACTCCACACTAATCAAGCTTAGCTGTAATGATAACACACATCTAGAAATGCAATTGCTTACACAACCAATGGATAATATACTAATGTAATCAAGGTGTCCACATAAGTGTCGATCAACAATGACTTGTAATAAGTACAGATTACAATCAATAACACATTTCAATAATAGAGACAGAGAGAGAGAGAGAGAGAGAGAGAGAGCTGCAAAACATTCATTGCTTTCACATTGGCATCAATCCAGCTGATATGGAAGCGAAAAACCCCGTTGTTGGCACTTATTCATGTACTGTTCTCAGGGGAAAAAACTCTCCCATGGATCTCGGTTCCCCATCGAGCATCCGCCAGCCAGGTCGACCGGCATCAGTTGGAAATCAGCCATGCTACTTGCAATGAAATCCACCACTTGTCATTCAAAAGAGTACATAAACATCATATAACATAACATAATAGAATGTAACATATACAACCAACAATCAAACAACATATGAAATACATGGATTATATGTATATATATGCAAATTATCTTGCTAATAATACTGATACGGAGGGTTAAACAGAAACGAATGTTAAAATATAATGTTATGATAGATTAAACTAACCGGCCGCCTGTGCTACCTTATCTACTAATGCTTTATTGTATTATATTTAATTCATTTAATCTTAGATTGAGTAACTTAAACAAGGTTAATAGGATTAGTCAGTCTTCAGTTCGTGTGCTTGGTTTGAATGAGTCCATGGACACGTAGCAAAACAAGAGAGTCCGTCTCGATCACGGGTACTCCTTTCCATTTGGAATGAGTCTGTAGCATACGTGTGAGTCCATAGACGTGTCCAGGCGGCCGGGATGTCAGCCCTTTCGATGGCTGTTGCCTGATGTCATCCATCTATACATCGTTCCCACAATCCACCTTTTCAAAATAGGCACAACACAACACACAAACAAAAAGATTACAATCAGCGTTATCACCAAAATTAGTCCTGTTTTAGCGGCTAAAGCGCCCCATTCCCCTAAAATTTCTTCCAGACTTTTCCACGACCAGTTGTTTCTACCAGCATTCTCTTTTACTTCTTCTTTAAGTTTCATAAGTTTTACCATTACTGCCCTAAACGAACCTTTAGGAGCTGTGTTCATGGGAATGTATGTACAGCACTGATTACCGAACATGTGACAAACACCTCCCTTAATTGCTAAAAGCCAATCTAAGGCTTGTCTGTTTTGTATTGCCATTCTACTTGTTTCATGTAATTGGTCTCCCAGTGCCATAAATCCTTCTACCGTGAAATTTATCATCCTTTGCTGATTATAGTAAATGTAATTTATCCATTCAACATTTTTATTAATAGTAATTTGAGGTAAAATAGACTCAAAACCTGCTTTAATTTCATGCTGTGCTTTAAATTCATCTGGAATTCCTCTTGGTTGACCAATAAGATCTAAATAAACTCCTTCATTTAGTCCGTAATCGTCTAGACTCCGACGAGACCTATTTTTACCTATTTCAATCTGAGCTAATTCTTTTACCCCTTTATACACTAAAGTTAGCGGTACCTTCATTCGTACTAATGCACAGAGCCCTACCCACTTAAGTGGTAAGGTGTTCATTAGCATGTCGTCACCACACATCCAGTAACTGTCTGCCACTGGATACGTTTGATCTCCTAAAAAGAAAAGTTTGGGAATCGTCATAGTTATATTTTTACAGTCCTCTTCTATAAAATCTGGGTTTGCAAACCAAACGGGCTTTGTAGCAAACACTGGTGTTACATTTGCATGCTTAAACCAAGATAACACCCAAGTTACATTACATTTTACAGTTGTGTTTCCTACATTAATTCCTTCATTGTCCTCAAAACCTCCACTGACGAAACATTCGTAGTCTGCATCATAATCTATTTCATAATCAGTAGGTGGAACATTATCTGTAGTACTAATGTTAAATTCTGCACACAATGATTCTAATTTATACCCTTTCCACTTTTCTAAGTATTGATGAGAATTTCTTGAACCATATAAGAGTCTACAACCCAAACCACACATAGGTAATTTAAAGAATGACACTGCGTCTTCTCTTGAAGTGAACTCACCATTCCTACATTTTTCACGTTGTACAAATGCACATTCTTTTGGCATGTATTTTTCTGGAATAACCATAGGAACTGCTCCCGGAGCAGCAGTACAGATTAACACTAGGAGTCCCAGAGAATTTCAGTTTTCTTGCAAGCCCCCCCCTCCCCTTCAAGTTTGTATATTCACTCTACCTTGCTAACTGTCCCTATTGTAATGCAAATAACCTGTGACGGGTCCTAGTTCCTGAGCTGAGAACAGGTCATAGCCATGCTTTTCCAACAAGGCAAGGCAGAGCCTATTTATATTGTCCATTCACCAACAGACTCATGTATATTGCAAAGCTCACTATATGAACGAAAGAATAATTGTATTTTGTCTTGTCTCGCCTTTTTATGTCATTCAAAATTTAATCTTAGAGAATGACAAACAGTATGCCTTTAGTATTGGAGTAACATTTATGTCACACAAGGAACAGCCGTAGTCCCCCCACCCCCCCACCCCCGCTTTCAGGTAAAACACTCCTCAACAGAGAGGCTTGAACTAAAACCAAAACTGAAGGGGGTGGAATGGTTCTGAGAGTTGTGAAGTACTGTGGGGGGTACTGGAGCCAAATACCACCCCAAACAGCTCAATTTTGAAAAACAACAGACAGAAGGTATAACTTCAGAAAGTTTTTTTTTTATTTCAGATAAAGAAAAGCAGTCTACATATGGATAAAGCACTAAATATAAAGTGGAAAAATGTAAAATACAATTGTCCCATCTAGCAGTTTCCACATTCCCACAGTGAGCCTTTCCTACATTTGCCACAGGTAAATTTGCCGCAGTGGACACAACGTTCAGTACTTCTGTTGTTATTGCAGTGTATGCGCACCTGGCATTGAGTCTTTTTCTGCTGGGAAACTCTCATCTCACGACATAGCTGTTTTTGCTCTTCCTCTTGTGTCTTTTCCTGCAGTAGCCTGTTTTTGCGTTCCTCTGAAAGCTCCAGCATGTACAGTCGACGACTTTCTTTGGATCCTGTACACGCTGTGTACAAAACATGTGCGTTTGTGGCGGCCATGTCAAGCAGGTTATAAAACACAGCCATGGGCCACCTCCGTGTTCCTGCATGCACAGAGTAGTTGCGCAGTTTCTGGTCCATAATATCAACACCACATTTGAGCTGGTTGTAATCAACCACAGTGTTTGTTTTTTGTTTTTGAATGTCCACAATTTCTACTTTGTGATGCATGGTACTCAGAAGACAGACAGATTTCTTTTTTTTTGTCGCATACACCGTCAGCAAGGCACTTCCAGATTTGAACACCTGTGTGGAGTGCAACTGGCGCCCCGAGGTTTCCTTTGCAGTTGCTGGTAGCTCCCGACGAATTTTGTTGATGGTGCCAAGCAGAGTTGTATTTTGCTGAAGGAGCCTGTTAGCCAAAGACAGAGAGGTGAAGAAATTGTCCATAGCTACAGTCTTTCCCTTGTCCAAAAATGGTTCCATCAATTTTAGAACAACGTTCTCTGACAACCTCTCTCCTTTTGGACGAGTGGGATCTTTTCCCAAGTAAGGGATGGCATTACACATGTATTTTGTGTCCAGATCTGCTGCAATCCAAAACTTGATTCCAAACTTGTCAGGCTTGGATGCAATGTACTGCAAAAAGGGGCACCGAACCTTGGACGGAAACAGCTGCTCATCCACAGTAACATGCTGTCCTGGACTGTAGAACGACACACAGTTCTGAAAAAAACGCATCCAGATGTCAGAAATTGCTGCAAATTTGTCATTGTGTATGCGTTCCTTGCGGATGTCCTTGTTGTCAAAACGAAGGTACCGTCTTATTTCAAAAAACCGGTTACGAGGCATTATGGGTTTGATATCTGCGTTTCCGAATTTATTGGCCCACATGTGTCGCATGGGACCAATGTAACCCATGGCAGCCCTTCGAAAAAGGATTGCGAGGAAAGCCATCAGCTCGTAGATACTCATCTGCCAGCTGGGGTTTGTTCTGCGGGCCTCGTGGACTGTGCAGCCTCTGATGGTCAGCAACATGTTCACATACAACAAACACAGGAAGCTGCGAAGGCGACTTGTGATTTTGCGTTTCGCAGAATCTGTTGGCCCTCCAGATCCATTGAAGGCAGTCTGTGGGGTTTCAGGAACAGAAAAGTCTCCAACTTTCCAGTGGGACCAAACAGTGCCATCTTTCGCCTTCTCTGTGGATCCAGGCATTGTGCCAACATCAGCAGTTTTTTGTTTTTTGCAAGGAGGGGGGTTGCCGCGCACTGTGTCTTCCTCTTCATCTGATGTAGCCTCAGTGTTTGAACTGTCCCGCTCAATCATATAATTGACCACTCTGCCCCTGGTGCGTCTTTGGAAGGGAGGATTTGCTGGTGCAAAAGCAGTCGCATTCGCATCAGAATCATCCTCTTCACTTGAAGAATCGGTTGCGCTGTTTTCATTCTGAAATGCTAAGTCTCCAACAGATCCACCATCAGATTCGTAGTCTGACATGCTCTGAAGCATGGCTAAAGCCTCCTGAGCGTTCATCCTTCTTGGTCGCCTTGGTCGTGCCATGGTGAATTCCAGGTGAATTCTGAGTCTGTGTGCTGTGCCTGCTCTATTTATCCCCACAGAAATTCTGTAAATTACTCAACTCCTTGAAAAAACTCCTATACAACACAAAGGGAGGCAGCTCAAACAAGGAAACCCCAGCACACCAGCTGAAGTCACCAAACCACATTCTTACAATTGCCTTTTGATTTGCAAATGGCGCTCATTCCACCAGAGGAGAGCCGTTAACACCTTTGGGGGGATACTCGATACAAACTAGGTGCAGACTAAAGTCTGCACTTTGGGACTCTTAGTGTTAAGCAATCATTTTTGGTTAACTCTCTTGCTGTATACCATGACCAGCTATACCATGTATTACGTATGGCTCTTTGCCATAAAGGATCACCCCTTGGTCTGATTCCATGCCATTTAATATCCTGTAATTTATTTATTGCTTTTGGCATAGCTACTTTTGGATTTTGTTTTTCATAAAATTTATCTAAACCTTCAGAGAAATCTTCACATCCTTCCTTTTCAGAGCATCCATACTGTTTTGGATCTGGTTCTGCGAATTCTAATATTAGGTTGTTGTCCTGATCTGATGTTACCTCAACCGAAGGAGGTGCCGTTGTAATTAATCTTATTAGTGAGGGTTTAGTAGTATTTAAAACTTCCTTTGTGGTTTTAATTGTATTTGAAACTATTGTCTGTAGATTTGTTTTAGTTATAACAGTTGTTGGAGTTTCAGTTATGTTCTCAGGTCGAATCACCGTAGGTTTTGCGTTGACCAAGTCTCTAGCAACCTCTGTAGGTTGCACTTCCATTTTACTTGTATTTACCTCTGTAATATCACTATTATTTGTTGAAATTTGTATTGTGCTATTTAAAATTTTAGACGCTGATGTGACCGTTAATGTCTTTTCCGTTAAAGTTGTCGATTTATTTAGTCCTAATTTGGTGACTGAAGTAGGTAAAGTCACATTTCCACTAGGGACAGTCATTTTCTTCACTTCTACTGTAGTTCTAGTAGCCATAGTTGTTGGGGCAAAACAATTTACATCTTCTAGTAGCGTCTCTTTACATGGTAAGTGCCATAATATAGTTGAATCTACTTTTCCACTCGAGGTGACGTCTTCGAATTTCAACTCGTATGTTTTGTTAATCCGGAAAGCTATTACATTTGCTTCAATAATCCATCCACAATCTGCATTCCAAACAGTCATATTACAATTAATGTTTTCTTGATTTTGACTTGATAATTGATGACTTACATTAGTATGCAGATTACACATCCTTCGTCTGTCACCTTTTTGCAGTAATCTAGAGATAATCACGTTTCTTTCAACCAAGTCATATTCATCACTGTCTGGCTCCACATGTATCCTAATTTGGTCATTAAACATTTGGACTGTAGCGTTTAACTCCTTATTTCCTATTCGTTCTAAATCACCACTTCCTGATACTACATTGTGGTTTTGTAGATTCTTCATTGTTAAGTTATATTTGTAATTGTCCTCGGGATCCCTGTGGGATTCTATTTCTATTTCTACCTCAAAACCATCATCCTTTATGTACAGAATAAGTGAGCACTGATTTATCCCATATTCTGTATGTTCCTTTTTGACACTTTTTCCACACAATTTTTGATCATTGTAATAAATGTTCATCTCAAACTCCGTATCTAATTTTGTACGAAATTCTGCATCGGTTACCGTTGCTTTCCATTTGAATTCAGCATGGGGCTCTCTTTTCTTACGCAACCTTTTTGTTTTTTCTCTTAACTGTTCTTTAAGACCTAAATGAGTCATTAACTTCAGTTCAGCTGGCAAAAACACTGGTGTGTACTTGTTCAAAAACATTAACGTTGTGTTGTGTTGTGTACTTATCTTTTTCTGCAAAGGTGGATTTCCCTTTATAGACCGAAGTCCCACATTTCATGGTTGCATGTCGATCGTCTTGACCCTCATTACTCGTTGCTCGTTCCACTCGTGGTTGAGCTGACGTTGGCTGATGCTGTGGTGCCGTCTGCAGGCTGTGAGAGTTCATCTCCGGCCTCGCTGTTGTTAGGCTCACCACTTCTGCCAACATCCACAGGTGAAATGTCATTAATACCAGTTTCATGGCTGCAAACTTTCTGTTCACAGTCTTTTCCATTGTCTGGCTTCACAATGTCTGTCTTCACAGTGTCTCTGGCGTGTACTTTAGTACAATGAGTTAAATGATACCACGTATCACTCCCCTTTACTTGGACGGCGGTTGCGGTTGCTCGTTTGACCTCAAATGGTCCGTCCCATCTCGAGCTGTTCCATTTACGTCTGAACACCTTCACGTACACCAGGTCTCCTGGTTCGACTGGTCTCTTCACCACCGACTCTGGACAGGAACTTCTGGCTTTTTCCTGCAGATAGATAGCTCTATGGATAGCAGTTAGTTGATCCATATATGCTTTCAACTCTGTCTGTAGCTGTTCAAGTGCCGGGCCTTTGAATGGAAGCCTCCATTCAGGCACTGGCATCATTCTGCCTGTTAGCATTTCATGCGGGGTTAAATGTGTGCTGCGGTGCATCTGCATGCGATAGCTCATTAGCGCAAGCGGCAAAGCATCAGCTCAGTTTAGGTTAGTAGAAGCACAGATTTTATTCAGCTTAGCTTTCAAAGTCCCATTGATTCTTTCTACAATACCCTGACTCTGCGGGTGATAGACTGCTCCAAAGCGTTGTTTAATTCCTAGCTTTGACAAAACACCTTTTAACACCTTTTGGATAAACGCTGAACCATTATCTGAACTGATTTCTGATAGGATGCCAAATCTCGGAATCACCTCTCTTGTCAGAAACGTAATCACTGTCTCAGCTCCCAATGTCTTTGATGGGACTGCTTCAACCCATCGGCTGAACCGATCGATCACCACCAACATGTATCTTTTTCCTTGCACTGGCTTTATCATGTCAACATAATCTATCACAAGATGTTTAAAGGGTCCCTCAGGGACCGGAATGTGACCAATCGGTGATTTTATGCCTTTTCGTACATTGTTTTCTGCACATATTTCACATTGGCTCAAGATTTCATCCACCATTGCTTGCATGTAAGGTGACCAATAACCTTGCTTTTTCAACTTCTCCATCACTTTCCCTCTACCACAGTGATCCAAACCATGTGCTTCTGAGACCAACATTGTCAACAATGCTACTGGTGCAACTAAATGTCCACTTTGTGATCTCCACAAACCACTTTCACTCATTGTCGCACCTCTCTGCGCCCAGAGAGCGTGCTCACTCGCACCTGCTTCCTGCTGCATCAAAATGATGTCTTCTGGTGTCACCATTGGTTCCAAGGTGACCACTGGTGCCAAGATAGCCATCTGGCACTTAGATGCTAGTTTTGCTGCCTCATCTGCGGCGTTGTTCTCTTTAATGACTAAATCATTACCTTTACGATGGGCGTTGCATTTGATCACTGCCAGTCTTGATGGCAGCATCATCGATGCAATCAGCTCTTTTAGCTGTTCTTGATGTAATACTGGACTACCGTCTGCTCGTTTGAAACCTCTTTGTTTCCAAACAGCAGCAAACAGATAGCACACCCCATGGGCATAAGCCGAGTCTGTGAATATGTTTGCTACTTTTCCTTTTGCTAGTTTGCACGCTTCTGTCAATGCTTTTAGTTCTGCTTTTTGGGCAGAGCATGGTTGCTCACATTTTTCTGCTTTGACTGTTACAAAATTGTCTCCTACTTGTTTAACCACAGCATAACCTGCGTGGTTTCCAAGATGATCTCTGAAACATGACCCGTCAACAAAATAAGTGACTTCCGCGTTCATTATCGGAGTTGACTCTAAATCGGGTCTTAGTCTTGTGAATTTCATTGTTTCTGCAAGACACTCGTGTGGTTCTCCTTCACAGTCCAGAGGTACCATGTCAGCAGGGTTGTTCGTTGTACACCTTTGTACTGTTACATCTGGATATGTTAAAAGTGGCATGTACTGTAAACATCTTGCCTGAGTCATCACAAACTTTCCTTGATTTATCAGTTCTGTGATTTTGTGATGGGTCTGTATTGTTACCGGATAACCCATTGTTTTGGTTGACGCTTTTTCATAAGCGTAGTAGACTGCTGCTAGACCTTGATAACATGGTGGCCAACCTTGGGCCACATTGTCTAGTTTAGTGCTGTAATAAGCAATGGCTTGCTTTCGTCGTCCTACGCAGGTTTCTTGCATTAGTACAGCTGATGCGTATATGTTTTTTTCTGTTGGCTACATACAGGTAAAATTGTTTGTCATAGTCTGGCAATGCCAAAGTTGGTGCCACTAGCATTTCCTGTTTTAGTGTTTCAAAAGCTATTTTAGCTTCTGTTGTCCATTTTAACACTGCTTTTAACGACTGGTTTCCTGTTTCTTTTATTAGTTCTCTAAGTGGTGCTGCTTTTTCTGCATAGTTTTCAATCCAGTCTGCATTGAAACCTGTCATTCCCAAAAATGTCATCATTTCGCCGACTGTCCTTGGACTTGGAGCTTTGCTGACACCTTCCAGTTGCGAAGGTGCAATGCCAACTGTTCCTTGTGATATTTGTCTTCCTAGGTAATCTACCTGTGGTTGACAATACTGTAGTTTTTGTTTGGAGACCTTGTGTCCTCCCTCTGCTAATCTTTGTAGAACTTTGATTGAGTCCTGATGACAATCATTTAGTGTGTTTCCGCAGATTAACAAATCATCCACATACTGTAACACAGTTCCGGTTAAATTGAGTCCTTCCAAATAATTTTTAGCACCTGATTAAATATGTGCGGGCTAAGTTTAAACCCTTGAGGCAATCGGGTATAACTGAGCTTTTTACCTCTGTAGGTAAATGCGAATAAATGTTGTGACTCTTCTGATAGCGGAATGCTGAAAAATGCAGAGCAGAGATCAATCACGGTGAAAAAACGTGCTTCTGATGGTATTGAATTTAAAAGAGTATTTGGATTTGGCACATCCGATTCTGCGTCTACTATTATCTTGTTTATTTCTCTTAAGTCATGAACAAGACGGTATTTGTTTTTGTCTGCTTTCAGAACTGGAAAAATTGGAGTATTACATTGACTTTCTACTTCCACCAGCACACCTGCTTGCATCAATCCGTCAATGGTTTTCTGAATGCCTTGTTCTGCTTCTGGTTGTAATGGGTATTGCTGGCGAAAAGGAAACCGTGCATTTGGTTTTATTTGAACTGAGACTGGTTCTGCAGATTTTACTAAACCCACATCTGTATCATGTTTGGACCATAAGTGCTCAGGGACATTTTTTAGCATGTCCTGCATTAATGGTTGATCTTCAGAGGAAGCATTTTCCTCAGACTGATCTTTTAGATCAACAGGCACTGTCACAACTTGTGGTTTTGCTGTCATTGTTGTTTTACATAGGATCTTGATCATTGTTCCATCACTCGATTGAAAAATGAATGGGTTATCTGTGTCTTCCCATGTTGCTTCTGTTGCAAGTTTCATCATTGGTCCCAGATCTTTTGCATGAAATCGTTTATTTACAAACAATGTTATGTGTGGTACTGAGTCTGAAACATTGTACCACTCTGAAAGGAAATCATTTTGCTTCACATTTAAAGCTGCACCTTGTTTTCCAATAACAATACATTGTGTTTCAAGACTAACAGTTCTGTCTTTTGTAGAACTGTCCCATTTTTCTTCAAACTCCAGGCTCTTTGAAATGTCATAGAACATGGTGCAGTGGTAATCTAGAAAAGGTTTTCTGGCTTCTGGAAATTGAGCTTTA
The DNA here is from genome assembly GCA_037039145.1 of Fundulus diaphanus. Classification (NCBI taxonomy): domain Eukaryota; kingdom Metazoa; phylum Chordata; class Actinopteri; order Cyprinodontiformes; family Fundulidae; genus Fundulus; species Fundulus diaphanus. The sequence continues at coordinate 43,042,034 of CM073138.1, read as the reverse complement.
ATGTACCGGCCCCAGTTAGTGACTACATCTTCAACTGGGCCTGAAATGTCTCCTAGCCAATAAACATTAGCTTCATGTGTTTGCATGTACATTTGAAGATCCAGACCTGTTTTGTCAACATACAAACCCTGAGAAGAACACCAGATTTTTAATTTCATTCTGCACAATGCATCTCTTCCCAACAGGTTAATTGGTGTTTGGTCAGAGACAAGGATTGGTATTCTTATCTCATCATCATCATTTGCCAGTCGTACAGGAGCTGTCATTTGTATTAACTGTCTTGTTCCCGAGAACCCTACTGTTGAAATGAATTTATTAGACATGGGGAGGTGCTTTGCATAATTTGGACTTACACACGTGTAAGCTGCTCCTGTATCGACCAGCATCGGTGTTTCTTTTCCTTCAATTAGAATTTTTAACATTGGTTCATTTTCAGCACCGTCACTTACGATCGGGCACTGGTTCTCCTCTGTAAGGTTCTCTGGGCACCCCTAGTAACCAAAATTTGGTGGGTTTACAGGGCGTCTTGTTGGACCTGGACGGAACCGGCCGCGCGATTGCCTGCGGTAGGTGTTGTTGCCTCTTGGGCAATGCTCAGCACGATGTCCAAGTTCATTGCATGCCCAGCATGCGCCCATTATTCCAGGTGTGCCAGGCCTGCCTCTGTTAGTCCAGGCGGGACCTCTTTGCTGCCGTCCACGAGGCCCATATGGCTGTGTATTGAATGCTTGAGGATAAACATTAACCACTGGTTGTTGTGGCTGGGTAAGTTGAGGAGCCGGAAAACTCCTTTGTGTTTGATTTGTCACATCATGTACAGGATCTGAAAAACCTTGAGGTGGGGGTACATTATCAGTCACTTTAATCATTGTAGCTTGGGTTTTAGCTTTGTTTTTTTCTGATAGTTCTCCAAGCTGCATTTGTGCCAGTTTTCTTTGTACATTTTTATCATGTTCTGCACTCTTACTTTCTTCTCTTCTGTACTTCTCCACTGCATGTATCACATGATCACATAACTCTCTGTGAGGCATTGACGTCAGAGCCACCACATCTTCTAACCTGCTTCTCACAGAAGCAGGCATTGCTTCAATGATGGAGTTCCGGAACAGAGTTGTCAGCACAGGGCTCTTATCAACTTCCTCTTCTGTTTCCTGTTTCCATCTTTTTAGCTGCTTTGCAATATAAGACGCTGGATTTTCTGCATTATCGATTGGATCTCCTCTTAATGCCTTTGGGTCAATCTTAGTGGGATATTCTTTTCGCAGTGCTTCCCACAGTGCTGTGCAAAATAAATTGAAGCCGATTCCATCAGCTCTCTGTTGGAGCATCCACGCGAAACGTTCTTTTAGGACGTTTTCCATAGCAGGTGTTCCCAGGCACTGTGCAAAAACAGCTTTTAAATCACCAAGAGCTAGCATTTTTCCAACAGTTTCCTCCTCAAACACCTTTATCCACTTGCTGGCACCCTCATTTATGTCTGGCAATCTGCCAACCAGGCCGATCAGGTCTTGAGACGCCCATGGGACATATTGAGCAATGTTCCCTTTTACAAGTATGGGTAACTGTTTATCTGTGTATTTGTCAGGTGCATGTATGCCCGGTCTCCATCTTAAATCATAATCACTTCTCCTGCCAGTAGCTGTTTGTGTTCCTCCTGTAGGGCCCTTCACTGCCTCTTGTTCTAAAAGCTTGCTGGCATTTTCTAGTACAATATTTTGTCTTATGGCTTCATCAATTTCCTTTTCTAATTCCTCAATTATGGTGCGATCAATTTCTCTTTGCAAACTTAACCCTTCATGATCTAGGTTTACCCAAAATGAATCACCCTTTGGTTTCATTACGTAGTCTGCATAACAATCAACTCCACCCATAGGCTTCAGGGTCAACGACCTTCTCTGATCCCCAGATGTTTTCTTTGCAGTGCTACAATGATTAGGTGCAAGATCCTGCACGTTTACAGGGGAATCTGAGTTCATTGGGCCTGCAGTGTTCTGATGCATTGCAACCGAAGCAACAGGAGAACTTGATTTATGCAAAGCCGAATATATGTTTACTAGGGCGTGATAATTTTGCTGTGTTGCAGGTACATTTTGGTTAGGCAACCCTCCTGCGTTTGTAAAACTGATATGTGAGGCCTTTGTCATGATCTCTTTATGTTCTGTTGAATCGTTTTGGCTTCCACCCCCTGCAGCTGCATCTATGATCAGACTATCCTTGTCCTTGTACTGGAAATCTCCCATTATATTAACTGTGCCACTTAAAGATGGGTAAAGTCCTGCAGCTTTTGAATATTCTGATTTACCATTTGCAGACTGCTGTCTCATTTCCATAAGCTTCTGTTTTAATGCACTTCTATAGGCCTGACCTTCTTCCTTGAAAAGGTTTAGAATTTTTAACTCAAGATCACGTTTTTCTGTTCTCTTTTTAGAATTATTATTAGCCTTGTAATCCATGATTCTCACTTCCATTTGTTCGCAAAGAGATGTATCAAAGCAACCTAATTCCGGCCACGGGGAGGTTAATTTCTGAGTCCTTTTGTGCCATTTTTTTAGAGATTTTGGGAATTTGTGAAGCAAATTCGGGGTTGTCATGTTTGCATTTAGATGTTTGGCCCACATGCAGAATACACTCGGTGAGACAGATTAGATTTCACGGGTTTTATTCTCAAGGAACAACAGGGAGGATGAGAGCTAATCTGCCACAGCAGACGCTGGGGCACACGAATGGGGACCAGGGAACCGGAACACACTACGGAGGAGAACAAACGGTTAGTCCACGGAAGAGAGCCAGCGGAAATCTTCTAGGAGCGTAAGCTTACCACGAAGCGCTGGGAACCTGACCGGGGAGGGGGCAGTGCGGGCTTAGCCTAGCACACGGTGGAGGAGACGGGTGTCCGTGGGAAGCTGGGACAGGAGTGGGTCCGAGCAGCACCGGGGGAATCCAAGGGATCAGAACAGCGGGAGGAACCAGAAGATCGTCGGAGGGGTACCTTGGGTCCGGAGAAGCCGACTCAGAGAGAAACCAGTGGAGCACGAGAGGGAGCACGGGAGCACGGGAGAACTCGCAGGAGCACGAGAGGAGACATCTGAGCTCAGGGAGTGAACCACAGAGACGACAGGCTTGATCTGAGAAACGTGGAACGTGGGATGGACTCGGGAGTGAGATGGGAGGCGGAGACGGATGGTGGTGGGACTGATGATGGAGATGATCTCATAGGGGCCGGTGAAACGTGGGGACAAATTTTCGGGAGGCAGCTCTAGAGGGGATGTCTCTGGTGGACAGCCAGACTTTCTGACCGGGATGGTAGGTGGGGGCTGGGACTCGCTTCCGGTCAGTGAATCGGCGGTTTTGTTCTGCTGTGTGTTTGAGGGCTTGGATGGTCTGGGTCCAATAGTGTCTGCAGCGGGTGATGTGGTCGTTGACAGAGGGGACGGCGATGGGTTTATTGTCCTCGGGGAGTAACGGGGGCTGATAGCCAAGGGAGACCTCGAAGGAGGACAAGCCTGTTGCTGTGGAGATGTGGGAATTGTGGGCGTATTCAACCCAGGGGAGAAATTTGCTCCAATCTGTGGGGTTCTGAGAGGTGAGGCAGCGGAGGGCGGTCTCCAGCTCCTGGTTCAACCGTTCTGTCTGACCGTTGGTCTGCGGGTGATAGCCGGAAGTGAGGGTGTACCGGGCCCCAAGGGAAAGGGCAAACTCTCTCCACACCCGCGAGATGAATTGGGGACCACGGTCAGACAGAACGTCCTGCGGGATACCATGCAGGCGAAACACATGTTTCACCAGGAGCTGGGCCATTTGGAGGGCAGAGGGAAGCTTTCTGAGGGGGATGAGATGGCATGCCTTGGAAAACCTGTCGACTACAGTGAGTATTGTGGTCATTCCTTGTGATGAGGGGAGTCCGGTGACGAAATCGAGGGCAATGTGCGACCAGGGGTGCTCGGGAACTGGCAGGGGCTGAAGGAGGCCAGCGGGGGGTCTGTTCGATGACTTGTTCTGGGCGCAGATGGGGCACGAGAGGACAAACTGTTTTACGTCCTGGGACAAGGTGGGCCACCAGAAGCGTCGGGAGAGGAAAGTCTGGGTCCGGAGGATGCCAGGGAGAGCAGAAAATCTTGTAGAATGGGCCCACTGGAGGACATGAGGTCGGGCTGAAGAAGGCACGTAGGTACGGTTTGGGGGTCCGGTTCCAGGGTCTGGCTCGGTCTGAAGGCCTCGGGAGATTAGGTCCTGGATCTTCCAACGGAGGGCTCCGATCACACAGGACGGCGGGAGAATCGGTGCTGGTTCCTTTTCTGAGTCGGGAGGAGAGTAAAGGCGGGACAGGGCGTCTGGGTTCTGGTTCTTGGAACCGGGGCGATAGGAAATGGTCAAATTAAAACGGGAAAAGAAAAGGGACGAGCGGGCTTGACGGGGGTTCAGTCTCTTCGCCGTCTGGAGGTAGGCCAGGTTTCTATGGTCTGTCCAGATCAGGACGGGCTGCTCGGACCCCTCGAGCCAATGACGCCACTCCTCCAGGGCGAGTTTTATTGCCAACAGCTCTCTGTCTCCGACGTCGTAATTTCGTTCTGCCGGGGAGAGACGTTGGGAGAAGAAGGCACATGGGTGTAACCTTTGGTCTTGGTCAGAGCTCTGGGAAAGGACTGCACCCACCCCGGTGTCAGAAGCGTCAATCTCCACTGTGAACTGTTTCTTCGGGTCAGGGTGGATTAGAATGGGTGCTTGAGAAAACCGCTCCCTAGGGTGGTGAACGCCGAGTCAGCCTGAGGGTTCCACGAGAAAGGAATCTTTACGGAGGTGAGGGCATGAAGAGGGGCGGCGACCTGGCTGTAGCCTCTGATGAAACGCCTGTAGAAATTGGCGAACCCAAGGAAACGCTGTAATTCTTTCCTGGAATTGGGTACGGGCCACTCGAGGACAGCTCTTATTTTCTTGGGGTCAGACCGGACCCGCCCCCCTTCCAGGATGAGGCCGAGGAAAGAGACTGAGGGTTTGTGAAATTCACATTTCTCCGCCTTTACAAATAGCCGGTTCTCAAGAAGACGTTGGAGCACTTGGCGGACATGGTGTTGATGTTCGGCTTGGTTACGGGAGTAAATGAGGATGTCGTCCAAGTAGACAAAGACGAAGATGTTTAGGAAGTCGCGGAGAACGTCATTTACCAGGGCTTGAAACACTGCAGGGGCGTTACATAGGCCGAAGGGCATGACCTGATATTCAAAATGCCCCAGGGGAGTCTTGAAGGCCGTTTTCCACTCATCTCCCTGGCGGACCCGCACTAAGTGGTAAGCGTTACGCAGATCTAACTTAGTGAAGACAGTGGCAGATTGAACCGGCTCTAAGGCGGAGGAGAGGAGTGGGAGTGGATATTTATTTTTAACAGTTATAGCGTTTAGGCCACGGTAATCGATGCAGGGGCAAAGGGAGCCGTCTTTCTTTGAGACGAAGAAGAACCCTGCACCGAGTGGGGAGGATGACGGACGGATTAACCCAGCGGCTAACGAATCTTTGATATATTTTTCGAGGGCCTGACGTTCAGATTGGGAGATGTTATAGAGGCGGCTGGTCGGCAGCGGGGCACCAGGCAGGAGATCAATAGCGCAGTCGTACGGGCGATGCGGAGGGAGCGAACACGCCTGAGCCTTGCTGAAGACCTGTTTTAAGTCATGATATGGCGTAGGAACCAGTTTTAAGGTATCGGGATCTACCTGAGGTTGAGGCAGTGTGTGCACCTGACAGGGGGGTACAGCTGACTGCAAGCAGTCAGCATGGCACTTAGGTGACCAGGTCTCAACCCGCCGGTCGGCCCAATTAATCAGTGGGTTATGCTGTTGCAACCACGGGAAACCTAAAACTAGTGGGGCATGCTTAACAGGAAAAACTAGAAATGAGATCTTTTCTCTGTGATTGCCAGAGACCACGAGTTCCAAAGGCTTGGTTCGATGGGTTATTCTTGGAAGAACCCCTCCGTTCAGGGCGGAAACCTGAAGGGGAGTTTTTAGGGGAACCGTCTCGAGACGAGCACGGAGAACAAAAGAACTGTCTAATAAATTAAAATCGCACCCCGAATCTACTAGGGCGGACAACTTAAATGCGTCTCGCACGGAGACAATCACTGCCTTTAAGCAGAGGCGTGGAGGAGTAGTAAGAGACAACTGAGATCGGTCCGCCGGTTCCTCCTCTGCAACCGACGAACCTAATCTTTTGGCCGGTCTGGACAATCTTTAATAAAGTGGGAGGGAGAAGCACAATAAATGCATAATCGTGAACTCATTCGCTGTTGCCTCTCAGAGGGAGTGAGCCGAACCCGGCCCAACTGCATAGGCTCCGGGGGCGATGGAGGAGTCACGGCGGGTCGAGAGGTGCTCCCAGCCCGCAGCCGCAGCCACCGTACGGAACTCGATGGCGAAATCGGCCACTCGTCTGCCCCGCTGCCGAAGGGCCAACAACCGCTGGGAACTCTGCACTTCGTCTGATTCGGCCGCGAAAACCATGTTAAACTCAGTTAGGAAATCACTAAAAGAGCAGCCGAACTGTTGGCAGTCAGGGAAGCGGGTCTCCGCCCATCTAAGGGCTTTTCCGGTAAGAAGCCGTAAAATAAAAGAGATCTTAGCGTAATCGTGGGTAAACAGACTGGGAGAATGATTAAAAACTAGGGAGCACTGGAAGAGGAAACCCCCACAGTCACCACTCTCCCCGGAGAATTTCTCCGGATTAGGGGATGAGGTTTCGGGGATTCCCGATGACGTCACTACTGACGCGGGGTCAGGGGAGGGGCCGGGAGACGCGGAAACAGCTGGCTGCCGGCTAGCGCTCAACATACCTGTCAGCTGGTTGAACTGGGCAGCAAAACCCTGTAGCTGGTCCTGCAACCCGGATACTGCGGCTTCTAGCCCCCGGATCTGATCCTGTTGGACGGCTAGAGTCCCACCGAATGTACTCGCTGAGTCAATCTGGCCAGAGTGTTCTTCTGTCATGTTTGCTTTTAGATGTTTGGCCCACATGCAGAATACACTCGGTGAGACAGATTAGATTTCACGGGTTTTATTCTCAAGGAACAACAGGGAGGACGAGAGCTAATCTGCCACAGCAGACGCTGGGGCACACGAACGGGGACCAGGGAACCGGAACACACTACGGAGGAGAACAAACGGTTAGTCCACGGAAGAGAGCCAGCGGAAATCTTCTAGGAGCGTAAGCTTACCACGAAGCGCTGGGAACCTGACCGGGGAGGGGGCAGTGCGGTCTCAGCCTAGCACACGGTGGAGGAGACGGGTGTCCGTGGGAAGCTGGGGCAGGAGTGGGTCCGAGCAGCATCGGGGGAATCCAAGGGATCAGAACAGCGGGAGGAACCAGAAGATCGTCGGAGGGGTACCTTGGGTCCGGAGAAGCCGACTCAGAGGGAAACCAGTGGAGCACGAGAGGGATCACGGGAGCACGGGAGAACTCGCAGGAGCACGAGAGGAGACGTCTGAGCTCAGGGAGTGAACCACAACGGTAACACTCTGGCATCCTCCCGCTGTTCGAGCGCAGTTCTTATAGCGGGGCCCGGTGCTGCTCAACTGCCCGCAGGTGTGCGTGCTCCGCCCAACAGTCAACCCCGAACACCTGTGGAAGAAGCAGAGATGGCAGAGCCGGCAGCGAGCTGCCCGGCCCTGCCTGCTGAGTCCTGACAGGGGTATTTCAACCCAATAATAACAATAGGAATGTTTGCCATTTTGCTCTGTATTAGGTAAACCAAATTTAAGAAAACCAAAAATTTAAAATGTACTACAGGGTTACTTGTCTTGCAGAATCAATAAATCCCTGCAAACTGATAAACTGTTACCACTCAGAGATTTGTTTGCTTTCCTCCTGGCGGGGCTGCAGTCCGCTCTAAAGGGACTGTACTTTGCTCTCTCTGAGCTGAAGCAAAGGGAGGGAGGGGGAGAGGGGGAGGACTGTGTGTGTATTGGCACAAGTCACTGACCGTCAATCAATACCCAGGGTGCTCACTGACAGGCAAAATTAAAATAAAAAAAACAACAGCAGACAAGCTCGCAGGTTCTATAGCTGAAAAGTTTTTCCAACAACACACCTTTTTTTAAAATAATAGCACACCGTCAGGAACAGGCAGACGCCACTGCCACCAGCGAAACCACTGCACAACTATTGGTAAACCTTCAAACCCAGTTTACGTAACTGCACCCACATCTTTTCAACACAGCAGCTCAATACGTATATACACCTTGGTTCAGCAGATTTCTTTACAAAAAATAAAAGGTTTCCATGCACTTTTGCTTTCTCAAATTAGACACACTTTACCTTTACTTCTGATGACAGGACTTTGACGAGAAAAAACAAAGCGACAGCAAACAAAGCAGTTTCATACATGCATTTTAGTCAAACAACAGAGCTCTAATCACTTAAACTCACACATAGACGTCTGACACACAACACATCTCAAACACTCTTTCACTCACTCATTTCTCACTCGCCCGGGAACTTAGTATTTTCTAATAATGGTCCAGATGCCCAATATTCCTGGATTTTTACTGTGCGCACATATAATTTAAACCATATTTATTGGACCCATAGCAAAAAAAAAAAAAAAAAAAAAAAAAAAGTCAAAGTAAACATTTATATTTCACGTGCTCCAGAACAGGCCTTCTATTTCAAATTTGATTTCACCTCGTTACCTAAACCAGAGTACTCAAACAACCCAGACTGCAGTTAACTCTAAGCCACACGGATGATCCAAGAGAAACCTCATTTCTCTTTTACAAGCGCTTACAACTACTGGGCCTCACCCAACAAAAATCTGCATGCACCAAAACAGGCCTACTATTTAAAATTTAACCGGAGGTTTTTCTCACCTCAAAGCCTAAACCAGAGATCTCAGCTTTACAAAACTACTGCAGTTCACTAATGGCCCGATATTTGGAGTCACTCGCGAGTTGAACATCCAATCGGCCTTTACAGCGCTTCACGCTTCACTTACTCAGAGGCTTTACCTCTTAATACTCCGACCAGCCGGACATTTATAAAAATCAACCTTTCACGATGATTTCTTTATTCTAAAAAGTTATATATATTAGAAAACTTCAGCTTAAACCGTCATGGTCCGATCCATATTCTATTCGTCGTCATACTAGCGTTTTCTAACGAGACGTACGATTAAAGCGGCTGGGAGTCACAAGTCACTTCTTTTAAGTTGTCTCTTGTAGTCAATTGTGTAGGAATTCTAAACCATTCCAAATCTTGTATTGTTTAAGACAACTCTTTCCTCACGTGGGAAATAATGACAGAAGGCAAAACAGAGAGACGACCTCTCCCAATTGTCAAACAATCAATAAACACACTCTTCCCAAATCAAACTTCACAGACGGCAATTTTTGTCATTATCAAGCAGAGAAAGAAAGAGAGCAGTATAAAAACGACATTTACACTTACCCCCTGTCTTTCTCCGTATCTGTGTGTCCCGGCGCAAAGTGGCCAGCTTGCACCGAAAAGCGTCTGGGGAAGAGGACCTCCCTTTTTTATGCAAAATCACGTCGAAAGGTAACCAATTATGTGGGAGATTTCTAACTATTAAACTATATAAAAGAATGATGACACGGGAAACGGGGTCTTTCTGCTTGCCAACTGGGAACCCATTTATTTCAGGCTTTACCTCTCAGCACGTATGAATGGGTGTGAGCTAGGGTTCTGACACAACATAGTGTACATGGATTTTATATGACACAGATGGGTGTGTGTTACAAATAAGATTCTACGTGCATCCATTGGTCCGCGCCGTGACCCAGCAGTGTTCACGTGCTTCCAGCCTCCTTTGGCGGACATTGGTCTTATTTCTGGGAACAGTTCCACAAACGTTGAAAAACAGACAACCTTATCTTGTCAGCTGACCTCTGTTTGGGTCACACAGGATGTCATGTCCTGGTCATATTCTTGACTTCTGCTCCCTTCGCCTCGCTGGCAGGACACACAGACTTCAGATGTTTTCCAAACCTTACACTTTCAAATGGAATAAAACATAAATGTAAAAAAATAGTTTTTGCTTTTTTGTTTAAGTTGCGAAAAAAAATAATCCTTTTGAGATGGTAGACAAATTAGAATGTAGTACACATACATGTAAGTTAAGTATTATCTTAAAAGAGATTGTATAATTTTTTAGATTTTAGAGCGTAGGTTCCAGCCAGCTGGTTGCCAACACAGGGTGGCGGTCGCCACTCAGAAAGTCCCAGTGTGGAACTCTTGTGGTCGGAGGACAGGCCGAGGGTCAGAAACGTGAAGACAATCGTGGGCAGAATATTCGACTTTAACGGGCACGATCTTATGCGGGACCCTCACCGCCACAGTACAAACAAAAGTTCATCTGGTGACGTCTTAACCTCTCCTCCTTGTACAAATTGTCCTCCCCAGCTGCATAGGTTCGGGCTCCAACATCCTAGCAGGTGAGCAAGCCATAGCTGGTGCTGGAGTGACAGGTCCAGGATGTGATGACGTCATGGCCCTCCGCTCTCTCCGGCGTTCCGTCAGTGGAAGTTCGATTCGGGTGGCCAGGTTCTCAAGTTTTTTTAATGTCTGTGGATAGTCTCAAGTTGATAACTCGTCCTTAATCCTCTCGTTAAGCCCCTTAATAAAAATGTCCATCTGGGCGTCCTCATTCCAGCGACTCTCCGAAGATAACAAGTGTAAGTCAATTATGTATTCGCTACTGACTTCTCGCCCTGTTTCAGATCCAACAGTCCTCGAGTAGCCTCTTGACAGGGAAGGATTGGACTAAAAACACGGACCAACTCCCGTGGAAAAGCTTGGTAAGAATGACAGATGCCGGAGTTACTCTGCCATTCAGAAGTTCCCCGGAGCTTGGCCTTGCCTGCTAGCAGGGAGATGACGTAAGCAACCTTAGCTCGTTCGGACGGATAAGCTGAGGGCTGTAAGTCAAAATGGATCTCACACTGCGTGAGAAAAGCCCGGCATTGACCGGGATTGCCTCTGAATAATTCTGGCGGTGTCAAGCCATCTGACTAGCTGGCTTGACAGCAGGTGACGTTGTGACGGTAGCTGATATGAGTGGAAGTGTCGGAGCGGGTGCTGCCTGACTATGTAAGTGGGAAAATATCTCCTGTACACCAGTCTCAGGTTGAGAGATCAAATTTTCTACGCCGGCACGCCAGTCTCAAGTTGAGGGATCAAATTTTCTACGCCTGCACACCACTGTTTGTCTGACAATGGGTCCATTTAGGGCCAGATTATTCTGTTATGAAATGAACAGAAGGACCCAATATTCGAAACAAACCGGTTAAACTTTGTAACAGTTTACTTAAAACTCAACTGCGGGGAGCAGCGTCGGCATCTATGGCAGGAACCTCTGGGAACAGAGACAGCAGATTAGTGACCACGTCTAACTGGTAGTGAGGATTCACAAACGCAATGGTCACTAACCCCTTCTCTGTATTCAGTCGGGGCTAGTGATGAGGTTCCATCTGGCTGGCCGCCAACACGAGCCGGTGGTCACCGCTCAGAAAGTCCCAGTGTGGAACTCTTACTGATGATAAGTGGTTGGAGGACAGGCAGAGGGTTAGAACCGTGAAGACAATCGTGGGCAGGATAATTCAGGAGGACGAACCAGAAGCTGATGTTGGGGACGAGATCCAAGGTCAGAGCCAGGTGGTCAGAAGTGAGATGAAGCGCCAGAGGGAGATCCAGGAATAGGTCGGGGCACAGTTCCAGGTTCGGTACACAAGCAGCCTTATGGGCTAAACGAGGTCAGACAGGCTTGGCGGTCCGGTTCGGTACACAAGCAATCCAAGCAGGCAGAGGTCAGGCAGACGGATCAGGCAATCAGGTCAGAAAAGGGATCAGGCAGGCTCAGCGGTCGAGAGGTAGAACAGGTCTGGAACAGACAATCAGGAGTCATAAGGAACGCTGGAATAAGTCTTACCAAATGTTGGATTTATTAATCCTTCACCATTTTATATACTTACAAAATATGGCTCTCTGCTTGTGAACATGTATGTGTGGAGATAAAATGTGACCCTTGTAAGGAGGGAGAACTCATGACTGCTGCATCCACAAATACTTTAATAATCCGAGAGGGATTATTAAAGTTCCAGTACAACCATCCATCACATACATCACAAACATTTTGGGGGAACGATTGACTGAGGCCTTGCTGCCGAGGACCCCGCCTGACGCGGTTACGATAGGGCGCTGCCTTTAACTCTGTGGAAAGATAGGAGCCACATTTGGGGAGGGAGAGGTAAAAAAAGACATATTTCACACTTTATCCTATTCCAGGATACAGTTTGAGATGTCAAAAAAAACTTGCACGAGAAAAGCACATATGACAGGATAACATTTATGCAGGGGGTTAACCTTGGAGACTAGTCGCAAGTTCATATGTTTTAGTGGGCATCAGTTATGTGTGTGTGTGGGGGTGAGAGTTGTTATTTTTCCATGAACACTGTCCAGAGGGCCATTGTCCTTGATATGATGGAAAAGTTTATCAACCGGCGCCACAGTTCAGAACGCATCCACAGATGTCCGTGGGGGAGGAGGGAGTGGGGGGAGCAGCTCTGAGCTCTCTCGCCATAACATACAGGGGAGTTTTATTGATAGGGGAGGCTTAATCCAAATACACAATTTGTTATGAAAACAAGCTGCACCAACTTTTCCATCAGCTTTACAGTTCTTTCATCGCTGGCTCCACGTGATGAATCCAATATTCCAAATTTTCTTATTTCTTTGTTGATGTAACAGTTCTCATTACACATGTAATATTTCCCTCTGTAATGTTTTTCTGTTCATGTACAGCACTTTGAATCATCTTGTTACTGAAAACTGCAATATAAATAAACTTGCCTTGCCCTGGATTTATGTGCCTTTGGGGCAAGCTTGATCCAGTGGCTTCCATGGGCCTGCCCTACGAGGAGTAATGTACTCAACAAGAATGGCCATATCCACTGATCCAATGGTTGGCAACAGCCAAAAAAGCGTGCTGAAGTCCAGTGATAAACTGGGAGAACATACTCTGGTCAGATGAGGTCAAAGCTGAACTCTTTGGATGTTATTGCACACACCATGTTTGGAGAAAGAATGGTTCTGTACATCTCCCAAAAATACTGTGTCAAAGCAGATTTGCTCTCGTCATACAGAGCAAATTTACATTGACATGGTAAAGGACACCAGACCCACTTTTCTGCTTATTTAGCATTTGGAATGGGCATATAAAACAAAACCCAAAGGAACTACTTTCTTTTAACAAAAACATGTCAAATATCTCTGTGTGTTTGTGTGTGCGTGTGCATGTCAGCGAGAGGGACTGTTGCGCTCCGTCACAGAGGCATACTCCACTCAGGGTTTGCGTCTCACACACACACACACACACAGAGCAATGCACGTGCGTACACACCTATTCAACTGCGTGTCCCTCTCCGTGTATGAAAGTTACAGCCGAATCGCTTTACATACTCACGGTGGTGAAGATTCTCAGTCATACAGGTCATGGTCATTCCAAAAAAAGTAAAAAACGAAGCAACTGGACTTGTTTTCCGTAGTTGAAGACGTTTCTCTTCCTCTCCAGGAAGCTTTCTCAATTCAAAAAGTCTGGAGTAATGTGGAGTACCAAGCTTTATACTACTGCCCAAACAAAGGCATTGTAATGGCTTAGATAACATGCAAATTCAACCGAAACAGGTCCACCCCTTAGTAATGGGTGGTCGTTAAAGCCATTAAGCCACCAGATTGAACCGAAACTGGTCCACTCCTCTGTAACGAGGAGTCGTTAGGGTTGTCATTGGCCTGGCTTAAAGGAGAAGTCTGGTCAAAATCAGAATTAAAACTGCTAAAAGTACTTTAAATATCAAATTATTTTATACTGTTCAATAAATGATAAGCTTTTTTAATTAAGAGTAATTTTCATTTGAAGGTCCTTTTATGGGGGCCGCCATCTTGGTGAAGAACAGTACTGCCACCTCCCGGTTTGTGACGTAACGGTGCGGTATCGGCTGTAGAACAAGTCCCAATGCCCTATCTGTCCCCTTGTAAATAAATATCCGTTTTCATGCCAAAATATATTTTTTAACCTCTTAAACAAAGATAGACATGGTATTAAGCATTTAAATTTAAAGTAATACTAATTTTACATTTAGTATTAGAGACATAAAAAGACAACAAATGAACATTAAAGTATGGTTTATGGGTTGGGTTCTGCAAAGTATAAAACTCATCTTTAGAACCAATCTCTGCTCAAAATGGTGATCTGCACCGCCTAATCTACTTTCAGCAGTTATCATCAGTTATTGCAACCGTTAAACTGCAGAAAACACAGGCAGAGCGGCTCTTTCTGAGTTTTCTCTCTGCTGCTGTCAGGAGGAGCTGCAGTGCGTTATGAGGCGGAGGGATATTTCGGCGTCACTTAGTTTAGACCCCAAACAATCGACTTCACTTTCAGAAACAAGCCCAAAAAAAACTGCAACCCCACAACTCATGAAATATACAAGTGACTTTAGAAAAAATAAGACCAAAGTTGCATAAAATAAGTGGGCTCAAAATCCTCGCTCTCATGTCATCTTGAAGACATTCTTCTTCCAAATGTTGGCTGCATATGACGTTTCTCTCGGACCAGAAGCACGATGGAAAATCCTCTCTCTTCAAGTAGGTAATCCAACAAAACAGCCCATGGTGGATCATGAATCGGAAAGGTGAAAAAACAAATGTTTTTTCCACTTTTACCCGATGTATTGGAACATCCAACTGCCATGCATGTGAGCATTTTTGCTTCAGCAATAGCTCCCTGAAAATCCGAAAAAATTGTTGTTGATCGCAGCTGTGTAGAACGGCTCCTATTGACTTGCTTGGAAAGTGCGGAGAAATACTGTCGGCTCTCCGCTTTTCCACGTCATAGGATGTGATGTCAGGGGGCCCTTACTGCCCATATTTGCGCAGCAATGGCCGCCCCCATACACAGTGATCCAGACGACAATTTATGTTTTTATTTTCTTATTGATTAAAGCTGAATTCATTAAATAACCACAAACGTATTAGTTTTAGTCATAGCTAATGATCCCCTGATTTTTCCTTGTTGACCGGACTTCCCCTTTAAAGGAACAATGTTTTGATCACCCATATGAGGGTGAGAATTGAGGTGATGATTGGCCGCAATTAATCCTATAGCTGTATTGTAACTTTTTGAGAGTTGGAACCTAAGGCCTCCTCCTCTGTTTAAGGTTGGTTTTTCTCTATTAACGTAGATGGCTTCCTTCACACCCCTTTCAAACCATCTGTCTCCTTTGTCCAAAATGTCACAAAAGAGTGTCCTTTGTCCTTAAGGTGTAGGTGGACAGCAGAGTCTTGACCTGAGGAGGTAGCTCTCCTGTGTTGAGCCATGCGTCTGTGGAGAGGTTGTTTGGTTTCTCAAATATAAAGATTAGAACATTCCTCACTGCACTGTGAGGAATGTTCTGATCTTTATATTGGAGAAACCAAAGAACCTCTCCACAGACGCATGGCTCAACACAGGAGAGCTTAAACAGAGGAGGAGGCCTTAGGTTCCAACTCTCAAAAACTTACAATACAGCTATAGGATTAATTCCGGCCAATCATCACCTCAATTCTCACCCTCATATGGGTGATCAAAACATCGTTCCTTTAAGCCAGGCCAAAGACAACCCTAACGACTCCTCGTTACAGAAGAGTGGACCCGTTTCGGTTCAATCTGCTGGCTTAATGGCTTTAACGATAACAACAATTTAACAATAAACTGCTGAGACTGAAGCTCTGTGTGTGGCTGAATTTGGGTCATGACAGTAATACTTCCGTTTTTGGTTTATTTGTTTTTTTTGGGGAGGGGGGGGTTCATAAAGGAAGTCAGAGATTTTCAGCCAGCAAGCTTAATTGTAAAGAGAAGTATTTTGAAAAGATGGAAGATATATAAATACTATGTATGTATTCAGATAATTTTTTGGACATTTATCCCTGCTACTCTGCACTTGGGAGGTTTCAAAATAAAAATCATAACCTGAATATGTTGACATGCCCTCCATGATTTTTTTATCTTTTTGGAGTCAAGTCTACAGTGTCAAGGCTCACCACAGGGGCTGTTAGCAAGAACCCACGTCAGCCTCATTACAGCTGACATGAAGCTTACAGCATTTCAGAAAAATAAAAATCATAGTAACAGCTAAACATGGTGTTAGCATAATAGTGTTGAGCTGCTTTGCTCTTTCTGGGCCAGAATGACTTGTCATGATTAAATAAGCTCAAACACTTGGGTTATGCAGCAGGATAACTTTCTGAAGTAGACCAGGAACTCAAATTCTGAATCGCTCAAAAAACTAAATAAAGGTTTTAAAGTGGCCTAGTCAAACGCAAGGCAAGGCAAATTTATTTGTATAGCACATTTCTGTATAGAGACAATGCAAAGTGCTTTACATGATTAAAATACAGGAGAAAAAAAAGAAACAGAATAAAAGCAAGTAGGAATAAAATGTAGAAACAAAATAGAACATGGAAAAATAGAAACTAAAAGCAAACATTAAAAACAGTTGGACTACAAAGTTGAACTAATGATGTTTCAGTAAAACAGTTTAACTTAGAACAGTCGAAGGCAATCCTAAACGAATGTGTATTAATCGTGATTTAAAGGAACTCAGGCTTTCCGCACTTTTACAGTTTTCTGGAAGTTTGTTCCAGATAAGTGGAGCATAGGAACTAAATGCTGCTTCTCCGTGTTTGGTTCTGGTTATAGGTATGCGGAGTAGGCTGGAGCCAGACGACCTGAGTGGTCTGGATGGTTGAGACACTGATAACAAGTCTGTGATGTATTTAGGTGCTAAGCCATTCAGAGATTTATAGACTAACAGAAGTTCAATCTGAAAAACTCACAGAGAAAGAAATGGCAATTAGAAGGATTTTATTGACACAATATTTTAAGTCTTTGGCGCTCAGACCTCGGCAGGAACATTAATGCTGAATTATACTTTAATATGCATAAGTAGATGTATGAGAACAGGGATGTTCCCCCAGGTCTGAAACTGGTGGTGGAGTGGAGATAGAAGAAGTTTGTTCAGTCCATATGGGGATCTGTTTAAGATAGATGTCCAACTTGATAAACACAGGTTTGCATGAACTGTCCATGATGAGCAAGCTTGAAGCGACTGTGGAGAGGAAAAACTCCCCTTTGGGAAGAAACCTCTGGCAGAACCAGGCCCAACATGGTGGTCTTCTGCCGGACCAATAACGATAGGGAGTGCTGAAGACTGAAGGGAGAAAACACTCTGATGGGTTGAGGATGGAGGAACGTCTTGGAAGCTAGATGAACTCAGCTACGATGGTGGAGAAGGGGTTGGGGGTGGGTTGAATCGGACATCTGATTCGAAATCCGACATGCAATCCGTTTGCGCTTGCTGGTTAGCAGGCTGAGACGTGGATTTGAAGTTGCTTTTAAGATGAGCGCGGGATGCTGATTGGCTTCATGGAGGTGCGATTCATAGCTGATTGGCTCACATCAGAGGCGGATCGGACTCTTATTGAATGGAGGCAGGCGATGAGTTTCTTCGATTGAACTTGCGCTTCAGCTTCATTTCAATCTGAAAAACTCACAGAGAAAGAAATGGCAATTAGAAGGATTTTATTGACACAATATTTTAAGTCTTTGGCGCTCAGACCTCGGCAGGAACATTAATGCTGAATTATACTTTAATATGCATAAGTAGATGTATGAGAACAGGGATGTTCCCCCCAAAAATGCCGAGGTCAGAGCGTCTGTATGCTCATAAGGCAGTGTGATGGGATAGTGATTTGAATGGGAGATGATTAGGTGAATGAAATGAAAGAAATGAACAAGGAGAAGTGAGCAGAGATGCTTCCTTGCGGAAGATGACTTGCGTATGCTTTCTTGCGGAAGATGTCTTGCTTATGCGTTCTTGCGGAAGATGTCTTGCTTATGCTTTCTTGCGGAAGATGTCTTGCTTATGCTTTCTTGCGGAAGATGTCTTGCTTATGCTTTCTTGCGGAAGATGTCTTGCTTATGCTTTCTTGCGGAAGATGTCTTGCTTATGCTTTCTTGCGGAAGATGTCTTACTTATTGTTATAAGAATTATTATTCTGAAGTGCCGCAGTGACCGGGGGGGCTGATCCTTGGGACAAGGAAAAAAGGTGATGTCATTGACTTCAGCCTGATCCGGTTTTGAGTTTTATTCTGTCAGAGGTCTTTTCAACCTATGGAGCGTTTCTTTGGCAAAAAATGCTGGCAGAATTCATTCTGTTTGCAGGCATGAGGACTGGAGGATGGACTGTTGAAGGGAAGGAGAATGTTTGGCTGCTGATCTCAGACATTGGACTGAAAATGGACAATGAAGGACTATGGCTGAGGCATCGGATAACCTTCGACAAAAACACACAGATGAGTTTTGCAGACACGACTTCATGCATTTCACTTCAGATTTTGTTGTACACAATTAAAACAAAACACACATTATGAAACACATTAGGATTATGTAAAGGTGAAAACCTTTAAAGAAGTAACTTGATAGGAATCATAGAGCAACTTAATAAAGTGGGTATTATATCAACAGTTAAATAAATAAATGAATTAATTAGTTTTCACTATATACGTAGAGTAATCTGAACTTTTAAATAGCATTTCATTTAATAAACATCTTAGAGTAAGCTGATTTCTGCTACTCTGGCAGGCTTCAGTAAAACGCAAAAAAAGGGGTTACTGGCTAAAATGGATAAGGTTGCAATAAAATTAGCATAATGACACATCCTACTAACTAACATGGGTAAATTTAGGATTAAAGCATCAGGGTACAATGGTTACAATATTTATGGAGATTTAATATCTTTCAACTAGAACACAAATAACTCAAAAGTCTTTTTAACCAGTTAAACATCCTAAGGGAAAAAACACTGAGTTTTAGCTAATTGTTAACCTGAGGGCTTTTAGATCAGGATAATTTAATGGTTATCGTCTTACATACAGAAAATAAGTACGATTAATTTAATTAGATTAAATTATGGGGGCATTTTGGAACTGGTCAGGATGGTTGCGGGGCTGTGATGATAAAAGGGTAACAGCTTGAAGGTTTTCTCTGAGGAACATTAAAGCAGCAAAGACACCCCACACTGGAACTCCTGTTGTGCAAAGAACATCTTGAACGGGACATAAGGTGAGATCCTTACAATGAGAGACGTTCCACACAGGGGGGTGTGGAGACCCCTGGGGCATGGCACCCAGGACGAGCTGCTGTGGACTTGACACAGCTGGTGGAACCAGAGAGATGACGAGGTGGTCCCACAGGTCACCTGACACCTGACACTGACTGTAAAGGGTTCTGGGTTTTCAGGGTTGCTGAAAACAGAAAGCTTCAGAGAACCTTAACCCTTCCTGACCAAGCACTCAGAACATAGATCAGATTACCGAGGCCTAGACAAATAGGAACGCAGAGACGGGTTCATCCAAGAACTTCTTAATCAAAGTCCTTAATCCTCAATTTAAGAAAATAAATAATCACAAAGTACACAATGTAAGGTTTACTTTATTTTAGGATTAAATTGGGAACTAATTCTGATTTGCTTAAGTAGCTTTGGTTGTTCAACAATGTTAGAACGTTTTCAAAAGCTTCTGTTCTCTCCTGCTCACTGCTTTGTTTTGTAGAACCTTGGCGTCCTTGAACAGTAACAGCATGGTGTAAATATTTTGTCTTTTCTGTGCAGAACAGCACCTCACTTTCTTCTTTTAAAAAAAAGAGAGAAAGAGGGAAAAGGCTTTCACATGGAAAGGCTTTCTTTTTCTCAGTTGGGTTTTTAAAATAAAACGGGAAATGACATCAAATGAATATGTTGATGAACTTATGTTGCAGAGAACTTCAACTGTCAGACAACAACAGTTAAGACACACATTGAAAGCATTCTGTTAAGAATTATTATGAATTCACTGCAGATACATTTGAACTTAAAGATTACTCTTTTAACTAATAATTAAATAGCAGAATTCTGAGAGCTAAATAATTGTGGACAGAAATATCTTGAATGTGAAAGTGCTTGGAGAATGTTTAATAAATGACACATGAAAGGGGTTTTGATAAGAACACTAATTACACCTTGTTTCTGTTCCCCAATAGAAACAAGGACTCGTGTCTGCAGACCATCTTCACAAAGTGTTTATTAGGGAGAAATGCAAAATAAAATGCTCAGTGCCCCATCCAGAACTGAACGCTTATTACCATCCAGCTCAATCGTCCAGCCTACGAGGAGGAACCAAGAAGAGGACTGGGGATGAAGAAGCCAGAGAAGTCTGATTCCTTATTCTTCAACGGGAGGAGTTGCCTGAAGAGACCCTAAGCGCAATTAGATTATTTTCTGCCTTGTGCCTGAATGCCCTGAAGGCTTTGTTAACTTTGCGTTCTTGACGTTTAGGACTCTTCTCATATTGTGTTGCTGTTTGTTTAACTGCTCTGTTCCACTGACTCACATGTTTGATTTTTTTTGTGTTATGAGATCTACACTTTAATGTTACATCATATTGATCAATATGGTTTTATGGTAAAAAAATGGAAACTGTTTGCTTCAGACACACAAGGATCTATGGTTTATGCACCTTTTTGATTTGATATAGGAAGAACCAGGATCGGATTGGCTCTAAAGATCCTTTAATATTAGCTGGTAATGATAACACTTAGATTCAATACAGGGTTTTCAGGCTCAGATTGGCCGAGAGCAGATCTCCCTGGGAGGGGGGCTTGCCAGTTTTTACTACCCCCTAGGGGTAGCTTTTTCTGTGGTTCCCCTGCCCGCACTGAACCTCTCCTGCCTTTGCTCCTGGTGTTGTAAGTTTGGAGTGGTGGATTATTGTCCATCGTAGGGGTGAGTGGAGAAAGGAGTAGGAGGGTATTCAGGGTGGGGAAGAGTAGACGGATTCGACCTTGGTTACTGAACAGGTTTAGCTTACCATAGTCTAACGTAATTTTAAAATAATGTGCGCATAGGTACCTAAAACAGGCCTTACCTAATTAGATGATTCCTAAATTGTAGATGAAAGCTAAACCTTTGATCTTGTGTGTTAAACCTCTTTGAAGCATTCATGTTGATCTGTACTAAAAGTTCCAGCACTACCCGGTTCCAACAAGGGAACCCTTTGGGTCCCACTTTACGAGTTTACAGAAATGGTTCCTCTGTGCTTTGTTCACATTTTCAAGTGATGGGTCATCTTGTTTTGTCTTGATGCTGACGACGCCATCATCAAAAAAAAAAAAAAAAGAGGAATGTTATAAGAATTATTATTCTGAAGTCACTATGTTCTCACACCACTCGGACAGAGGAGGCCTGGAGACCTGATGTCTGTGTATAAGTTCCACTGTTTGCCGAGTGCAAGGCTGAATGCTGCGTAGAATGATTATTGTCTATGATAGACTATCTTTGTTATGTCTCTAGCCAAGGACACAGTGCAGTATTAGGGGAAGCCGGATAGTGAGACAGACAGAGACAGGGCAGACAGAGACCGCAGCGGAACCGTGGGGTGCGATTACTTTCCATCAATGTGAATCTCTGCTCTGTTTCTCAATAAAAGTGCTGGAACGTCATACCACCGTCTCGTCATTTGGTAAAGATGGGAACTCAGTTACTATTGTTTAGAATTCCACCCAAAACTCCCATAACAATTATGCTTTCTTGCGGAAGATGTCTTGCTTATGCTTTCTTGCGGAAGATGTCTTGCTTATGCTTTCTTGCGGAAGATGTCTTGCTTATGCTTTCTTGCGGAAGATGTCTTGCTTATGCTTTCTTGCGGAAGATGTCTTGCAGATGATGCACATAGAGAAATGAGTGATCATGACAAGATGCAACATAGGTGACAGGATGCATGACAGGATGCATAACAGAATGCTTGACGCATGCATGAGAGTTATGGACTGCGATGATTATGAATGATAAACTCAATTTGAAGAGTGAAACATGAAGGGTCTGGCGAAACATGTGAAAAGTTTCAATCCACCACCAGTATTTGCAGTTAGATTGCCTTAAATCCGAGAGGGCATTGAGCAGCTAAAATGAATGGATGCTCAGAACGATGTGTGAGGCATGATGATGATGACAATGGCCCATTGTTTGAGTGATCAGGAATCTGTGAAACAATTATAAAGAACCCCCCCAAAACCTACGGATGGCAGCATCCGTAAATTTTTTAAACACATCCACGACAGAAAGGCATTATAGAAATATATTTCGATCCAGGCGAGAAGCAGACCAGACGGTCAGAACGGCAGCTCTCAACCAGAGTATCCTGTTCAAGAAGGAAAGAACAAATTTAGTGAACTCGAGCTGCCTGGAAATAAAGCGTGACTCTGGCAGTGATGCATTTGTGAGATTGAGGTGACCGAGCAAGGAGGGCAGCTGACGGTTGGAAATAACTGATATGGAATGAGACTGATATCTTGTGAATTAGAAAGCTGAACTGCAGGCAGGAAGCCATGCTGGAACCAAGTTGAGATCAATACCTAGAACTCAATTTGCAGGCCGACAGGTTTAATTTGAGAAAGGACAAACTGAGAATAGTGAAAGGAAGATCTATGAGAGGAAGTGACCACAAGATGAATGAATGAAGAGGATGAAGATGGTAACATGACTTAAGACATAATTTATCAAATAATGTTTGCTTAACTCATGAATGCATAAACTGCCGAACGCATACTAAATGCTGTCATGAACGGATTAAGCTATTTAGCTCATTCCATGATGTTTGAAATGAAATTAATACTTTATTTAGATTCTGCACTACATTTTGATAAAACTGGTGATCTTCATTACTTATTAGCTTAATTAGCCTCACCAGTCTACAGACAGGATCCGTAATTGAAAACTTATGTTATGCAATAACGGCATGATAAATAATTGATCTCGGATTGAATTCTGAACTGTGGTATGGGGAAGGTAACAGGAAATCTGTCCTGCTGCAACATGAGACCCTCAAGGCTTGGACGGCCTTTCTTCCCACCAGGGGTCCTGCTGAGAACCCTCCTTACAAATGAAACCTTTCCCCACAGACAAAGAGTTATCTTTTCTTCAGCTCACTCCTGCAGACTTCTTTAGCAGCTCTCTCAGAGCAGACAAAGAAGGCCAAACCATGAGGCCTTGTCGGCCCTGACCAACACACAAGCCAGCAGCTGGGAAAGGTGCCTGGCCAGCCACGCTTCATCCTGGGTCTGCTAGACTCGACTGCCTGCTTCAGCATCTGAGAGGCTCTCATCGCCTGGAGAACATGTCCGGGCAAATACAGAGCTAAATTGCTGTCCTAACCTCACAACCGGTAGCAGGAGCAAAGATCCTGCATGCGAAACAGCTCTGTGTATTTCTTCTCAGCCTGTACTGAGGAGCGAACCCAGATGAGCGGAAGCTGTGGAATTCTGAGGAAAAACCCTGCTCAAATCGGACCGCAACCGGTTCAGAGAACGTGCTCACACCAGGCCTCTGACCCGACCACATGCAGCAGAGCCATTATTTCAACAAATAATGTTCTGTTTAACTTGGGTCCCGCATTGTAAATGGATTGAAATACATGGCAAATGTCTTAACTCCATGCCATGTTCTTGGAATCAGACCCTCAGTGAATAAGGATTCACCGGGTTATCCTGATCATGATCAACCACCCTGGTTTGTCCTTTGTTTTGTTTGCAAATAGTTCCTTAGCCTCTTTCTATCTTCATTTGCCCAGTAGCCCAGTCAAGTCTCACCAGCCTAGCAGAGAGGATTCACCAATCGAACATTGTGCTAATTCAGGCAAACAGTATCACATAGTGATGCTCTCCGGATGTTCATTTTACCTGTTACTAATTTCTTGAACCCGAAAAGAAGCTGTTACTCCTTTACCCTGTGTGTGCAGGTTCTACAGTCAAAAGACAGCCAGTGCTCGAACTCATCCCTCTCAACCATTGTCTCGATATCAGCCCAAAAGCCGATCATCACCAGACAATAGCCAACAGACAGAGAGTTATTTATGAAACATTTAATAACTTTAAACAGTGTATAATTGCACAACACTATCAACCAGACAACAGCACCCACAGTGATGCTCTCCGGATGTTCATCTTAAAATATATTCTTGAACCTGAAAAGAAATATGTCAATCCCTAAAATACATGAGCAATTGCTGTTAAAAGATCGCCAATACTCAAATCATCCCCACAGCCATCCGGACGTCAGCTCCCAGCTGACATTCATCAGACAATACCTACAACAACATTTAAATAACTTTAACATGTATAATTCCACAACACCTGAAGTAATTGATTAGCAAAACATTAAACTGACCAATGAAATGACAAGAGTGACAAAGTGGCCTGGTCAGCATGAATAAGAGGTCTGAACCAGTACAGACCGTTCCAAACGAACGCCGAATTGCACCAGAGTTGCAGCGGTTTTAACAACAATTGGTATAAATCGCTGGATTTAAAATGCACTTCTGAAATAAAATGGGTTAAGTAACACTCAACCCTACTGTCCGGTTAAACTGAATGTGAATGACATTGAAGGTACTTAATGCGGAAGGATTGCCAATAGAAGTCTTTGAATGACAAAATCAGAGATTTAAAATGCTGAGACATTTGCTAATACAGCCTGCAGGTTGATGATAAAGGGGAGAAGTGAAGAACGTTACCATATCAAAGATAGTAAGAGAACACAGAAATAGGAAAGAACAAAAGGAGAATGACAAGGTTAACATTTCAGCTTACAAACTTAATTAACACTTAAAATCAAGCATACTATGGACAAGAAATGACTGTAGAAAATATGAACAATGAGTTAAATTCGAATGATATAATTATGAAATAAGAGAAGATATATGGAGTCCATCACGAACCATACTGCAACCAGTAGGTGGCAGTAATGCTACTACAAGCCTGTTGCCAACCGCCAAAACCAGAAGAAGAAAACGAAAACAAACAGAATGGATGGGATACTTCTGCCTAACAGACGGACAGTTCAGAAGCATGATGAGCGAAATGCATGTAATATGAATGAAAACATGAGTGGATACATGTTACCTTGAGCTGCTAGGAACGGGCATGAGAGGAGATCCGGCTGAAAGTTGCGCAGGGACGATACGGGAGGATGGCCTCTCGGCTACGAAGCGGAGCGGGACCGGAGCTCAGATAGAGTTGGGACGGCGTCTACGTCGCTTGTGAAAAGCGGGGATTTACAAGTTCATAGCGCCAGGAATCGGAGCTGATGAAAACAGAGGTTGGGTGACGGAATGAGACGCCACAGCGGAAGAAGGCCAGCTAAGAGAGCGAATCCAGGTCCGTGCTGGTTAAGATATGCTGGAGCGAATACAGAGATTGCAGAGGATGGATGCGCGGCTAGATGGCGTTCCTATGAGCAGCAGGATTTGAGGATGAGTTGTTATCGTCTTGAATCGGACGTCTGATTCAAAATCCGACATGCAATCCGTTTGCGCTTGCTGGTTAGCAGGCTGAGACGTGGATTTGAAGTTGCTTTTAAGATGAGCGCGGGATGCTGATTGGCTTCATGGAGGTGCGGTTCATAGCTGATTGGCTCACATCAGAGGCGGATCGGACTCTTATTGAATGGAGGCAGGCGATGAGTTTCTTCGATTGAACTTGCGCTTCAGCTTCATTATTTTAAAGTCTATTCTCTGAGATACAGGGAGCCAGTGTAAGGACTTTAGAACTGGGTTGATGTGCTCTACTTTCTTAGTCTTAGTGAGGACACGGGCAGCAGCGTTCTGGATCAGCTGCAGCTGTCTGATCCACTTTTTAGGCAGACCTGTGAAAACACCGTTGCAGTAATCAATTGGACTAAAATAAACACATGGATTAGTTTTTCCAGATCCTGCTGAGACATTAGTCCTTTAATTCTGGAAATGTTCTTCAGGTGATAGAAAGCCGACCTTGTAATTTTCTTTAGATGCTTTTTGAGGTTCAGGTCTGAACTTCTGACTGGAAAAATACCAGGATATGTTGTCCCAGTATAGGTGAAACCAAAGCACAGCAACTATTCAAAAATGTAAATGTAAAAAATGTCAACGGTTTTGATTGAATAACTAACTTTTCTACTTTGTTTTGATATTTTGCAAAATCAAAACTTAAACCCTTTTGGGTCCTTTTTTTCATTATTTGTTGTTATTTCAACTTTTAACTTTATGTTCTCTCTGTTTTGTTTTTTTCTCTTCATAGAAGGTACATCTGCCCTGGCATTCTGTTTAGCTGTGACGCCATCCCGGGGGTCAGATTGTCTGCCATTACCCTCTTTAATGTAGAAAGCATTTGTGGATCAGTGTTTCTGTGCTGTTTTTGTGTCTCTGCTCTGTCTTCTCCAACTCCAAGTCAGTAGTGGCAGATGGCCTTTCACACTGAGCCTAGATGTGCTAGAGGGGAGTTTTCCTCTCCACTGCCACTACATGCATGCTTGGTATGAGGAACTGCTGCAAAGCCGTCGACAATGCAGATGACCGTCCGGTGTGGCTCTACGCTCATATAGAGCTTCTGCCTGATTGAGAGTGTTAGTAAAATTGTATTGTATGTAGATTTATGGAAAAATATCAAATTTAATCTTGAAAACCTGAGTCTTTTTTTTACTTTCTAAAGTTGTATTATTCATTCCCAGATCTGTGGGAAGAGGAGGAGTAGCAACCATCTTTCAGTCTGATTTATTAATTAGTCCCAGGCCAATTGATAACTACAGTTCTTTTGAACATTTAACCCTCAGTTTCCCTCATCGAAATTGCAAAGCAATAAAACCTCTTCTGTTTGTTGTTTTGTATCGTCCACCAGGCCCTTACACTCAGTTTTTGGATCAGTTGTCAGACTTCTTATCTGATTTAGTGATAAACACTGACAAGGTTATTATAGTGGGGGATTTTAACATTCACGTTGACACAGAATGGGATAACCTTAGTGTAGCCTTTAAAACTATCCTAGATTCAATTGGTATTGCTCTAAATGTGCATAAACTGACGCACTCTTGGCTCCATACTTTAGACCTTGTGCTGACATATGGCATTGATTGTGAAGAATTAACAGTATTTCCTCTCAATAACATTTGAGTTTAATCTAATTGAGTTCTCCACCCCCAAAAGAGGGTTCCTGTCATGATTTTGGCACTGTTGTCTGGTCTAATCTCTCATGTCACACACCTGTTTAGCTCCGCCCATTCCTCATCACTTCAGATCTGTTTCACCTGCTCTCACTAGTATATAACCAGCTCTAAGACCAGACAACAATGCCAGTTTATTTCGAGCCATTGTTTGAGACTTATTCCAGCGTGTGTTCTGATTACCTGATCCTGACCTGATTGCCTTTCAACCTCTGAGCCTGCCTGTTCCCGCCTGATTCTGTTTGCCTGATCTGATTCCTGTCTTCTGCCTGACCTGACTACCTGCTGGATCTCTGCCCTCTGTGTACCGACCGGATTAGTTTCCTGATTACCGAGCTTGCCTGCCCTCATTCAGTCTGTCTGCTGATCTGTGTATCGAACCTGGAACTGTGACCCGACTCCGTCCTGGATTGTCCTTCGGCACCTCACTGGCTCTCTGATCTCCTGGCTCCGACCTTCGACCACGTCCCCGACTTCGTCTTTGGCTTCGCTCTACGGCTCATCCTGCTCACGTTCGCCCTCACGGTTCTGATCTCCTGCCTGTCCGACTTCCGATACACCTGGTTAGTGACCGACACGTTTGTGTGCAAACACTTTCAGAGAAGCCTGTTGTCTCCTCCTACAGAGGCTCCCGCTGTAGACGCTGACGCCTCCCGCTCCGCGTCTGATCTTAATAAACTGTTAAACCCTAACTGTTTGTCTGCCTCGAATACTGGGTCCACCTGTTCTGAGCCTAACAGTTCCATTATAGTAGATCTTTATCGGACAATGCTGCATCAAACTTTAAAGAGTCTGTCCCCCTTTTAATATCTTCAGTATTGCAGAAATACCCTGCAGATAGCAGCAATGTTGTTTCGTCATTGCGTTCTGCATTAGACAATGTAGCTCCCTTGAAAAAGAAGGTGATTATTCACAGGAAGCTGGCTCCCTGGTTTAATTCAGAGCTGCGTTCCTTGAAGCACAATGTTAGGAAATTGGAGGGAAAATGGCGCTCTACACACCAAGAGGAATCCTACCTAATCTAGAAAGACAGTCTATTGTATAAAAAGACCCTTCGCAGAGTTAGAGCAGCATATTTTTCATCATTAATTGAGGAGAATAAAAATAATCCTAGATTTCTCTTCAGTACAATTGCCAAACTTACTCAGAGTCACAGCTCCATTTATCCATCCATTCCCTTAGCTCTTAGCAGTAATGACTTTATGGGATTCTTCACAAATAAAATTTATTCCATTAAAAATAAAATAATTGGCATCCTCCCAAACATGATTACCTCGTCCTCAGTAAGTGAGGTAGCGTTGGAGGAATCTTTAGAACCTGCGCAGTGTTTGAACTGTTTAGAAGGAGTAGAGCTTTCTTAGCTATCTAAAATTTTAGCTTCATCTAAACCTTCTAACTGTATGTTAGACCCAATCCCAACCAAGTTGTTTAAGGAGATATTCCCTTTGATCAGTGGCACTATTTTAGACATGATTAATCTATCCTTAGTAAATGGATATGTACCACAGGCTTTTAAAGTAGCTGTTATTAAACCTTTACTTAAGAAACCATCTCTTGATCAAGATGAGTTAGTAAAATACAGACCTATATCTAATGTTCTTTTCTTATCTAAAATTCTTGAGAAAGTAGTTGCTAATTAACTTTGTGAACATTTACAAAGTAATGACCTACTTGAAGAGTTTCAGTCAGGCTTCAGAGCTAATCATAGCACTGAAACAGCTCTCACTAATGATATTCTCATCGCCTCAGATAATGGACTTGTGTCTGTACTTATCCTGTTAGATCTCAGTGCTGCATTTGATACAGTTGATCACAATATTCTCCTACAAAGACTTGAGCATACTGTAGGGATTAAGGGGAAAGCATTAGGCTGGTTAAAATCTTATCTATCGGACAGACTCCAGTTTGTTCATGTTAATAATAAATCTTCTTCAAACTCTAGGGTCACTTGTGGAGTACCACAGGGTTCAGTCCTTGGACCAATTCTCTTTATTATATATATGCTTCCGATTGGCAAAAGTATGAGACAGCATGGGATTAATTTCCACTGTTATGCTGATGACACTCAACTATATTTATCCATAAATCCTGATAAATCCAGTTAATTACTTCGACTGCAGTCATGTCTTGATGACATCAAAAGCTGGATGACTTTAAATTTCCTGCATTTAAAATCTGTAAATTACAAAATCTGTAGATTACAGAAATTTTAATCTTTGGACCAGAGTCCTCAAAAAATAGACTTCTTAATCTGGATGGCATTAACTTGGCCTCTGGTAATAAAGTAAAAAATCTTGGTGTTATTTTTGACCAAGACATGTAATTTAAATCCCATATTAAACAGGTTTCCAGAGTTTCCTTTTTTCACCTTCGGAACATTGCCAAAATTAGAAACATTCTGTTTAGGGGGGATGCTGAAAAACTAGTCCATGCATTTGTTACTTCAAGGCTGGACTATTGTAATTCTTTACTATCTGGAAGTCCACAAAATGCAGTTCAAAGTCTTCAGCTGATCCAAAATGCTGCAGCAAGAGTTCTGATGAAAATGAACAAGAGGGACCGTATTTCTCCAATCTTAGCTTCCCTTCATTGGAATCCTGTTAAATCAAGAATAGAATTTAAAATTCTTCTTCTAACGTATAAAGCCCTCAATAATCAAGCTCAGTGTTGTATAGTAACGAAGTAAAAATACTTCACTACTGTACTTAAGTATATTTTGGAGTACTTTAT
Source organism: Fundulus diaphanus (assembly GCA_037039145.1). Classification (NCBI taxonomy): domain Eukaryota; kingdom Metazoa; phylum Chordata; class Actinopteri; order Cyprinodontiformes; family Fundulidae; genus Fundulus; species Fundulus diaphanus. Next base: position 43,012,205 of record CM073138.1, on the reverse strand, counting down.
ACTTTTCTCAAGTATAAAATGTTTTGATTACTTTTACTTTTACTTCACTATATTTCCGAACGTAATTGCATACTTTTACTCCAATACATTTTCAATGTTTGGTTTAGTTACTCGTTACAAAAAAGTGTCGGTTCAGCTCTGCCAGACGTGCGTACAGCACAGGTTCGCCCGGAGCGCCTCCGTTTGAAGCGCTCGGCGTGTCATTTCAAAGTTGCTGTGCGCCAGTGGGGGCGGGGCCTGGCGCTCCACGCAGCCAATCACTAACGCGCCAGGCCTTTGATTGACAAGGTAGAGACCCCCCTTTAACTCCGCTCTCATTGGTTGTGCTGTCTTAAATCCCGCCTTCCCTCTTCCTGATTGGCTGTTTTCTATTACGTGTGTGTGTGCAAACATGTGCGTACGTGCTTGGAGCACGAGATTTCAGTTTTGATTTTAACTGGGATACTAGACTACGAAACTAGTCCCAGTTAAGAAACTAAATATCATCTGCACTAAAATAGGTGAAAGCTATTATCTGCACTAAAATAGGTGAAAGCTTCTGAGTGCAGTTCTGAACAGAAGCAGCAGAGAGAGTTTTGAATTGTTGAACTTGAGAAATGTAATTAACCAACGTTAATATCTCAAAATAGCATTTAATTCTGAAGTATAACACATTTTATGAACAAAAACCTAATCTCCTCTATAAAACTAAATATTCTGTGCCAGGCAGGAATTCTGTAACCTGACAACAGCCAGATGCATATCGCTCCGCCTAGCTCCACTCACATACATCTGGGACACCGCTCATTGAAAGTGATTTCCCCAACCAAATTTATGGTCTGGCCAATCAGGACGCAGGGTGGGTGTTTCATGGATGTGACGTAGTGGAGAAGCGACCGTGAGATTCCAACAACAATGGCGGCTCGCATCGAGGAAGCAAGCGTTAGCATTGATGCTGCTATTTCTTCTGTGTTGTCCAATCTATCTGATATTGTTTCATTAAAAGAACATCAGAGAACGGCTCTGAAGGCTTTTGTTGGTGGAAACGATGTTTTCGCCCTTCTCCCGACCGGATTTGGCAAGAGCTTGATCTACCAAATGGCTCCTCTGGTAGTTAAGGAAATGGGACTACTGCAGCACCCCATCGTTATCATCGTGTCCCCGCTGAATGCTCTCATAGAGGATCAGATCAGAGAGGCTGGAAAATTGGGTGTTACAAGTATGCAGCTGGGAGGAATAAACGGAAACGACATCCTCGACGGACGTTGCCAACTGGTATTTGGAAGTCCCGAGTCGTGGCTCAACGAGAAATGGAGGAGCATGCTTGCTTCAGAGGTGTACCAGAAGAACTTAGTGGGGATCGTAGTCGATGAGGTTCACGTCACGTATAAATGGTAAGTTAAAAGATCCTACTGTTGTCACTGAACAACCTATTATATGTGTGATGTATCTATGTCTCTAAGCTACTTGGAGTCTTAATTTCCCCTATAGATAAATAAAGTTTATATCTATCTGTCTGTCTGTCTGTCTATCAGGGGCGAAGCTGGCAAAGGGAGTCCAGCCTTCAGAGAGAGCTTTGCCCGGCTGGGAGAACTCAGATCAATTGTTAAAGAAGGTGAGTTAATCCTGTAGGCCTACACTGTAAAAAGAGAACTAGAAATAAGTAAAAAAATTATTAAAATTAGTGTATTTGTCCTTGATTTAATCAGGTAAATAAGATGATTTGCCAATGGAATAAAATATTGGCACTTAAAATAGGAACAATTCATCTCAATCATCTTATTTCAAGTGCAGGGTGTCTAATTATCTTATTTTAGGGGTACAAAATACTCATTCCATTGGCAGATAATCTTATTTACCTGCTCAAGTCAAGGATAAATAATCTAACTTTAAGAACATTTTAATTATTTTTAGATCCGTTTTTGCAGTGTAAATCTGTAAAAATATTGTTATGAGGGGCCAAGCAGTGTGGCTGCCTAGGTTGTCGTTGTCCCCCCTTTTCATATTATGCATGTGTTGTCTTTCAGGCACACCTGTCATGGCTTTGACAGCATCTGCTGATATTGTCAACAGAGGCCGGGTGACCAAGCTGCTGAACATGGAGAAGGCAACTCAAGTGACGGTTAGCCCAAACAGAAGCAACATCAGGCTTGGGCTGAAGCATATTCCTAGTCATGACCTGGACTGCATGGATTGGGTGGTGACGGAGGTCAGAGAGAAGAGACTGTTGATGTCGCCTATCATTATTTACTGCAGATCACTCAAGGCAGTTGGAAGTGTGTTCTGCCGTCTCAAAACTGAACACAAAAAGCAGAAGGCTGAAAACATGCTGATCGGAATGTTCCACAGCAAGACACTGCCACAGTACAAACAGAGAGTGCTGGCATCCTTTACGGGTGAGGGTAGCTGCCTGCGCTGGGGATGGGCCTCAATTTTCCTAATATCTCACATGTTGTCATGTACGGGGCACCAGAGGATGTGGAAGACATAGTGCAACAGGTTGGGCGGGCTGGGAGAAACTCTTTACCTTCACATGCAGTTTTGTATGATATACAAGCATCACCAAGGGTTGATAAAACAGTGAAAGCATTGATTCATGCAGGGACATAGGGCTGTTTTAGAAAAGCCCTCTTTAGTCACTTTGAAGAGCACACCACAAGCTTGGAGCCGGGTCATCTCTGTTGCACCTACTGCCACTCGATGTGTTCATGTTCATCAGGTGTTTGTGTAGAGCCTACTCCAAAACATGAATCTGTAGAACCAAATGTGAGTACTACTCCACTTAGATTTAGAGAGGTGACTGAGGAAGACAAGACTGTGATCCGGGCCTGCTTACAGCAGTACAGGCGCACTTTAATCCCAGACCTGCCACTCATCACGAACAAGACTCTCTCTCTCTACTGGGTTTGGCACTGAACTTATCGAAGCAGCAGTCGAGCACAGTCCCTATATCTTTGACTTGGCTTATATTACAAACCAGCTTCCAGTATTTACAGTACGGCATGCAAGCGAAATTCTCCTAGTGATCAGTGAGGTTTTCGGGGATTTCGAATACACAGAGCCTACTTTACCTGAAGAGAGCTTCACAGAGCCTGACATTGATTTCACAGGTTATTTTGATGAGCAAGATGAGGACTTTGAAATTGAAACACAACACAGTAACGGTTCAGAGTCAAACTAGCACCCCTCAGCAGCAGGCTAGTAGATGCTATTGTACTAATGTCCTTGAATGACTGTCACTGCAAACAATGTAAATAATTTTGTATACAAGTAACAGTAAAAAATGCAAATAAAAGATATATTTTGCTGAAAACCTGCTTTATTTTTTCAACTTAAAATGCCATGTTTGAAATAATGATGCTAGACATAATGTTGACAGAAGTTACAGTTTAAATATTTCCATATTACAAATTTTAAAATTATAAATAAACATATTACAAAATGAAATATATACAGAAACAAAAACTTTTTACAATATTTACAATTATTTGGTGTCATTCAAAACCTTTTTTTAAACAGGGTTATCTTGCCACTCCTTTAATTTGGACTTCACCCATCCCCTCAGGTTAGTGCTTTTGAGATTGGCCAAAAGATCTCTGCTAAATTGGGGGAATGCTGAGAACTCTCTGCCTGGGTGATCCTGGAACAGCTCAGCCTCTCTAAAAACCTCCACCAGAGCTAAAATGTCCTCAGTCTGACTAGCAGCATGATGTACACCAGAGGACTTTAAGACCTGTAGTTCTCCGTCTGTGGTCTCCATCAAAGTTTCCAGGACCCCAATTGACTTGCTGACCCTGTCTGCTGTTTGTTCGTTAAGGTTTGGACCACTGCGTTTTAAAAAGGACTTAAGGAAATTGTTAAGGTGTTCTAGATGTAGATCTAGTGAAATGTTCCTTCCCATTCCTCCCTTCCCATTCCAAAACCTATTCCACACCAGACTTTGTGCTAAGCGAGGGGAAAGTGTGTGATTGACCTGCAAGGTTAGAAGTAGTGTACTGTACGCATACTGTGTATGCCCGTAGGCCTTGTAGAACATCAACGCTACAGTATACAATCGCACTAGCCTGTCTCCGTCTCCCTCCTTAACTGCATCCTGCAGGTCAGCCAAGAAGAATCCAAAACCCAGTCTAGCTTCTGTGTGTTGCTTTTTGTGGTCTAACACTGAACTTTGACTGTCTGTATATGGAACTGCCTTGGGAGATACTGTCAACCCATGCTCTCTTTTCTCATGGTTTTCCCTAGCCTTTATGTACTTATATACACGTTTGCAACCTGTGGCGCGGCAAGAGAGTTTCTCTCCCTGTTTGGGCAGGTCACCGGCTGTATCTGTTACACCGCTGACAATGTCAGAAATGTCCTCAAATATGACAAATTTGTCTACAATTTGGGAGACTACACCATGCAGCCAGGTCCTTTTGTCCTCTAGTGGACCAGTTAAGATGTGGTCTGGGATGAATCCGTCTGGGACATCTGTTGAGGAATTAAAAAGACAGATAATGTGAGATGCATGTATGGTTAGCTGTGATGTTACATGTAGAAAATAATACAAAACAATACAGTTGGACTGTTTTAAATGTTTTAACCCCAGTGGCCTTGTTGATACGGCGATGGGGTGACTGCAAAGTTACTTTTTTATCCTGCAAAGTTACTTTATTCTGAAATCCACTGCAATTCACTGAAATTCTCAAGCTGTATACAAAGGACATTTTGTTCTGTACGCACTCTGTGCATACAAAATGACAAAGTTTGTCTAAGTCTGATAGTGTCTGCCCTGAGATTGGTAGTTTGTTTGAAGTGTTATACCTGACACATTCTGTAGTCCAAAGTGCTCCATTGCCGCAGCCAAGAAGAGAGCTGTAGTGTCCTTCTGCACAAACTCCTTGTATGCATTGAAAGCAGCACGTGGACCTTGCTTTGCATTGCTGCATCTGTAAGAAGACGACTTGTTATTGATGATGGTGATAGTATCTAATGGAGCAGAGTAAGTCGTGATGTTGAAGTTCCAAACTGTTAATTCATGGTGGTTGGACTACATTCCAAACCTGACTCTCACCAGATGACCGCACGCACGCACACCCTCCTGAGCTACATAACACATACAGACAGAATTGAATGACACACACACACACACACACACACACACACACACACACACACACACACACACACACACACACACACACACACACACCTGAGCTACATAACAGACATACAGACATAATTGAATGAGTAATAAAAGTACCGAGCCGTAATTCATGGTGGCTGGACAACAGTACAGAGCAGAAAAAGTCGTGATGAAGTACCGAGCCGTAATTCATGGTGGCTGGGGTTCATCGTTTAAAGGGAAAAACCTGAAAACAGTGAACAATGGAATTTTATTCAGAATGCAAATATTAAAACAAACATGTAGATATTAAACTGACAACAGCTAAGAATGTCAAAGACAATGCACAAAAGTTGCATTTTTATCTTAACTCATGATAGGTAAGCATACCTCAACTTATTCATATTGGCGAGGAGTGTCCCATGATCCCTTGCCAAACCCTCTTTGTAAAAGACCCGATGATAGATCTAAAATGAAAATCTTTATTGTAGAAGTCAACAAAGCCATTTGGCGAGGAAGGAGAAACAAAAAAGGACATGATCTAAAAAAACTAATACAGTTACAGTATGTAACAGAAGTATGTACAACGCCAAAGTTTTTGGACTTAATTGAATCAGATATACTTTAATAATGTGTCTTTTTATGGGGCAATCCTGAATAAATTACGCTTCAATAAAATGTACAGTTGGAACTGTAAATGTGCTGTCCCCTCAAAATAATTGAACAAACAGCCATTGATCGCTAAACCAATGGCAACATAAGCACACATAGTGAGAGAATTGTCGAAGTTGTGCTTAAAGTGAATAAACAAAGCGGTGTGGTGACGTGTAGGGGCGGATGCTGATATTATGTGCCTGATGTTGTTTTAGGGTACAGGTATCCTTTAAGTATTTACAGTCCTGTTCTGATAAGGTCACTCACCTCAAAAAGGTTTCTAATTGCGTGCCAATCTTCAAACTTAAAGACAAGGCCTTCCAGCCTGTCGTCCACATTTTCTCCTTCGGCAAAGGCCAACTGTATGCCGCGGCTATTTCCCTCCGTTAGTCTGTCACCACCGACTAAAATGCTCTGCGGTCCATCTGGGCCCTTTGGAACATACCTATATGACACATCAAGTAGATGTCAAAGCTTTATTAATTCAATACCCTTCCCAAGCTGAATATGTAACTCTGTTTTGGCCACCCCAGCCTACTTACTCATTCTGGAGATGCTGTAGAACATCAGCCAACTCTGTAGACTTGTTCTCATCTTTGAACAGAAGTCCAAGGGCGTGCTATGACGAAGGAACACATGAATTGAAATAGCATTAAAGTTTGGAGTGATAGCATATATCAATTAACTACCAGGTTATATGCTTCTGTAAGTCAAAAAGTCTACAGAATGACAAAACTCAAAATGAAGTGTAGGTCATTTAATACTTACGTGGGTCGAAGGCTCTGACATTTCTGCAGAATACTGGTGAGGGATGTGATGAACCACGATTGATGATAGCGGCTTGAAGGCGTTTAGGTATTTGGTCAGGATTCGGCTTCCCAGGACAACATAATCACGACGCGTTTGGGCTTGGGAGTCAAGACTAGGGAGGGATTTCCCAATGTTGTAATCTGTGAGTGGTTGAGTCGGCTTGTGTCTGCTGAGATGGTTTGAAGGGACTCTGTCTTCCACAGCTATGTGGTGGATCCAGTGAACTGATTGGTTTGCCCGGTTGATAGACTGGTGGTGTGTGTGGCTGAAGAAGTCCAGATTGTCAAATATAATTGAATATGTAGATGGGGGAGTTGGCTCTGTTGGTGCTTCTTCAGGCAATATTGCTACGCCCAGATCTGCCATTTCAGTGTCTGTTACTGTACTGAAGGCTAACACAGCTGTAACATTGTCAGACCCCGGATGCTGCTCCATCTGTAAAGGAGTAGTGGTGACACCAATGGCCTGCTGTGTGACAGTGGTGTTCTCTTGAGTGCTTTGCGTAGGTTCATCTGTAAGAAACAAACAAAGAAAAAAACATAAATCATCAAGCCTTAACAGAAATGGAACATAGATTGTAAGTGACCTTTGGTACTTACAAAGGCGCTGTAAATGAGAGCAATTAATATTTTTACAATTATTATACATCATTAGAAAGCTCTCAAGCAGCTGAATGGATAAACAAATTGTACAACGTTAAATACTGGCCTTTCTTGCCTGACAAGACAAACGGCTTCATGCTAAGCATGGCTTCATCCAGGTCTCCCACAGAGTCATCGAGTGTGCTTGTTTGGGTAGCTCCTTTGGCACCTTTGTTTTCCCTTCCTGGAACAGATCCACCATTGTCTGTGCTGGTGTCTTCATCTTCCTTGAGGAATATTGCATTGGCTACTTTCAGAAGCTGAAAATCCTCTCCGCATGTACTTGCCAGTTCCATTTGCTTTCTAACAGCACTGGTGTAATACGTTGTTATGCCTAATTTACTGAGTCTTTTAAAGGCTGCCTTCTTCACCCCAGCATACTGTAGGACACTATTGACATAGTATGAGAAGGCTGACAAGTGGGGTTCCCTGCCTTTTAAAGCTATGGCTGCTGCAGCACAAGCGGGATTAGCAGACTGTTTGGTGATGCGTAAAAATATTGAAAACAAAAATGGTGACAAACGCTGGAGATCTGCTTGCAAATTTTGAAATGAAAATGCCTTCAAATCTGCTGCTGATGACTTGGACAGCATAGAATCTGTAAAGGGATTGCAGATATTCTTGCACTCATCCTCTAAGATTTGCAGGATGTTGTCACGGAGTGGTCCAAAGAGTTCTTTGTGTCTGATAAGATGATTGGCAGCCACGCTCCAGTTCTTTTTTGCGATGGCTTCCACTATGCCCGCTGTGTCGTCTTCACATACAATCCTGACACCCTTTGGCCTTGAGGGATAATAGATAACCACCTGAGACAGACACAAAATAAAATCTTCTTTAGTTAGTAAGTATTGTTTACATGCATATTAATGTTTGTTGTATACTGTGCCATACTTTACTGCCATTCATTTTTGTTTTGTTTGGATGAGGGGACACTGGCAGCTACTTTTCCTGAAGTACAATTTGACCATACATAGCACTAGTCCCATAGGCTACTTCGATTGCTAGCTACATGGGACTAACCACTGAGCTATATTATACACTGGAGTGCTAATAGCCCGCTGTTAGAACAAGTCGCTGTGAAGCCACCAGCCGCCATATTGGTACTCCCTATTTTCCTCCAGTAACTAGGGAATATGTGCACTACAGCATCGAATAACAAGGATTTTCTCATGTTCAGGGGGTGCTTAAAACTTTTAAAATGTCACATACTTTTATGTTATGTTCTAAAACTATCAAGTACTGAGAAAGTCCTGTGCCAAAATATTTTACATGTTATTCATATCTCATATATATATATATATATATATATATATATATATATATATATATATATATATATACACATGTATACATATATACACATATATACACATATATACATATATATACACACACATATATATATATATATATATATATATATATATATATACAGACACATATACAGGACTGTCTCAGATTTTTTTTGCTGTTATAATTTTTTTTTCTTGGTCTGAGGAAATATTCTAATATTTTGAGATAGGATTTTTGAGTTTTCTTCAGCTGTATGCCATAATCAGCGATATTAAAACAATAAAAGGCTTGCGATATTTCAGTTGATTTGTAATGAATCCAGAATGTATGACATTTCGTGTTTTTTAATTGCTTTACAGAAAATAAAGAACTTTATCACAATATTCTAATTTTCTGAGACAGTCCTGTACATACAAACATATTTATATATATATTTCATATGAATAACGTTTAAAATATTTCAGCACCTAATTTCCTAGTAGTTGATAGTGTTAGTACATCCACTGACTGTAAAATTACCTGTGAAATGTTTTCACACAGCCAGAAAACTGCTTGTTGTTGCAACCAAATCCTATGGGATTCTGTGAGAGTAGGGAGTAGCAAGATAGCGGCCAGTGACTTCAGTTTTTCGGCAAAATCAGCACTCCAGTGTATAATATAGCTCAGTGGGACTAACATTAACACAACCCATCCCCCAAACTGTAGTCGACAAACTCCATTACATTAGACTACAAACGTGAGAACTGTTCCATGTTGTGCTTGCATTACAGTGGTTTACATCATTAGCTATTGCCTGTCTTATGTTTCACGATTTGTACTTACCTCAGTGACACTTTGTCGAGCTCTGGTCTCAGTTGTTGGCCTCGACAATTTAGTAGCTGGGGGAGCAGTGGGGGTTCGGGGTTGGGGACGCCATTTCGACGGTGTCGGTTCCCTGTCCCGTTTATGTGCGACAGGCGTCTTTGCACTCACTGATGTTTCTGATGCAGTTGATTGTTCAGAAAGCGGTTCCTCTTCTGTTTTGTGCCATCTTCTAAGATTTTCCAGGCTATCTTCGAGTCTGCCGATCAAGCGAAAGCACTGGTTGCATATACGACATGATCTTACTTGAACTTGTAACAATGTTAAACCGAGTTCTTTAAGTCGTTCGTCTATACTTTTTTGGTTGGCTTGTTTTTTTAAAATAAGTCTGCTGTGCACAATGTTGCCTTTTATCCGCACATTTTCATGGCACAAACGACATTGATAATTTATCGACATTGCGCTGATTCCACTGTTGCTATATCCAAGATGTCGGCTGTTCTGTTTTGTTTTTTTCCTGCGTCGCTCTCACGGGTTAGCTTCGGTGTGAGTGGTTGAAATAGCACGTCGATAAAGATGACAGACAAGTGGCTTATCCAATCATATGCAAGGAGTTCTGATAAGGCCCAGCCTTCAGTAAAGGCAATTCCTATGGCGGTGTCCCAGATGTATGTGATTGGAGCTAGGCGGAGCGATATGCATCTGGCTGTTGTCAGGTTAGGAGTTATGAAGACTGCTGGAAAGATGGAAAAGCAAAGACTGTAGGTCATAAAAATTCACATTCTTAGCCACAGCCATTGAAAAAGGTGAGAGTGTCACTTTTACCATTATTTCGTTGTTATTGTTGCTTTCATTTATTTTCGACCATTTGAGGCACTTGCTACTCTTGTTTAGACCTTTGCGTAGTTATAACAGTATGATTAGGGTTCCACAAAATAATAGTGTTATTCATTTGACTATTTCTACTTCTAGAAGTAGGATAAAGATAAATAAAACAAAGGAACACAATTTACATTGGTTTTATTGTTCATAGATTTCAACACTGTCCATTAATAAATTAGTATAAACCAGGGCCGGAGCTAGCAGATTCAGAGGGCAGAGAATTCCCAAAGTATCTAACATATTCTACCTCCTGCCATGGAAGGGAAAATTGTTATGGGCTGGCTGATATACAGCAGGTCAAAAAAGGCCATATTTTGGCTGCAGTGCTGCTGTTCTCTTATGAAGAAAAGATCATCTTGTGCACTAAATTCAAAAGCTGGGTTGAAAATATCCAGTATAAAATACAGAGATTTGTGTGTGTGGTGTGTTGGCGGCAGGTGTAGAGGGGGGGCCCAAAAAGACTGTGTTGTCCCGGGCCCTAGCAAAGCTGTCAGCTGGCCGGCCTGCAGGTGTATCTATTAGCAGGTTTACCACTTTCTGTAGGTTAACTAAGCCTGGTTTATCACCATGTTCTTAGTATACACCACATTTGCCTGCACTTGGTTGTGTGTTGGTTGCTTAGCACTGACCTTAGTTGAAGAAGGAAAACTGAAAGCTTACAGAAAGGTTGTATTTTCTGTCTAAACTTGGTCTAAATTTCTTCTGCACTTGGTTGTTTATATTATTTTAAGTGAATTTGACTTTCAAGGTTTACCAAAATCTAAAAAACGTCATTCAAACTGCATGTGCTTTGTTTTACTTTTTACTTATACTTTTCATTACATTACTTGAGTACATCTATTTTTACAGTAATTTTCATACTTAAGTACAAGACATTTCAGATACTTTAAGACTTTTACTCAAGTAACATTTCAGTCAGTGACTTGGACTTTTACCAAAGTCATATTTTGGAGAAGTACTTTATACAACACTGATCAAGCTCCATCATATATCAGAGCTCTGATTACCCCGTATGTTCCTAACAGAGCACTTCGCTCTCAGACTGCAGGTCTGATGGTGGTTCCTCGAGTCTCTAAAACCAGAATGGGAGGCAGATCCTTTAGCTATCAGGCTCCTCTCCTGTGGAACCAACTCCCAGTTTTGGTCCGTGAGGCAGACACCCTGTCTACTTTTAAGACTAATCTTAAAACTTTCCTTTTTGACAAAGCTTATAGTTAGAGTGGCTCATGTTACCCTGAGCTACCTCTGTAGTTATGCTGCTATAGGCTTAGGCTGCTGGAGGACATCAGGGCCTATATTTCTCACTCTACTGAGTTCTACTGTTCTCTAGTCTACTGTTCTCCAGTTTTGCATTGCATTGAAATGACTGTTGTCATTTCAGCTTTTAACTTTTTGTTCTCTCTTTTTTTTCTTCATAGTAGGTACACCTGGTCTGGCTTTCTGTTAGCTGTGACATCATCTAGGGAAGACAGATCACCCTCTATTACCATCTAATGTAGAACAGATTACTGGATCAATGTGCGCTTCTGTGCTTTTTTGTCTGTCTTGTTGTGTCTCTGCTCTGTCTTCTCTAACCCCCAGTCAGTCAAGGCAGATGGCCGTTCATACTGAGCCCGGTTCTGCTGGAGGTTTTCCTTCCCGTTAATGGGGAGTTTTTCTTTCTGCTGTCGTTTCATGCTTTGTCAGTATGAGGGATTGCTGCAAAGCCATGGACAATGCAGACAACTCTCCTTATGGCTCTACGCTTCTCCAGGAGTGAATGCTGCTTGTCGGGACTTTGATGCAATCAATTGGGTTCCCTTATATAGGAAATTTTGACCAATCTGTATAATCTGACCCAATCTGTATGATATGATTAAATTTGACTTTGTAAAGTGCCTTGAGATGACATGTTTCATGAATTGGCGCTTTATAAATAACATTGAATTGAATTGAATTATCTGTCCACTGTGAAAAAGAACAGTCTAAAATTAGCATTAAGAACCCAACATACAATACGAGTGTGGATAGTAAATATAGCGTCTCTGTACTTGCATCTGAGCGACAAATTATTTTGCTAATTTTACTAGTAAAGTGAGGACTTGAATGTAAAATGAGGTACTCACTTTTTTTTGGGCTGTGGGCTAAGGTGTCAAATAGGTCAGGGTGTGTGTCACTTTATAGCATATATGCTATAAAAGCCCACCAGTTATTACTCCTTTGGGGTAATCTTGCAGAAAATTATTTTATTGCTGGTTAATGCGTTAACTTATCTGACTTTGAATCTTGGTTGGGTAAAGAGGATGGATAGTATGAAGTCTATGAGGTGTCTAAATTTCAGTGGTTAAAAACCTGCTGATTTGTTTACGAACGTTTCCGAATGTCATCCAAATTATTTATTTTATAGCATTAATTGTTTGCATTTGGAGGACCTAGTTGCAATAGACTACGTGCTGAAATTATAAAGGATTGTTCATTTGAAACTGAGATGGTTTCATAATTTAATGTATTTAATATTTTGTTTATCCGCAGTAAAGTCTTTCAGACTGTGACAACTTTTGCTGACATTTAACTGATAAATGCATATAGTAATTACGTGTATTAGAAGTACACTAGGATCAAAGTGATGGTGTGACCACAATAACTTTATCCAGTGAAAGCCCCGTTTTCACAGGGCATCAAGAAATTGAGACAAACTCTCATTGTTCCTCTCCACAGAAATCTTTAGTGAAAGACGAAAGACTTATACGATCTGAAGAGTAACAAGAGTGTATAACTTTAACCAGTGAAGTGGACCGATACATTCACCGCTACTCGAGTCTGAGTGACGGTCTCAGATAGAATTAAAAATAAACACGCAAAAAGCAAACTAAATAACCCACAAAACATGCAACAACTCTTTCATATAGGTGTCTTCTAATTTAGCAACAAAATAATCCGTTTATTGGTTCAGATCACCTTTTTTAAAAGTTTTGGCGCAATGCATGACGGAATTTTGTTGCCCCGCCCCTCGCGTCTTTTGAAACGCGAGTTGTGGGGATTTATTCACCCGGGTTTAGAATTGAGGAAAATATATTTTCCCATAATTGAAAGCAGGTGATTTGTAAAGGTTTTCTCTCATTTTTGTTATTGATATTCCTGCTTCTCTGTGAGTTTTTCAACCACGCGTCCCCATAAACATGGCTGTGAGGGCGGTGATAATCCACAGTGATGTCATTCAAGCACATAATCAATCTAGCTAACATAAATAAGACAAGATGTACTTTATTGATCCGAGAATTGGGGAATTATTTAGCAGCAACAGCATAACATATAGAAATCAAGCTAAGCATAAGACCTAAAAATAAAAATATCAAGTGGAAAAGTATCATCTAAAAATGTCTATACATTCTTACATCCTACAGTCAAATCCATTTTGCTCTTAGCAGCCCCCTATTACTGACCTACTCAGTAAATGCTTTTAGCTAAGAAAAGACCTTCACGATTCTTTTGAGGGAGAAAAGATCCAAAGATAAATTGAACATCTGTAAGAGATTATGGGTTTACCAAAATATATAAATAAAGGTGAGCTATTAAAAAAAATTGGCTGTAATAGTGTGAAACTTATTTGTCTTAAATTATCAGAAGAATATCAGAACAATTAGCATAAAAGTAAATTGAGAATAATGGTGTGACATTTTAGCTGCTCCTTTGTAGAAATATTTCAGGGGTTTTGTTTTTAAAAGTAGTGTTTTTTTCTTACATTGTTACTGCATTTAAGATACAAAATTAGAGATTAGTGAGAAAAACTGATTTATTAATTATACACACTTGAGCAAAAGAGGGCAATATTTAGAAACGTAGTGGGTAAAAAGTTAAATTAGTCAAGATTTGATGAGTTAGAACCATATTGTTACAATTTACGTTTGTTTATTTTTATTTAAACGCAATGAATTTTAACATGTTATCAGGGTAAAGCTGACTGTTTGCTTTAAGGATGGTCAAAGCAGACTTTGTGTTTTATTCAGTAAGCCAGATTTAGAAACAGTAATGCCGGAATACACAGGTAGATTTCATTTACTAATAAATACAGTAAGATAGTATTCAAAACCTCTGGAGTTTTTTCACATTTTGTTATGTTACAAACACAACCTTCAATGCATTGTTTGGCATTTTTGTGTTGGCCGCTTTTATTCTTTGGGGATGCTTTATTCACTAGACACAGGGAAACTGGTCAGAGTCAAAAGGAGGCTTTGATATTAGAGATAAATGCAGTGCAATCCTTGAAGAAAATCTGACAAAAGACTTGAGACTAGGGGGATAGACTCACCCTTTAGCAGCACAGCAACTCTAAACATACTGGTAGAGCAAAGATGGAGTAGTGTTAAAGAATCTGTACACCGGTCTGCTGCTACATATCTATTGAAAACCCATCTTACCCCGGTTCCTGATTTGACAATAAATGGGGAAAGCATTGATCAGAGGTAAAACATTGTAATATGCATATTTAATTCATAGAAATTAAATATGGAGACAGAGTTTACATTACCAATCAAGATGATTTCACCGCGCGATGGAGAAGTCTGTCTGAAGTAAGTTTTGGACAAACACTCTTTATCAACTTTAGAGCTCCTCCTGCAAAGCTCAGGGGGAAGATGATTGACCCCCTCTCCTTCTGATCCCCCCCCCCCCGGGGGCAATAAAATGCCCTGTTATTCTACACAGCAACAGAGGGGAGACACACCTTCTGCCTGACTAAGATATTTTCTTAACAATTTCCCTCTGTTTTGATCCTAACAGATCAAAGTAATAACTAGGCTAAACTAAGTCCATGTCTTGAAACCCTTAAACAAAGTGTAAATGATAAGATGCAATATTGTAACCCACTGTCCCCTCTGTTGGCGACTTATGAAATCAAATGAAGTTCAAATTTACCCCTTAAATGTAAAATAACCCAAGTATAAACTAATAAGCTAATAAACTGAATCTTAAGTATACTAGAATTAAGAAAAGTAAGCACCTTTATCAGGGAGGTGCAAGGCTAAAATAACTTTGCAACTACCAAGAAACTGTTATATTAGCTAAATACGACTCTAAGAGTCTTAACCTAGAATAATAAGATGTCTTTTTAGAAATTAATAGAACCTGTGAAAGCACTACACTTAGATCAAACCACTGAATAAAAAGAGATTATCATGCAATGCAGAACCAAGATTCTAACAATACTAATATGTAACACCTTATGAAGATGGAACTTATAAGACAAATGCAGTGATTACAAAATTCTCTTGTTTTTTTTTGGGGTTTTTTTACACAATGCATTCAATCGTTGTCATGATGTCTTGGTCTCAGGGTTGTTGCCTCCTCGCCCTTAAGGATAATGGTGTATAGAGTCATTGTTCCAACCGACGATCCCCACACATCTGTATGTTAATCTTTATTAAAAATAAAAAACGAAAACAAAATAAAAATCCAGCAGCCTCATCCGTGAGTGGCAATTCGGCACCTCGAGCTGCCCCGTTGCCGGATGGCACGGGTGGGTGGCAGTTGAAAACCCTTCCAGTCAGCCAGTCTGACCCGAAAGCTGGCCCGGTGTTGTTCCCTTGGACCCTTTGGTGGCTGGTACACATGGCTCCTGGAGTCTGAAAGGCCCCTGACCTCTTCGGCCTCCACATCTGTCTGTTGATGACCTTAGCGTGTACTCCCATTCGAGGTCGGGGTCGGTAAACTCCCTTCACATTTCTGGACTCTCCAAGTTTTTATGTCTCCAATACAACCTGAAACTTACATGACAATCGTAAGATATCAAATGTCGTGTGCTACCTGTAAATCCGGAGGTTGACGTCGGCCCCGAAAACTCCTTTCGTCATATGGAATTGTATCCTAAACTCTACTTGGAATTAATTCCTCTCTCAGTTCCTCTTTGATAGATGCCATCCTCATGTCAAAAATCCTGCATCCACCCTTTTGCATCATTTGATGTGCACTATTTTGTCCAACACATACCAAACCCCCATTTTGTTCACTTATCGTTGTATCTGGTTGTTACAAATCCTGACACACCAATGATTTTAGAACTAAGCAGGGCCTTTTATAGACTAGCCTAGATATGCATTAAGTTACCCTCTGTTTATCTCTGTTTTTCTATCTTATTTAGTTTATTCTAGTTTTTTGTAGTTGTTCTATTTTATTTAACATTCACTTATTGTACTGCTAAATCTGTGGGCCTGTTTCCAAAGCCTATCTGTTTAACCCTTCCAGGACCTCCAAGGGTAACCCCCGTCTATAGAGTCTTTCTCTCCAGATACGTGGTGTCTGACACTTCGCCCATTAAATCTAATTTATTGTCCCAGCCTTTTTCTTAAGAGTGACTGAACAAACATTCAGAACTATGGGAAAGTTCTTCCGGGTTTTTTTTAAACAACCGTTATCTGATTTGATTTGCAACGCAGTCACATACCTCCCTCTGTTTGAGAACAAAATAAATTTTGTTAAAAAATATTAACAAAGAATAGTATTAGTCATCACAGGGAATCAATTAACTGCCAATACTTATCTGAATTGAAGTAGGCAGAGGTTGCATAAGATCAGTGTATCTAGATGAAATAACTACGAGTTTATGTTGTCAGTGGCACACAGCAATTCGGCTTTGTGAGAATGCTGGATGTTCCAAGTTATATACATACTGAGACAGGGTGGTGTATCTGGGCAAAAGACTTAGAAAATACCGTTGTTAACCTGAATAAAACACCTGGTAATATAGCAACTTCCTGGTGAATATCTGTTTATCACAGCTGGCAACGGTTATTTGTACAATAGAAAAATCTCAATACTTGTGAGCTAATAAGGAATAACCTAACTAATTTGTGTAACCTAAAATGTGTGTCTCTGTAATGAATAATATTTGGTTTAAAAACAAGACGTCTCACCCAGAGCACCGCTGTGCATACCAGCAAGAAGCCTCATCGTAAAAGCTGAACAGTCTGGAAATTTATGGCATGCAGTTGTTAACCAGAGAGACATTTCACCCAGTGAATCTCCTGCTCATAGTTGTACACCGTTTGCTGTTTAATTATGTACATAACAGAAAAGTGAATAAACATGAATATATTTTCAAAACCGCAAACCTGTGCACTGGGATACGCACAATTGGCTGCCTTAAGAAGTTATTAACCAGCTCCTGATCCACTCGCCTAGGTGCTTAAAGATGAGGAGAAAGAAAAATTAGAAATCACATCCCATTAAATTTGGTCAGTGGTATATTGGTAGAAACCGTCTGTGTTTTACCTTAAAGATGTTTGTTACGAGTCTGTCTGACTCCTCAGATGAACTCGGATTGACATGCAACACATCAGGCAAACATGAGATCGGAGTTAAGACTTCATATTCAAGGCTTCCATGTGTGGAACTGTACATTTCTTCCCCCAGTGTTGCAGTAGCAGACCGCTGCAATGTCTCTGCGACGCACCTCAGTGACAAAGTCCCCTTTTCACAACTCAGATGCTGATGAATCAAGTGGCTCCAATATTTGCAGAAAGTTCATACAGTCACTTCCCTTGACAGCTTGGGATCTGCACTGTTCATGAGCGTTGGCCACTTTTCCAGGGTGCGTAAACATTGTTCATGGGAGCGTTATCCCCTTGCTGGGGTACTGACCTTCTGGAGGTGAGCCCATGCCAGGATTTCATGCCAGGCCGACTTGTTGGTGATGTGAAACAGTCTCTGGCCCAGTGCCCAGTGTGACCACAGCTGTAACAGATGTCTGTGTGTGGTCGAAAAGTTCCAACATATCCACCTCGTCCTTTCGGTCCTCTGCTTCTTCCCCATGTCTGCGCTGATCGCTACGCTGCCATCCGCGTCCATACGCAGGAACAACAAAACTGGAACCAAATGAAGAACAGAAAAGCGGAGGAGGCACCCCCCTCCTTTAATTAAATTAGAGACATTGTTTGGTGAAATCTGCCGCTTACTGTTACTCCCTTCCTACATTGTTTTCCAATAACTGTAATTTTACTAAAGTTTAGTAATTAACAAACTCAAGCGTTGTGTTTCTCCCCCCCTTTGAGTCACAGGCAAATGGTGTATCAAATATTGTCCCAGTGAGCGTATCAGGAGTTAAGTTCATCAGCTGAGACACTGAAGAGGACACGCTGTCTAACATTATTACTCCAAGTAATCCACCCATAATGGACAGAGTTGTTTTAGGATCCACACCAGTGTGTTTGATCCATCCTACTGATTTTTTCCGGTAGATGTTGTGAGTCCCAGTCAAGCTTAGGAAGCTCTGCTAAAGTGAATAAAGAAAATGCTATGTAACTACATCTATCAAGGAAGAAAGTATAAAAAACACTAAAGTTACATTTTAAAATGGCATTTTAAATGTATTCTAAATTCTGCCAGCCACGATCGATCACCAGCAACTGATGTTGAAAAGGTTATTCACCAGAAATTGCACATCACCAAATGAACAAAGAAAAAAGATTCCTCAGCCCCTAAATTACTGTGTGACAAGGGCATCTACATTTTGTGGGACTATGAAAATGTGGTTACATATAATGAATACTTTTGGGGACCGTCTGTAATGTGTTTGGATGGACCCAAGAAATACCCGAAAACAAGTAAGTAAAAACTTAAACAGTTTATTAAGATGGTGGCGGCGCGGACCCCCCGGTTTGTGCAGCAGCACACAGCCTCTGGCGGTTCCTGAAGGCAGAGTGGTGCGTTAGTGACCAGAGGAGACAGAAGGGGTAATTACTGAAAGCTGAGTCACTAACCTGGGGCACGAGGACGGCTAGTTTGGCAGCGTCCAGGTTTCAGGAAGCGGCGGGGTCCGTGAAGGGATAATCCAGTTCTTTAGTCCAGGTCCAGTCCGGGTCTTGGGTAGGGGAGAGATCCGTCAAATCCAACAGAAGTATCCAAGGGAGAATCCACAGACGGGTCCAGGTCCAGATCCAGGTCCAAATCCAAAAGCACAACAGTCAAAGGGGCAAGCGATCTCAGTAACTTACAGGCAGGCGAGGTCCGAAACACAGGAAGGCAGTCCAAATCTCTGAGGTTGAAGAACAGGACTCAGGCGGGCAGACAAATCCAGGAAGGGGTTAGACTGGCTCAAAAAACAGGGGCAAAAACAGGTCGACAGGCAGACAGATACTCAGAAAACAAGGCTGGAAGCGCTCACCGTTTGGCTAGAGACGTTCTGGCACTGGAGGCTGCAAAGAGCAGAGCTTTTAAGCAGGTAGGGCGGAGATGGAACAGGTGCACTGATTGCAATTAGCAGCTCCAGTGCCAGAAACCTTACACCATCTTGTGATTATCCCGTAATATTTTCCGTTTCTACTAATTTTTGCCGTTCTGCAATATCAGTATCTATAATAAAATGATGCAAGCCATTAACATTTGTCATAGATTCCTCAATTCTAGCTTCTTCATTTGAGGATAACTTCAAAACTGACTCATGACTAAGTGCAGGGTTAACAAAATCTGTCAAATCAACCGCAATATCCTTTTGCCCACACTATTAATCTACAGTTTAACCTTAATTTTTAACTTTTTTAAGTTTTGCTTACTCGTGTTGTCCCAGGCCTGCAAATGAGCAAAAGCTGATAAGGTTCACTACTCTCTATTAATCATCTAGATTGAAGTCTGACGGATTATATCTATTTATTTATCTATTATAACTAGGGCTATCAAACAATGAAAACCTTTTAATCACTATTTAATCGCAAATTATATTTTATTTCTGAAAGTGTATACGTTCATTAGGCATTTTAATATGCTATTTTGCAATAGATAACACTAATTAAAATTATACTCTAACAGAAGGTATCTTCCCTTTTTTGTTTTTTCCCAATTTTTAATGCCTCAACCAGATGTTTAATGTTCTCCCAAATTTTCAACAACTTTTCCAAACTTCTAACATCTTTCTAACTTTTAGGCTACAGTTAAAAATAAAAATTATTTTCTCCAAAACCCACCAAGATGCAGCCGGCCGTGCGCTTCCCAATGCAACTCACCCTATCAGCTTGCAGCCAATACGTCAAATCGCTTTTCTGCATTGAAACTTCTCCTGCACTTCAACAAACATCATTAATGCATCGACCTTTTTTCCAATGATTTCCAAATTCCCCTTAGTTTTTTACCCATATTTTTACCCATCACTTTTTACTTAATCAAATGCACTCTGCTCCACAGCACTTCTCTTATCTTGGGGCCCACGCATGTGGGGAAATTGACACCCTCATGAAGACACACACACACACCCAAGCAGAAATACACACAGAGACACCCACACTTTGCAGATCCGCAGGCCCCACCAGTTTCTCTTTAGCTCACTCACACAGCATGGATCCCATTCACAACCGAGACATTCAAAATGTTGGACAAGACATAACAAACATTAATATTTAGACACAGCAAGCGCGCAAAGAGGGTCCGGTCCTTTTCTGCAACCCTTCTTTTCGACAGAGCCTTCTCACTTATTTTAATACCTCCTTGGCCTAACTGTCGTGCTCCAGAATCCCATTCTGTAGCTAGGGAACAATTCAAAATGTCCCCCTGGGGCCTCTTTTAATCAAACTCTTATTCTTCCATAACAGTTTCTCTATTCCCTGCTTCTTTATGATCGTCCCTAATTCTCAAGGGGTAGCGCAGCCCCTCAGCCTTAAAATCACCAGTTTGTCAGTCTGGTTTGTGTGTGGCCAATCCTCTGGACATATGTTTTGTCTTTGTTTTTTATCTTTTTTATTTTGTTTTATTTTACAGCCTCACCATTTAAGTTTCTCGACTGTATGTTTTCTATTTTATCCTTTCCATCTTATTTTACGTTTTTCTGACATGAACAAACATAAATCCCATTCAGTCTTGTCTTGGTTTTAACATAAATTCCATTCAATGCTATCATATTAATATCTCTGTTCAACCTCTGATATTTTGAAAAGAGAACGTCTCATCCACACCACCACTTTCAATTTAGCCTAAACATCTAACATTTCGCCAATGGAGAATAAAGGTCTCCTTACCTCCGCGGTTCTCAAAGTGTGTGGCGCGACCCACTGGTGGGGAATTGAGACGTGACAGGTGGGGCGCGCCAAGTTCCAGCGTGTGTGTGTGTGTTGTGTGACTATAAATGTAGAACGTGTGAGAGCAAACTGTCCTTATAGCTGTCTGTTGCCGCTTATTAGACCAATCAAACCCACAAAGTAATCATTACTAGCCTACATGCAGTCTAATTAAAAGAACATTAGATATGAGAAAAATTTCACCTGGAACTGAAGTGCCAAAATAATGATTGACGTGACGTCGGCATATTATTTGTAACGGGATAACCTTTCGCGCCCCAGTGTTGCCAACTCAGCGACTTTGTCGCTATATTTCAGACCCCTCCAGCGACTCTTTTTCAAAAAAGCGACTAGCGACAAATCTAGCGAATTTTGGAGACTCTTACGTGAAAGCACGTATCATTCATACTCTTGTCCTCCAGCGGCAGCTGCTGCCGTGAGGCACCTCCCCCCTCCCAACCCCGTTCTCCCGCTACCGGAGGAGTCCCTCTCAGCGCTGCAGTCAGAGACACAGCATGTTTACCCTCAGCGTCCAGACTGCAAATAAAGCGCGCATGCGCCGGGATTGACGGCGCAGGTTGATCATAAATAACAGAATTTGAAATATTTTATCTTAAATAACGGCGTTTGATTCACACAGCCACATGTTCATGTTTTACCGTGATTTGTAGGCTCCTTGGTGGACCACAAGGGAAAAAAGAAAATGTTAAAAAAAATTTAAAAAAATTGTAACTCCGCCATAGTGTCTCTTTATGGTTCATTTTGCCGGTCTCAAACCCGGGTAAAGGAGGAGGGTTAGTATTGAAATAAATTAAACATTAATTAAAAAAATAAAATAAAAATAATAATTATAATAATAGTAATAATAATAATAATACTAATAATAAACATTAATGGACAGCAAAAAGTAGCTCTATATATTCTGAGTGTTTTTACTCACTTTTTGTGTCTCTCTAACAACGTTATTTCTCCCACAGCGCCAATAATTTACACATCACATCGTGTTGCAGATTATGCAAATTAGGCGATGATGTAATTCAGCGACTTCTAGAGACTTTTAGCACAGCCAATAGCTACTTTCCTTACTGAGGAGTTGGCAACACTGTCGCGCTCATATATCTGTATCTGTATACATCTGTTTCGCGCCAATGGGCAGGCTGTTGCTTCACTGAAAACAAAATACAGATCTCAGCTGAACATTGAGCATGACTTGAGAGTGGCAGTATCAAGCCTGCAACCCCGTTTTGAGAAACTGTGCAATGCAAAACAGGCTCATTGCAGCCACTAATGCAGGGATAAATAGACCTGTCTTGCCAGATGGATTTTACTTCTTTTCTTTTATTAACATATTGCAGAGTGGCACTTTAATTTTTTCTATCTTTGAGCTTGATACAAATTTTGACACAGCTGCATTTTTATTTTCTTTATTTGTGAGCTTGCTGTTATTTGATGTAGATAGTTTGTATTTAGATACTACTTGTTACTTCAATAAAATTGGAACATTTTAAGATTGTTGCATATTTCATTAGCATTGTGTTGGGGCGATGGGGACAGGTGGGGCTTGAAAATTCTCCCTTGTCCAAAGTGGGGATTGACAGAAAAAGTTTGAGAACCACTGCCTTACCTGTTTTGGGTCGACCCTGTGATGCTATTGACAAGCCTCCCTTTGTGTCCAATATTCAAACAGTTCCTCTGCTTAATGCCAAATCCGACGTCACGGCACCATGTTGAAGATTTAGTTTATACCGGCCTGCTCCTATTGAAGGCCCATCTTACCCCGGTTCTGGATTTGGCAGTGAATGAGGAAAACATTGATCAAGAGGTAAAACATTGTAATATGCATATTTAATTCATAGAAATTAAATATGGAGACAGAGTTTACATTACCAATCAAAATTATTTCACCGCGCGATGGAGAAGTCTGTCAGAAGTAAGTTTTGGACAAACACTCTTTTTATCAACTTTAGAGCTCCTCCTGCAAAGCTCAGGAGGAGGAGGATTGACCCCCTCTCCTTCTTACCCCCCCCCCCCAGGGGCAATAAAACACCCTGTTATTCTACCCAGCAACAGAGGGGAGACACACCTTCTGCCTGACTAAGATATTTTCTTAACAGTAGTTTAAATCAAAGCATATACAAGTGTTAGACTGGTCTAGTCCAAGCCCAAATAGAAAATGTAACTTGAATTTAATTAATTTTTCTGAAATGCTGTTTAAAATTGAATAAAGTTATTTAAAGCAGCTATGCCTGTTTCTCGGGTGTTCTGACAGATGAAATGAGCAAACAGCTCCTTAATTTTCAAGGAAAACCTGAAAGAAAAACAGAGATTGCCATTCAAAGTTACTGCAGGGCTATCATTGGATAGGTTTAAATAAAAAAGACACATTTTACTGTAAGCGATTGGAGAAAAACACATTTGCTAACATGTCGTAAAACCCTAAAACTCACCTGATTACATAAACTTTGATCTTACTTTATTATCCCCCCACACGACTATGTTGATTTAAACAGGCGCATCGTGACTCGTCATGCTGGCACTCGTCTGATTGCCCCCACGCAGGCGTCTGTTAAAACACCAAACCCGGTATGGGTAAAAGCCACCCTTTTGATCTAAGTAATACGGTGAATACCCTAGTATTGTGTTAACTGAGATGGAAGGAAGTATCATGCTGGGTTTAAACTGGACATGCCGCCTCTAAAGTCTGATTGAATAAGCTTTAGTCTTATTTTATTTTCCCCACAATCATGTTGATTGAGACAGGGTGTGTCGGTGCCTCGAACTAGCACATCGGGTTGCTCTTTTAACAAACTCCTCCCCAACAGATCTCCTGAAGCTCACATTCAGGTCACTAAGACAGTGACTAGGGCAGTATGAAGACACATTTTGTTCTTAGCTGTGCCGCCTATTACTGACCCACTCAGTAAATACTTTTTGCTAAGAAAAGACCGTCACGATTCTTGTGAGGGGAGAAAACCCCCTCTTGCTGTTGTGTGGTTATTGATGGAACAGGAGTTAAAACAGTAACAAACAACATCCTGGTCGTCTATGTAGTATGCTTGTGCAGTTGAAATTACACATTTGGTTATAAGTAACCCGAGAAAAACACATTTCCTGACCATCAAGATTGGTTGTGCATAAAAGAATTAAATAATTAAAAATAAGTTAAGTTTGTGTGTATGTGTGTGTGTGTGTGTGTGTGTGTGTGTGTGTGTGTGTGTGCGCGTGTGGGGGGGGGGGTTGCTTCTAGGGCGGAACTTATGGGATGGTACCGAAAGTGGGCTGGGAGAAGTGGGTGGGACTTCCGCCTGTCACTTTGGAATGTGGGCGGGGTTTTGAGTTTGATAAAAGGGTTCAACTATTTTTTTGATGCTTTTACAGGTAACAGAAAAGTGATCAGATAGGGCAACATCAGTTACATTGACCTTAGAAATCTTTAGACCTTTAGTGATGATCAAGTATTAAATATGCCCTGTTTGTGAGTTGGCTGTTTAACATGTTGAGTTAAACCAAAGTTTCTAAGCGTGTCACACAGTTCTTTTGTACTTCTGTCCTCAGGGTTGCAACGTGAAAGTTGAAGTCTCCCACAATAATAAAACAGTCATAATCAACTTATATCACAGATAGGAGGTCACTAAGATCATTAAAAAAGTTTGATGTGGACTTAGGAGGCCTGTAAACATTCAGAAACATAGTTCATGCTGGGCCCTTTACCTGGAGAGCCAAATGTTCAAAAGAGTCAAATTTTCCCCAAAAAAACTTTTTACACTTTAGTGGAATCATTAAACTATCTTGCCACTCCTCCACCTTTCCTTTGCTGTCTGCTCTCACAAAGAAAATTGTAGTTTGGAGGAGTCGACTCCAACAGAATATGTGCTACATTAAGTTTATGTAACCATGTTTTTGTTAAAAACATAACATCAAGATTATTGTCAATAATGAAGTCATTAATTAAAAGGGATTTTCCTGACAGAGATCTAATGTTTAATAAACCCAGTTTACATGACTTAGTTGTTGATGTTGTCTCTGTGGCAGGTTGCATCTGACAGTTTATGACTTTAAAGTATGACTTTTTATTCCTGTTTGTGATGATACGTGGCAGAAATAAGAACAACAAAAGGATAACAGATATTCCATAATCTCTGAACAAAAGGTCCAAGCTGATGCTGGAAACTGTCCTATCTGATAAACGTGCTGCTAGGGCCTGGTGTGTATCACAGATAAGTGATCTGAAGGTCCTGAGCACAGGCATGTTCCGTGATACGTAGAGGAGGAGGATCTGGGGCTCTGCGGCCTTTGGAAGATGCTGGTTTAGTCACAGCGCTGAGGTTGTCAGAATGGCTATGTGGAGAGGATGTCAACTGTAGGTCCAATCTTCAAAACTTTGTTCATTTAATGAGAAAATTCCAGAAAAGGAACATCTTGTCACGAACGAGAGATTAAGGACCCAGTATTCAGCCAGACACGAGAGTGAAAATAAGAAGGCTTTAACTAGTGATGTTACGTGATGTGCCGAGGCTTCGAGGCGTGTGTCGAGTAATGGAGGGGGCGTTTCCGTAAAGCGCGTATCAAGGCTTGCTTCATTTAGGGGAGGATCCGAAAACGATGACGTCCGAAGCCTCGCTGCCCGGCTGTACCACGTGACTGCTTCGTGAAGTGGTTCAGATTTCGGCGCGGGGTTTGACAGCTTTAGAAATCCCACAGGCTCCATTCAAAATGTGGGTTGTTGTAGGCGAGTTGCGGTCAGTTGAGAGAGTGGATAGAGATTTGATAGTTTGGATAGCAGAGTTTGGATAGTGGTTATTTAGTTTGAGACAGTTAGTTTGGTGTTTGGAGAGTTTAGGAGAGAGATATATAGATAGGAGATCAGTGCTCTCAACTATCACGCATTGACCGTCACTGACTTCACACGGTCACACGCAAACATGGCATTTTTCACGCATAAAAATCCCAACGCTCATCTGGGCAGCGGACGATAAAAACTCCGCCTTCTGCTGAGATGTTTCAGCTTCTTTCACAGCTTGTGGCCATCAGTAATTCCTGCTGCAATTCATGTTAACAGAGCAGCAGGAAGAGCGATAAGAGTTATGAATAATTTTAGTCTTAACCAGTGGTGAAAGTGAGCCGATAAGGTCCTGTACTACGTACGCAGGAGGGGAGGGGGCGGGGGAAGAGAGCTGCTGCCAGATATTGCCTTCATTCAGAACCAGTGATGGCTGCACTCTGGATCATAAAACAGTTCTGCTCACCAGATGCAGTTTAAAACGCTACGTCTGTTTATAAGTTTTTTAATATTAATTCTGCATTTTTTAACTACATGCACCGTATTTCTGTGCCTCAGCGCTTCGGTGCGCTGCTGCCTTGCGCTTTTTTCAGGTGCGCAAAATTACGTTACTTGTAATTTGGGTGCGCGCTTTTAAGAGTCATTTTAAAGAACTTGTAACATCAGGAGGTTGATCTCAGACCGGTCAGCTCCTATGATCACTGTATAGGAGCCATTTACAGTTTTTATTTATGCATTTCGCCCCTGTTTATCCCTCGCACGCAGCGCACCATCGGGTAAAATCCTCCCACCTCACCGCCCAGAGCGCACTGAGGAGAGCAATAGAGATTTGTCTGGTCGACTGAGATGAGAAACCTGTTGCTGTGAAAGGTGAAATAGGTTATAAACTGTTACTGTCTAGAATTGGATTGAGCTGAAAAGAGAGGAGACATCAGCAGCTGGATCGTGCGTAAAGACGCAGCGGGAACCTCTGTGTGCTTCAGTGTTGCTGCTGAGGGGAAAATATGGGACCGTATAGTATTGGGCTAATCATTGGTCACAGTACCCCAATCTGTACATACTTGCACTTATTTATTTATGCACCCCGGCATCATCTGTGCCATGTGAGCGTGTCTTTTCAAAGGCTGGAGAAGTAGTATCAAAAAAGAGAAATCATTTGAAACCAAAAACTGTGGAGAAATTGTTGTTTCTTAATAAAAATGCATGAAATCATCCAAGTTACACAAGCATTAGCCTATTCACTACCCCCTGCCTAGTTCCACAAGCACTTTTTATAGTCCTCTGCCTGATTAAGCCCATGCCATTTTTCTAGAGTCACAGAAAAACATTATTACACAACATGCCATATCATGTCACTACTATTTTGGGAATAATTACACACAGAGAATACATTCAAACAATGTTTTATTATACACATGTGTATACAAAATGTATGTAGACAAATTATTTCGTCCTACACCTTTTGTGAAGTCATTCCCAAGAGTCATAATAGACAAAAATTCAATGCATCACACGTGTTAAGATCCAGATGGCTGTGATTATACACCTGGCCAGTAGGTGGTGTCGTGTGCACATGAAGCATCAAGAAATGAACCCTTTCTCGAACCAATTGGCTCAAGTGGTTCAATGCCTCATGAGGCTTCATCTCACCATCACTAGCTTTAACAAAGCTCAAAATGATCAGACAGGGAATAAGCAGGCTCGGTGGTCAAATAACAGTTCCAAGTCGGTACACAGGCAGGCAGGAAAAACCAGGCAGGGACAAAGCAAACTCAAAAAATCCCAAAACTAGCTGGGTCTGGTATATGGGTAAACAGGCAAAAATCAGGCAGGAAAAACAGGATCAGGATCAGGCTGGCACAGAAGTCAAAAAGGCAATTGGGTAATATCAACAGACAATAGGGATGCTGGACAAAACTCACCAAAGGCTTGTTAAGACAATGATCTGGCAAAGTGCTGGAGACAGAGGCAGGTATAAGTAGAGGAGTGAGCAGGTGAACGGAGTGAAACTAATTACCAGAAGGGGTGGAGTTGATCAGGAGGGAAAAAGTGTCTGGAAGTAAACTGAAGCTGATTGGATGGTGACTGGTGAAGGGGAGTGACAGGCAAACAGACAGGATAATTACTGATATGTGAACTGAATGACTGGCAGGTGAAAAACAGATAAACTAAAACTGGAAAAACCCAAACAAAAACAGAAACTAAACCTATGACAGAACCGGTTAAATGAAGAGAATCACTAAACCAAAAGAGAAACTTAAACTAGACTAATCCAGAACCAAAATAACCATAAAGACCAAATCCAAGCTAGAAAACCAAACTAAGAATAAACAGAACACAAGCAAATAATAAAAACCAGAGCTAATACTAAGACAGGAGAGAGAACTAATTAATCAAATAACAAACATAAACCATAACAAAACCCAAATCATGACACATCTGGGCTTTGTGGAGAAGAAGGGGAGGTGGGTGCAGTCTGCACCGGTGTTTGTGGGGATGGAGGTTCTATTTCATCCCTACTGACCGCCAGAGGCGGTGCTTAAAGCACTGAATGATCACTCTTGTGCATGCACAGGTCGAGAATTTTATACCAACATAGTCACGTGTGACCCCCGGTGACACCGGTAAGTCCATATAATCACGTGACAACGACAGCTAAGTCCCTTTTCATCTTCTCGATGCAGGTTGAACAGGTGGTAAGTCACTGATTTGCTTGTCGCTGGTAGCCTCGAGACTACGGTCGGAGCTGCGAGAATCATCTCGCCCTCCAGAGGCTGTGCAAGTTCCCCTTGATACAACTTTGTTGTTCCTTTGGTAAGTTGTTTTCCTTTGATCGGTGGGAGCGGGGACGCGTTGGCTACCCGCGCCGAATTCCCCGTTGCTGGTGGTAAGACGTTAGCCGATTTCGACCAGCTTGGTTGCTGTTGTCCTTGCAGCCGCGTTTGGCTGCCTCTATTTGTTAAATTTCCGCCGCGTTCGGCTGCTTATAATGTTAAATTGGAGCCCTGTTCGGCTGCTTATAATGTTAAATTGCAGCCGCGTTCGGCTGCTTATAATGTTAAGTTGCAGCCTTGTTCGGCTGCTTATAAGGTTAAATTGCAGCCGCGTTCGGCTGCTTATAATGTTAAATTGCAGCCGCGTTCGGCTGCTTATAATGTTAATTGCAGCTGCGCTCGGCTGCTTATAAGGTTAAATTGCAGCCGCATTCGGCTGCTTATAATGTTAAATTGCAGCCCTGTTCGGCTGCTTATAATCTTAAATTGCAGCCGCGTTCGGCTGCTTATAATGTTAATTGCAGCTGCGCTCGGCTGCTTATAAGGTTAAATTGCAGCCGCGTTCGGCTGCTTATAAGGTTAAATTGCAGCCGCGTTCGGCTGCCTATATTTAATTGCCGGCACATCAGCTGCCTATATTGGTTTATTGCAGCCTATATTTTATTACTTATTACGTAGCAGCCGTGTTCGGCTTGCTTTTCATTTACTGTGCAGCCGTGTTCGGTTACCTATATCTTATTAATTAGCAGCCGTTTTCGGGCTTGCTTTATCATTCATTGTGCAGCCGTGTTCAGCTGCCTATATTTTATTACACAGCAGCCGTTTTCGGGCTTGCTTTTTCATTCATTGTGCAGCTGTGTTCGGCTGCCTATGTTTTATTACACAGCAGCCCTGTTCGGGCTTGCTTTATCATTCATTGGGCAACCGTGTTCGGCTTGCCTCATTAAGTGTTGCAACCTTGCTCGTTTGTACTTCTGTAGCTATGGTGATCGTAGTGCTCCTTGCAGCCTTTTACGCTGCTGAGGAACCCCTGGTGGCGTTTTCTGCTCAACCGGGTTTCCTGGCCTATTCGTTCGTCGGCTTAAGTGTCAACGGTGGCGATTTCAGCTCGACCTGACCTAGTCCTGTGAGCATAAGATGCTGGACGAGCCCTACTGCAGAGCGTGTTTGGCCCCTCTCCAGTCGAAGGATGGGTATGGTCTGTGTCCCTCTTGTCTGGGACCAGATCACCATAGAGAAGCCTTGACTGGAGATACGATGCTATATTCCTGGCATCTGGTACTGATTTTCAACATCAGTTTGACTCTGACTCGCATCTGTCAGCAGCCAGTTCACGTATCTCTTCCGGCTCTCAGTCGGAAGAGGACGGTTTGATAGTGGGCGCTTTGAGAACTACTCTTGCCCGGTTGTAGCTGGATGCTCAACTGAACCGATCTGCGGCTTCTGGAGCTTTCTTTCGATGTCCTACTACTAGGTCGTCCTTTGTTTCCCCATTGCTGAATATGTGAAGGTGGTTCATGCCTGTTGGGCGGACACCAAGGCCTTTTCGCTGCTGACCTCTGATGGCAGGGCCCTGGCGGCCATGCAAGACGTGCCCAAGTTTGGCTTGGGCCATATGCCTTCCTTGCCAGAGCATCCCTCATTGTGGTGCCGGAGCAGGCTTTGAGAGCTAATGCCTGTAGTCCTCGTCCTCAGTGCCGTGTCTACTCTGTAGAGTCTATGACTGGGGGTCTCTTTGGGGCGACTTGGTAACTCATTGTCGCATTTATTACTGGTCTCTCAGCCTCTCTGGAGGCTCCAAGATTGACGCACCTTTACATGCTTTTTCTCTTTTGTCAAGGTAAGTTGGCCGTGTACTGTCTACCGTTGTTGAAGCACGCCGCCAAGTTGGTTGGCTCAGTCTCCTCTAACCGAAGCCTGTAGAGAGACCCTGATGAGTCTTCCAGTAATTCCTGGGGAGTTATTTGGCTCTGCTTCGCTTGCAGCCTTGGAGCGGTCAACCCAGGCTTTGCGTACAAGGCAGCAGCTGGCCGGCCTACATCGCAGGCAATTGTGGCATCCTGCTGGGAGTGCCTCTGCGTCACTTACACGCACTTATCCTGCCCCGACTACACCCTCTGTGGGGCAACCACGGCCTGCTTATGGCCAGTGCATCACCGAGCTGGCGGTGGGACACTTTACCCAGGACTAGCTCAGCTGCTGGACCGCTCTCGTTTCTGATCCATAGGTGGTGTCTACACTTGCCCAGGGTTGCGCGCTACAGTTGCACCACCGCCCTCCTGTTCCTGGTCGAGTCAGGATGACGGGAATTCGCGACCAGGTAAAGGTTCAGACTCTGAGCCACGAGATGGATGCCTTGCTGGCCAAGGGTGGTATATTGCCTGTTGACCCCCTGCGGGACCCAGGGAGCTTTTGTACTTAAGTATTTTTATTGGTCCCAAAAAAGGCTGGCGGACTCCGCCCAATTTTGGACCTGAGAGGTCTGAATGTTCTTTCAAGACCATCCCTTTCCACATGTTGGGCATGAGGGGTGTGCTTCAGACAATCTTCTCCAAGCAACTGGTTCACCCTGGCTGACACTGTGTCCTCTGCAGGCCAAGGGGTTAAAGATCCTGCCCTACTTGGATAATTGGCTCATCTGTGTGCCCACAGAAGCTCAAGCCACTGCAGACACAAGCACATTACTCGACCATATAGACCTATTGGGTCTACGTGTGAACTGGCAGGAGTAACTTAGTTCCATCTCAAGAGGTCACGTTCTTGGAATCACAGTGGACTCCCTCACTGTGACTGTTCGCCCATCGCCTCAGCGTGTCGAGGGCATTCTGCATATGCTGCCCAACTTTCTGCCCGGCCGTGCACCCCCTTTTATTGCTTATCTTCATCTGTTGGGCAAGCTGGCTCCTGCCGCTACAGTAATACCCCTGGGACTGTTGTCTCTGCGACCGCTGCGGATGTGGTTCACAGCCTGAGGCTAGACCCTTTCCGCTGCTTCCCATGATAGGCCCAACACCCCTGAGGGTCCTTCAGGAGGGGGCATCGGATCCTTCTAGTGGCCCCCTGGTGGCCAGGGAGAATCTGGTTTCCTTTGCTGCACAGGCTCTGTTGCAGCTCTCCAATGCCTCTTTCCCACAGGAAGGACCTTCTGTCACAGCTGGGGGGTCAGATCCTGCATCCCAATCCCAGTCGCCTCCAACTCTGGGTCTGGCCGCTACGGGGCCCAGCGTTTCCTTCACAGAGTATGACGGAAACATCGGACATATGATGACTAATGCCTGGGCCCCTTCCACACGACTGGTTTATACCCATATGTGGAAGGTTTAGCAGCTGGTGTCATGCAAGACATGAGGACTCTGTACACTATCCCGTTTCTCTTATTTTAACCTTCCTTCAAGCACTGCTTTCTCAAGGTTGGTCTCCATCCACTCTGGAAGTTTATGTTGCTGCCATCTTTTGCTGGCATTCGGTGGTGAGTGGAGAAACGATAGGCCGTAACAAGGATGCTTTGTGTGTCTGAGAGGTGCGCAATGTTTGCACCCTCCCACATGCCCTGTTGTGCCTGTGTGAGACCTCTCTCTCGTCCTCGCTGCCCTGTGATCTCCTCCATTTGAACTGTTGGCAGAGGCAAGCCTTGAGTGTGTGTCAAAAGACTTTCTCCTTGTCATGGCTTCGGCGAAGCAGGTCAGGAAGCTACATGTGTTGTCTGTTCACAAGCCCTGTTGCCATGGGAATCCAGCTGGTGTTATTCTCTGGCCTGATGTTGGGTTTCTTCCTATTGTGGCCTCATTTGCGGGCCACACTGTGCCCCTCCAGCTTGCTTGCCTTTATACGGATGGGCCTGAGCCTTTCTGCCCTGTTCGGTCACTGAAGGCATATGTCAGACTCACAGCTTCTCTGCGGCAGTCTGATAATCTGTTTGTATGCTACTCAGGGCCCTGTGAAGGGCAGGCCATTCCACCAGAAGCATTAGTGTGTCATGGCGACTATGGCGGGGGTCACTCTGGAGGCTATATGTCCAGCAGCCTCTTGGTAATCCCCGAATACCTTTGCAAGGTTTTACAGGGTTAACTTGGCCGACTTTCACCCTTTGGTGGGGATCCTATCCCAGCACGCATCGTCATCCCAGTGAGGTGGGCATGTTTTCGGGGTTGTTTATTTCTGTGTGATTCCTCAGGACTCTGTTGGTAATCGTCATCCAGTGCTTTAAGCACCGCCTCTGGCGGTCAGTAGGGATGAAATAGAACGAAGGTTGATAGGGTTAAGTTTAATAACCCCTTTATTCTGGAAAGAAAGCCAACACAAACAAGTTTTAGACTCTTCTCAAAGAGACAGAGGGCAGCAGGGCCAGGGACGTGAGGCCGTTTTCATCACAGTCTCGGCCCCATCTGCGCTGGCTACCTTCTGCCTCTTTGGCTTTATTATCAGACATCAAAGAAAGGGCAGGAGGAGTCAGGAATTCACAACATGGGTGTAAAAGATATGGGGGGGTTTTACCACATGGGGTTGGTACACAAAGAGGTATAGGATTAACATATATAGCAAGAGACTCCTTGTCTAGGAGATACATCTGTTTCTCCTGTGTGAAGTTAAAACAGTAGAACATTCCTTAATAAAAAGATAAAAAGAAAATGATTACATTCACATTTCTTCCAACAAAAGTTACGACTGTAACTGCGGTTCTATGAATCCCGGATGACCGCCAGAGCGCTCGGTCCCTCGGAATCATTGTGTTGTTCGCGAGAAGATTAAGGGACTGAGCTGTCGTTGTCACGTGATTATATGGACTTACCGGTGTCACCGGGGGTCACACGTGACCATGTTGGTATAAAATTCTCGACCTGTGCATGCACAAGAGTTAGGGTTGGGAATTGAAAAGATTTTCACGATTCCGATTCCCTTATCGACTCTGTGAAACGATTCGATTCCTTTTCGATTCTCTTTTCGATTCCAATTTGGGGAAAAAAGGATAACAAACAGTTTGATGATGAGCATCAACTTTGTTTACTTAACTATCACACGACCTTACAAACTAACAAGTTCAAGATGTCCACAGCAAATGTGCAACTGGAGTAACATTTATATTTGTTTAAATAAAAAAGGAATATAAGAACAAACTTAAATACAGTAGATGAGTTGAATGAAATAAAATTGAATTGAATTGTTTAGAATACAAGAAAATGTAAATTTGTTGTGACAGTTGCTTGTTAATCTCTTTTTAGATAACCTCAGTCATCTCTCGGGCATCCGTTTAATGAAATTACTGTACAATTGCATTACTGTACAATTTTGGGAAATAAACTCATCTCCCCCTGATTTAAATTAAACGAGCGTCACCTTTCTCTCGGTCCCTGAACTGCGGAGCAACTTTGTAGCGTTTTCGTTACCATCATTGCAACAGCTAGAATCATGTAAGAATTCCAGCTACCAGTAGTTCTAATTAAACATGCTACCAGTGAAGGGCTAGATTAACGAGAAAGGCACACTCCCTTAATAACCCCAAAGAGAGGTAGGAAATTGGTCTATTTCCAGAAATGGCATATAATTTACTAGGCACCACATTAAGCACAGCCAGTGATGTAAAACTAGCTACTTACCACCAGAGTTGCCTTCCATGCTGGTCGTAACTTTAGCTTCTATCCGGTAAGAATCAAAAACACGGGATTCGTTAAAATGTATGCCATGTTGTGTGCGCAGGTGTTTCTGCCTGTTGGATGTATTTCCTCCCGCGGATGTAAATGCCACTTTGCAATGATTTTAAAGCGCCTCGTTGCCATCTTTCTCTTCCTTAAAATGAAGCCAAACTTTTGACCGCGCCATTTGTTTTGTTTTGCTTTTAGCCTGGTCACGCCGCACTTGCTTACTGAATGCCGTGTGCGTAACTTGCGTAAAAACGTGACGTAACTTGCGTAACTTGCGTAAAAACGTGACGTAACTTGCGTAACTTGCTACCGTCGTGCTGCTCAGAGCCGGAGCACGACGGAATCGAAAAGAGAATCGTTAAGCGCGCTGCCAAACGGTTCCATGGAATTGGAAAATACGGAACCGGTTCTGAACAGGAACCGGTTTTCGATTCCCATCCCTAACAAGAGTGATCATTCAGTGCTTTAAGCACCGCCTCTGGCTGTCATCCGGGATTCATAGAACCGTAGTTACAGTCGTAACTTTCGTTTTTGGTCCTCTTTTTGTCCTCCTGCTGAGATCTGGGATGAATCCTTCTGTAATTCTGACGTAGCCTCTTTCTGTGTCATCTCTCTGGCTATCTTTATCTTGGCTTGTTCGGGCTGTACTGGGCTTATCATTTGTTTTGGCACTGGTTGAGCTTTGTTTTGGGACAAAGCTGATGGTGCATGGTTCACAGAATAGAAAATGTTTAAAATCAGCCGTTTTGCACCTGACCTATTTAGAGAGAAACCATCTCTGTTGAACAGATGTCTCCTCTCCCAAAAGATGTTAAAGTTGTCTATGAAGGTTACAGTTGTTTGTTTGCCTGTTTTTTTCAGTCATTTCTTTAGCATCAGAACTCTGGGAAAAATGTCATCTCTACGATTAACGGGCACTTGAGGGCCGCTGAGAAACACCTTGACATTAAGGCCATCAACTAGATTTAGCAGACAAATATAATCCTCTTTCAGTACTTCTGATTTTCTTATCCGGGTGGCGTCGCCCAGGGCTTCAGCTTGTATTATGAGTTTTTCCAGGGTCGGGCGTTCTTTCAAGATCCTTGGAAGGATGTCTGATACATTAGACACCAGGGCTATAAATCCAACACATCTGTGTTTTTCTTGTTACAGAAATGTTTAATCCCACTTGTAGATCCATTGCATAATATCAGAGTCCTTGGCCCTGTGGCTTGTTTTCTCTCTGGTAGCTTAGAGCGAAGATTGTTGACATACCTTTGATTGCTGTCGTGATCCTCCTGGGTCTCATGTTGGAGTGGAGCGAATCTCTTTAGTAATTCCAACATTTCCAGCAGGTTTACTCCTATCATTTGTTGTGAGAACAGCCCGTTGTTGTTTCACTTTACTTGGGACACTTCTAGTATCGGCCAGTTTTCTTTGTCTAGGTGTGGGGTTCGTTGATCCTTTGGCCTTGTACCCAGAGTGGTCCAGGTATTCTCATTTTCCTCAGGGAACTGTTTGTTCACTGAGTTGCTGGGCTGGTGGTTACCGTTCAGAATCATAGGCAGGGTTGTTCCATTTCTATACACGGTGTTTACATCATAATTCACTTCAAGTCGTCAGATTTGCAGCTCCATAACGGCTATTTTCTAAAGAAGCGTG
Source organism: Fundulus diaphanus (assembly GCA_037039145.1). Taxonomy (NCBI): domain Eukaryota; kingdom Metazoa; phylum Chordata; class Actinopteri; order Cyprinodontiformes; family Fundulidae; genus Fundulus; species Fundulus diaphanus. The sequence continues at coordinate 42,976,192 of CM073138.1, read as the reverse complement.
TCAAAGTCCTCTGTGTTGAAGTGAGGCATGTTTTGAATCGGGTGGTTGTTCTCCATATCCCCATCATGTTGAATTCTTTCCATAAGAGCGTTTTTCCTGAGAACTGAATGCTCTGGGGTGTAAAGAAGCATCTTGTGTGGATTAGCTGAAAACTAAAGTAGTCCACACGGGAGGAAAAATTAAGTATCAAAAATAAATAAAAGAAAATAACTGAAATAACTAAATCCAACTTTCTGTAGTTTTGACTTAGAGATAAAAAGGAGATAAAAAGTGAAAGGCAGGAAAATGCAAGCAAGCAGCGAGCAGAGAAAAAAGCGTCCGAGCAGGCAGAGAGGCAGAGGCAGACAAATCCCATTAAGATGCTTTGGAATTATCTTTTTTCAGTCGCCGACATACAATCGAGCAGGACCATGGTCTAACTATCTGAGTTAGATTTATAGCTTTATGAAAGGCTGTGGGAAAGTGGATGCTGGACATATAGCTCAGTTCAGAGCTGATTGGAGAACCTCTGGCCAACTTCTGCACTGCACAATTACCATATTTTCTATGGCATATAAACACTGATCACTTGCCTCAACAAAGTGTGACAGTGAAAAAATGCTTCCATCTTTCGGAAGTGCAACTGAGTTGTTTCTTTGTTTTCTTTTAATGTACGACCATGAATAACTATGCCATTTAAGGGAACCTCTCATACGGTGTGGGGAGCATCTTGGTAACCAAGAGATATTAATCTTATGTTTGGTGGACCAATAGCAGTTGCTTCAGTAAACTTGTTGTACTTGTTGATATGTTGGTTTCCTTGTCTCATTTCATTGCAGAAATCTTCACCTTCTGTACATGAATTTTTCAATAATTGCTTAGCTAATAGAGGGAAAGCATGTGATAATGCAATGTGTTTGCGTATTAATGTTGTGCTCTTTCCCATACCATGACTGCACACCTCAAACAAAACCTGTATGTAATTGTGTATATACATATGTTTTTAATACAGACTTTCAGTAGATGCCATTTAAAAATAAGTACATATGACAAAAATATTTACCTTACATACAGAAAACCTATATATAAAATATATAAAGTCTTTTAAACGGACATAGTAAGAAAATATATGAAAAAGATATGCAAAACATGTATGGAAAACATGTTTACATAGGATCTACCTATATATCACATACATAGGTTTCACATGATGCTTGTGAAATTCATGATATTATATTGCATGAAATAAATGTAAAAGTGGCCACTTTCAAGAGTAAATAATATATAACCTTATATGATCTGCAATATATGGAAAATAAACTATAGATGATTGAATGCTTACATTTTTTAAATGTTTTTCTATTTCTTTTCCATATGGGTTATCATTTTACTCATCCTCCCTTAGACGGCTGTCGTTTCTTCACTATCAATATGTTCCAATAACAGATGACTTAACAGTGAACCCAAAGACAAACATTTTGCTTAAAAACATTCTCTGCTTCCTGCAATGCAGCAGATTTTACCTCTTTTTCCAGATTCATAACCATAATGCCACACTCAGTAGTAAAACGTTTACTTCAAACCTCATTTTGTGATTCTTCCAAATGGTTTTTCTCTCTTGAAAAAAAATCTCTGCAATTTCAAAACAGATACAAATTACTATGTTGTGGTGTAGCAGGCTAAGTCCACATCTGTGATATGGGGGACCTACGTGTTAAATTATGGTTGTGTCAGAGAGGGCATCCAGTGTAAGAACTCTGCCAAGTATATGCACAAGTTGTAATAACTTGTTCTAGTGAACACTGAATAAAGGAAGCAGCTGAAAGGAATCAGAATCTCAAGACAGGAATAACTCAAGCGTGCATTAGTAATCCCCATTCCGATGCAAGGGAAGTGAAAGCCATGCAAACTTCTTTCCAAAGTTACCCAGAGGAGGAACGTGAAATTTTCCATCTCAGGCACTTTGACAAGTCCTTATATGGCCCCAGAAGTTCTGAGCAGGTGTACATAACCACAGTGCATTAATGCAATTGTCAGGATTATTGCCTGCACACTGTGAACAGATATTAGACTGTGTAAACCCCATCCTCAATAATCTTTGACCTGTATAGGGTAATATGAAGGATATCTGAGACCAGGAGTTTTGTTCAAAGCTGACTGATAGATCCTCTGTTTGTCAGGATTCTGTGGTTCCGTGCTCTACTAATTCTGCTCCATAGGTGGTTGTAGTTGACGGGTGGGCGTGGCCCGCACCTGCGGCTCATTGGGACTGTCTTCTCTGTCTTAAAAGGAGTGCACAGACAGCTGGAAGATGCCAGAGTGTTACCCCGTTGTGGTATGCCTAGGCCATTGACCCGTCACCTGAGCTTCGTACCTGTAAGGTTTTGAAAGACCTGTTTTTGGATCTAACTTTGTCTCCTGTCTTCTCCAGTTTGTTGTGTTTTGGATTTACTCACCTGTTTGGTTCCGTGCATTGAAGACCATCTTCCTGAATCCCTGCCTGCTCAGATTTTGCTCTGGCGTCTCCCCCTTACTCCCTTGGTGTTGCGAGAGACTCCCCCCTTCCTGGATTCACCCTGGTTCTTCCGGACTCACTCTGGTTCTTCCAGCTGCTCCTCCTGCCTGCCGCCGCAGTGGTGCTGCTCGGGCTCCCCGCCTGTGTTACATCTACTAGCCCTCCCGTCATTCAGCCTCCTTCCATTAGAGAGTTACGGTCACTGAACTCCTTTTCCACTCATCCCCCCCGGATAGGTCCCCCCAACCAAGCGGTAAGCAGAGCAGCTTCTGGAGAATTTTCCCCTGGTTCAACTTGAGTTAATTTATCCCTCTTTCTTTCCGCAGTCATTCCCGCTCTGACGTTCCGACCTCGCCTGTTGCACATATTGTGTGCTTTTCCCTTTGAGCCTAAAATAAACATCTTAGAAACTGTTTCTGTGTTCCGTCAGTGTCTGCATGTGGGCCAAACACATTCAAACCATGACACTTTCCATGTCATAATAGGAAGAGAAATTGAATCATATAGTTTAGACAGTGTCCTGTATAATTTAGACAGTAGCTTTTTTGGGGGAGTTTAGATCAAGGAACTCTAATACATTTATTGGAATTTGTAAACCACCCTGAATGAGCTTACATTTATTTTTTTTATCATAGATTTAATTAGTTGATATTTTAGGAATTTATTTTTGTCAATACCATATTGTATATTTAATCTAACAAATGTTATAAACTCAAATATATGTTCCAGGTATTCAATACCTTTACACTTCCTGTAAGCAAAGTTTATCATATTATTTTTATTTATTTTTTTGGATTTATTTTATTCCAGATGAGTGTACAGCTGCATGCGATAAGCGATGACTCCATCATTTTAAGAAACTCCCACCAAGAGCTAATAATGATATTTTTAAAGGATAGGCTTATTTTTCTCTACAGTCACTTGCAACTTTCGTGAGTCAGCGGTTGCAGTTTCTTGGGCATATTTTGTAATGTGAAGTTGCTTCTTTGGCTGTTTTTATTCCCGACAAAACGCTCTTTTCTGGTGATCTTGCCCCCCCCCCACCCCATCATTTGAGGAATGCCCCACACTTTCTTACTCCACCAACAGTTACAGCTTAAAATGACTTAGGCTAGTTGACTGTTCCTCAAAATTGTGTTATACATCTTACACTGGATAGGTTAAGTCTGAAGGCCACATCAAAGATTCTGAAAGATGACATGAACATTGCCATGTTGATATGCAGATCTGTAAGTCTTAGATATCTAAAAGGATAAAACATTTTTTTATTTCAGTGGGCAAACCTATCTCCTTAGCTATAATTAATTTCAAGTTCTCAACGAAAACATTCTTGCATCATATTGGTGCATCTAATGCTTCTGCCCTGTAGCAATAAACCTCTTGAACTAAGGACTTTGTATTCTTTAATGAAAAATCTCAGCAACAAGTTTACTTACCCATGTGATTCGTTCACCCATTTTGCGGAAAATCTGTATCGTTAAGTTAACATATGTTTTGTCAATTCAAATCAGGTGAGTCAATACCAAACAATAAAAAATTCACATTATATAAACACGCCAATTCACATTTGAATACATTCATTCAATCCACAACAGTCAATGCAATAATAAACAGTACAAGTCATTTGATATGCAATTGTAGATAGCCAAAATCAGTGACACCAATAATTAAAACCTATTGAATCAAAGTCAGCAGATAGCACCAAAACTTCAATTATTATTATTATTATTATTATTATTATTATTATTATTATTATTATTATTATTATTATTATTATTATATTACATTCCTGAGTGTGACAATGCAGCAGGTAAGTAATGAGACTCCTGATCAACAGAAAGAAACCTTCTACAGAACCAGGTTTGGTTTGTTTCCGTCAAGCAGTGTCAATGTTAACTAACCACAACTTTGTGTATGTACCTTTAAAATTGGAAAAGAGATTGATGAAGCTTAAGTGAAATACTAATAAAAGAGAAACTGGTACCAAGACATAATCTTCATGCACGCACACACAAAGACACTGTGTCTGTTTCTTCCCCCCCACACACAATTACTCTTTTAATGAATGGCATCAATTGGCAAATCTGTCACTTTTCTCTGCAGGTAGAAATATAATACAGTCTATGATTACTTATAATAAGGCCTTTTATGGAGATTAAAAGGTCCATATAATAGTAAAAAGGAAGAAAAATGTAAATACCGGAAGAGATGAAGAGGGAATTCACATGACTCTGAAAGGAATTGGCATGAGAGAGTGACGAGAGAGGAAAGCAAAAGAGTAGAAAAAGGAAAATAAAATATGTAAAGAACAACACTTTTGGCTCAATTGTTTTAGTACCTTGATTTCTATTTAAATTTGGAGATCGACTTATTTTTTTTCTCTTTTTTTTACCTTAGCCTCAATTCTTCTAGAGTTATATGTAGTAGTTATATGAACCATTGTCATTTTCAATAAACTTTATCATCATTTTGTTGTGTATCTATGAAATCTTCATTGGAATAATTTAAAAATCATAAAACAGATAAAACATTGCAATAATACAAAACTACATGTTCTGAAAAATGTTCAGCATTTTTCACAACTTGAGACAATTGTGTAGCAGTTATTTGGTTCTGCTTTTGGATATGGGAGTAAACATCAAAGATTAGTATCAGCTCTCAGTAGCAATCATGTAAGAATACAGTGCCTTGCGAAAGTATTCCGCCTCCTTGAACTTTTCGACCTTTTGCCACATTTCAGGCTTCAAACATAAAGATGTAAAACTGTAATTTTTGCGAAGAATCAACAACAAGTGGGACACAATCATGAAGTTGAAGTTGTATGTGATATTTTAAACTTCTTCAGAGATAAAAAAAAATTGAAAAATGGGGCGTGCAAAATTAATCGGCCCCTTTACTTTCAGTAACTCTCTCCAGAAGTTCAGCGACGATCTCTGAATGATCAAATGTTTAAAGAGCAGAGAACATCATGAAGAACAAGGAACACAACAGGCAGGTCCGAGATGCTGTTATGGAGAACTTTAAAGCCAGATTTGGATACAAAAAGATTTCCCAAGCTTTAAACATCCCAAGGAGCACTGTGCAAATGTTATTGGAATATTATTCTAAAGTTACTATGACCTGATGCTACTTCGGACATGTGAGCACTGGAGACACGTGAGCTGCATATGAGCTCAACTGTCTGCTGATTGCCAAGGTCAATGTCGGCGTATTTGCTGTGCGGCATATGACTCTTCATTTTGTCTCACGGCAAGGCTGCAGTCAGGTATTTAGGGCAGAGGGGAGACAGAGACAAGGCAGACGGACAGGCTACATCTGGACCATGGTGTGCGATTACTTCCATATATGTAATCTCAGCTCTGTTTCTCAAAAAAGTGCAGGAACTTGACCACTTTGCCGTTTGCTTATTCAATAAGTCTTGGAGGTCAGTTATGATTTGACTTTCCTATTACCTTTGAGATCAACGAACAGAATCTCTGACCGACGAGCCAGGAGGTCCGAGGACAGGAGCGGTTTGGCTGGCCCAGAGAAGTTTTCCGGTCTCTGATACCTGGAACGAATTCAAGGGACAAGGAGGGGATCCTGGTCTCGGGACGACTCTGGAGCGTCAACGCAGGATCAGATTCAAACCTTTCTTTTCATGTGTTTAGCCCACATGCAGAAACAAGTCAAGGTTTAGCGGGTTTCATTCAGGATAGTCAGACGGGAAACCGTCAAGGGGCGGTGGGACGCTGGAATCTAAGGAGTGCTGGAGATGAAGGGAGATGATGGGACGTCAGGCTCCAGGGAATGTAGAGAACAAAGGACAGACGGCGGGATGTCAGGTTAACAAAGAGACTATGGGGCGTCAGGCTCTATGACGAAAAGATAAGGTTAGACTCTGCGGTGGATTCGGTAAGCAAATTCGGGAAGCGTATCCACCAGTGTGAGCTTAACGTAATGCGCAGGGAATTCGTCAGAGGGATGGCGACTTATGGGTTCTACGGGGCATAGGGAACGCAGGTTGCTATGAGGCAGGAAGGCCGGAAGGTGGAGGGTGAGCAGGGTCTGGCTGACGAAGGCTCAGAGTCGCAGGCCGGCTGCCAGCTGGAGATTGATGGGGAGGAATCGGCGGGATTGGTCATCGGGAGTTTTAGAACAAGGAGCGCTGCGGAGCGGGATCCAGAGCGGTCAGGAGTTGAGCGGTCTGAAAAGCCGAAGGGAGTTTCCATAGGGGAACCAGGTGACGGGCTTTAGAGAAATGATCTATGATTGTCAGGATGGTGGTCATTCCTCGGGACGTGGGAAGCCCAGTAACGTCCAGGGCAATGTGGGATCAGGGGCGCTTGGGAACAGGGAGTGGCTGGAGGAGGCCCGCAGGGGGTCTGTTCGAGGGTTTGTTCTGTGCACATATGGCGCAGGCGTGAATGTATTCACAGACGTCCTTGTGTAGGGATGGCCACCATAATCATCGGGAAATCAGGGCAAAGCCTTCTCGAGCCAGGATGAACGAAAAGTTTGTCAGAATGGAACCAGTTAATCACTTGAGGGTGAACTGAGCTAGGGACGTAAACTTTGCTGGGTAGCCCGTTTCCAGGGTCGGGTTCCTCCCGCGCAGCCTGGGATATGAGTCTCTCGATCTCCCAGTGGAGGGAGCCGATATTGCAGGAGGGAGGGAGGATGGGCGCAGGTTCTTTAGGGGACTCCTCAGAAGAATACAGGCGAGAAAAGGCGTCAGGCTTGATGTTTTTGGGACTGGGACGGTAGGAGATTGAGAGGTTGAAATGGGAGAAGAACACGGACCAACAGGCTTGTCTTGAATTCAAGCGTTTGGCGGCTTGCATATAGGCCAGGTTTTTATGATCGGTTGAAATCTGGACAGGTTGTTCAGTTCCCTCCAGCCAATGACGGCATTCTTCTAAAGCTAAGTTTATTGCCAGCAGCTTTGTCGCCCACATCATAATTATGTTCTGCAGGGGATAAACGTCGGGAGAAGTAGGCGCAGGGGTGCAGTTTATGGTCTGTGTCCGTCTGAGGTGTCAATCTCGAGAGAGAGAATTGCTTGCAGGGGTCTGGATGTACAAGGATTGGAGCTTGGAAGAAACGTCGCTTGAGTTCTAGGAAGGCGGAGTCAGCCTCGGAATTCCAGGCGAAGGTGGTTTTGGTCGAGGTCAGAGCGTGTAGTTCCTGATGTATCCCGGGTAAAAGTTGGCAAATCCAAGGTACCGTTGCAGTTGCTTCCGGGAGTCGGGCACGGGCCAGTTAAGGACAGCCTGGATTTTCTCGGGATCCAAGCGGACCTGCACCCCCTTGAGAATGAGGCCTAGGAAGGTGACAGAGGTTTCTGTGGAACTCGCATTTCTCAGCCTTGACAAACAGTATATTCTCCATTAGGCGCTGGAGAACAAAGTGTACGTGGGTCTGGTGTTCTGCGAGGGTCTTAGAGTAAATAAGGATGTCGTCTAGGTACACAAAGATGAATACATTGAGGAAGTCCTGGAAAGCCGTCGTTGACTAAGGCCTGGAAGACTGAGGGTGTGTTGCCAAGTCTAAAAAGCATAACTAAATATTCAAAGTGGCCCATGGGAATCTTAAAAGCCGTCTTCCACTCATCCCCCTGGCTAATTCTCACGAGGTGATACACGTTCCGTAAATCTAATTTGGTGAACACAGTCAATTCTTGGACCGACCCGAGGGCCGATGAGATGAGGGGAAGCGAATATTTATTTTTAACGGTAATTTTCTTTAAGCCGCGGTAGTTGATACGGGGCTGAGAGATCCGTCCTTTTTCCCCACGAAAAAGAACCCAGCCCCTAAAGGGGAGGAAGACAGACGGAGGAAGACGGACAGAGGAAGTTGGACGGATGATGCACTGATTAAGTTCGCGGCGCTGACTATGCTCTTCAGGGGTGAGGCGAACCCGACCAATTTGCATAGGCTCAGGCGGGGGCGGAGCGACTAACGCCAGCTGAGCGGGAGTTGATACGGGAGGTGGGGCCGGTGGGTGTGGCGTGTACCTCTCGAGGCGGGCCCACCTTCTGCTTCTAAGCCTATTATCCAGCCTCGTTGTCAGAGCTATGAGCTCGTCAAGAGATTTAGGCTCCTCCAGGCAGACCACCTCGTCTTTGAGGGGCTCATCTAATGCCTGGAAGAAGGGTGCCTTAAGGGCACAGGACTCCCAACCCGCTGAGGCAGCGAGCATACGGAATTCTATGGCAAAGTTCCAGACTGGGCGCCCGTGTTGTCTTAAAGCCCAAAGGCGGCGAGACTGTCCAGTGGGGTCAGTATTGGATGCGAAAACTGTTTTGAATTCCTGTACGAATGTATTGAAAGTATGGCAGAACTGCTGACAGTCCGGAAATCGGGCTTTGGCCGGAACGAATTCAAGGGACAATGAGGGGATCCTGGTCTCGGGACGACTCTGGGGCGTCGACGCAGGATCAGATTCAAACCTTTCTTTTCATGTGTTTAGCCCACATGCAGAAACACTTGGGAGAACAAGTCAAGGTTTAGCAGGTTTCATTCAGGATAGTCAGACGGGAAACCGTCGAGGGGCGGTGGGACGCTGGAAACTAAGGAGTGCTGGAGACGAAGGGAGACGAAGGGAGACGATGGGACGTCAGGCTCCAGGGAATGTAGAGAACAAAGGACAGACGGCGGGATGTCAGGTTAACACAAGAGACGATGGGGCGTCAGGCTCTACGACGAAAGGATAAGGTTAGACTCTGCGGTGGATTCAGGAAGCGAATCCACCAGTGTGAGCTTACCATAATGGGCAGGGAATTCGCCAGAGGGATGGTGACTTACGGGTTCTACGGGGTGTAGGGAACACAGGTGGCTACCAGGCAGGAGGGTCGGAAGGTGGAGGGTGAGCAGGCTCCGGTTGACAAAGGCTCGGAGGAGTCGCAGGCCAGCTGCCAGCAGGAAATTGGCGGGGAGGAATTGGCAGGATTAGTCGTCGGGATCTTGAGAACAAGGAGCACTGCGGAGCGGGATCCAGAGCGGTCAGAACCTGGAGCACAAGAGATCACAGTTAGCAAAGCATTGAAGCGCTGGAGGGCCGTTCTGGTCATACCACTTGGGTTAACACTCTGGTGGTGTTAAGCTGGCAGCCTTCCACTTAAATACTCCCACCGAGGGCCACTTAACGCCAAACACCTGCTTCTCCGCGCCTCCCTGCTCGTCAGTAACCACCTGCAGGAAGAGAGGGAGAGAAATGGTTGCACCCTGATCGGGCACAGCTCGCAGAACCCTGACACATGGTAAAAGGGTCATTTTCCAGCACTTTTTAAAATACAATTGCTTCAAACCGCTTGCAATCTTAAAAAATTAAACCCCATTTAAAATACTGCAAATTTCAAAATAAGAGAGAAAAAATCTGCAGAACTGTAACCTACAAAAAAGTTATAAATAAAAGCCTATAGAAATAATGAATTATAATAAATCCTTAAAGCACATAAAATAGAATTCGAAAATACAGAACAGTGACTAAAGTTTTTAAGGTAATTTTTCAGCTGAAATATGAGCAAGGGGGTTGATTTTCACCTGGAAACAGCACACCTCTTTTCAGGGGGGACAAGAAGCTGTCCAGTATTCAGTGCTGGATTAAAAAAGCCGCAGGTGTGCTTAAAGCATCTGACTTCTATCTAGACGTAGGTAGATTTGAAAAGGAGAATTCTCTCTCATTTTTCCCAAAGGGCCAATAAGTGTGAAGCCTTTGATTCGAAACGTTTAAAAAATGAAAGACCACAGATCTGTGTAAAAATAGGGTTGAAAACTTTCCACAAACTATCCATCGACCCGGTAGATCAGTTCTTTACCGCCAGCGCCTGCTGGAATTGCGGTCATCTAGTGTTTTTGGACTCGTAACTACAACTACACTCGATTGTTTACGTGGCTTCGGAGTGCTTCGGGCACAAGTGCCAGAGGCCCACGATGCAGCGGACTCGCCGAGCAGCACACGCCGGAGAAGAAGCCAGCGCGGCTGCCGAGGCGGGCTAACAGCTAAGCTGAAGGCTAACCCCTACAGAACGCCGCTTCCTTCCATCCTGCTCTCCAACGTCCACTCACTGGATAACAAAACAGACCATCTACAGCTCGAACTCTCTTCAAAGAAAGCGCTTGGAAACTGCTGCCCTCTCATCCTGACGGATACATGGCTTACCTCATCAATCCCGGACAACGCCGTTAGCCTGGAGGGGCTCCCTACTTTCCGCGCCGATAGAAACAGCTGTCTTAGCGGTAAGTCCCGAGGGGGCGGGCTGTGTGTTTACATCAACAATAACTGGTGTAAAAATGCAAGATCTGTCGCCAGCCACTGCTCTCCAGACATAGAGCTTTTGACTGTTAAATGCAGACCTTTCTACCTACCTAGAGAGTTTACTGTTCTTTGCATCACAGCTGTTTATGTGCCTCCCAGCGCTAATACTAAAGAGACTATGAGTGTTCTCTACTGGACTATCTCCGAGCTGCAATCTGCACACACTGAGGGTGTTTTCATCATTGCTGGGGATTTTAACCAGGGCAATATGAAAACTGTTCTCCCTCATTTCTACCAACACTTGGATTTTGCTACTCGGGGAGAGAACACTCTAGACTTAGTTTACACAAATATAAAAGGCTTATTCAGAACAGTCCCCAGCCCCCACCTCGGCTCTTCAGACCACCTATATGTAATGCTAATTCCTGCATACAAGCCCCTGCTGATCAGAGGTAAATCTAAAGGTGTGGACTGAAGGGGCCATGGAGGCACTCCAGGACTGTTTTGAGTGTGCTGACTGGGACATGTTCAAAGCTGCAGCAACATACGACAACAAGATCAACATTGATGATGATATATTAAAGAATTATTTTTCCTCTTTAACAATGTATTATGGGAAAACCTGCTCAGTTTGATAACTTGTTTTAACTTTTGATATATAAATGAGAAGACTGGTCAGTTAAATAAGAGAGAGGACTGGCCAGTTCACACATTGATTATGGCTGTTGTGGTGTTCGCACCTGAGTTCACGTGAAACTAAGAACCACATGTGTTATTGTGTTATAATTTGTTTTAACTTGTGGTGGGAACTTATGACAATGTGTTGTGGGAAAGACTGATTCTGTATTCCTTATTTTGTTTATATTTGCTGTATTCTGAGTGCACTCATATTATTTTGCTTCGCACACTGCTGAGATGCTGGGAACGGGTTCTGTTTGGGAACATGTTTTGGAAAGGAGGGCGGCTGTGGAGGGAGAGATGGCCATTCTCGCTCCACACCTGACTCTTTGTTTACAAGTATATAAAGAGGAGACTGCCCTTAGCCCAGGGAGTCTGCCGTGAGTTCGTGTGTGGATACCGGCATCGTGAACGCTGATCTTAACCTAGGACTGAGGGCTCCCAGTTCGTGTCAATGGTAAGGGCTGATTCTGAGAATCTGTTGAGCGTCACGTTTGTTTGAAAGCTTGTTGCTTTATTGCTTGCTACTTTTCTGTGGGGAATAATAATAAATGTGTGCCTTATATTCTAACAGAAACAGTGTTTGAGTCCTTATTTGTGTTTGCCGATCTCTCCCGATCCTGAATAAAATTTCATAAAACATTTTGGCGTTGTCGGCAGGATTGGAGGAGAGACTACAATACACAAATATGTTTAGAAATATGTTTAAAAGGAGAAATAAGAACTCTGATGAGAAAATTCAGAGGGAAGAGGTAGTTCCCGGATGGGAGTTTCCTCATTCTAAGCAGATAGCGCTGTGTTTGCGCGATGGTGGGGGCAGACCGGAGCCATGGAGCGGCCCGCTGGAGGCAGCGGGACCCGAAGAATTATTGAAAGTGTTGCAGAAAATTGAGGTGCAAAAAAAGGCTCCGGTGGACGGATTACAGAGGCGCTTGTGGATCTGTGTTACAGCGTGGAAAATACAGTATGAAGCTGGCCAACAATTAAAAACTCAGCAGTTAAAAGACAGACAGGCAATGACTGAGCTGCAGTCTGCTGAGTCGCTGTACCGGCAGCATGTGCAAAGGCTGACTAATCAGCTGGAACAGATGACCAGTGTTGCAGAAAAAGCTGTGGCCCAGGTGTCTGTGTTAACAAGGAAAAAACAGGGGAAAAAACCCCGCCGTTTTCCTCCGAAAAAAGTCCGTTCGTTTGTAGCTGGATTGGGGTCTGGGTGGGATCCCGAGAGCTGGGACGGTAATATGTGGGACGATGAGGAGGACAGTGATTCTGGAGGTCCTCCAGATCCACGTCCTTTCCCTCCATTGGGGGTTAAACCCGTCGTCCGAAGGAGGAGAGAGCAGCAGCATATACCTGCAGCCTTCCGGCAGCGGATAGATGCTCAAGGTAATGATGTACTTGATGCTGCGGGACAACCTGTTATGGAATGGGTGGAACAGCCGCAGCCGCCGGCGGTGTCACGGACCATAACAGAAGATTACTCGCAGGATGAAGTTGCTCATATCACTAAAAAATTAAAGCAGCATCCGGGCGAACCCACTGATCTATGGGTGGCTCGACTGCTGGATGAAGGTGCAGAACAGATTGAAATAGATCACGGAGATGGCATGGCATTTGGTGGTCTGAGCACTGATGGGAATGTAAATGCTAATTATAGGCAAGAAGCGAGAAATTTGGGGGATCAGGCGAGATCATTGTTTGACGTGTGGTCTGAGGCAGTACGAGCAACATGTCCCAATGTATCTGATTGGCCCGAAATCTCTGGACCATGGTTAACATTAAAGGAGTGTGTGCAGAGGCTGACGAGGCTGTGTGTGCGTGATCTGTTAACAGTGGGGATGGTGGCTGGATATCAGCAAGTGGCTGTTCCGAAGGTGGTGAGAGATCAGTTGATTAAAACTGCCCCACAGCATTATCGGGCAGCTATGCTTACTGTGATGCTGGGAGCTCCAGATGCCCCGATGGAAACCATTAAGGCTCGAATCATGGAGCTGGGGAATCTGGGAGAATGGGGCAAGCAGGAGGAATGCAGACCACGAGTTCAACAAACTCCGGTCCGCAGGCCGCAAAGGGAGCGGGGGAGAAATGAACAGGGTCCACCACGTAACATGTTGTGGAAGGCACTGATTAATGCTGGGGTGCCTGCTTCAGAGATACACGCATTACCTACTGATGAGTTGAGACAGATGTGTCAAAGGAGAGGCTTAAAAGTTAACTGTGTAGGATTTGGTGCTGAGCTGGACCCATTAAATTCTTTGATTCAGCTGTTGCGAGAGGCGATTCATCCCACACCATCGGCTCCACCTGCTGAAGAATCTGAGTCTGTTGTGGGCAGAGAACCTGCTAAGGTGGTTGAGACTGAGGTGTCAGAGTCTGAGGAATCCTCGGGCAAAGATGTGAAAGTAAGGAGAGTGAAAAAAAGGATAAGAAAGAACAAAGATAGAAGGAGGAGCAACATGTACCCTGATCTGACGGATCTGATGGAGTTTAACTAGGATTGTGCAGCATGGAAATTCGTGGGAGGACAGACTGAAGTTTTTATGTTTGTATGTTGTTGTTGTTTTTTTCCGCGCAGGAGAGCGTTCTGCGTGCAAACAACAGCTGGTCAAGGCAGTTATATTGAAAAAAAATGTGTCTGATAATCATGACTTAACAGATTGGAAGCCTAAATTGATGCAAGCAGTGGCCCAATTGAATAATAGGCCAATAGCTCCAGGGGCAGTCTTACTGTCTCTGCATTTGACAAACTGAGAAACCGCTCAGGATTATATGTGTGTATAAGAGAGTAAAAATAAATGAACAATCAAACTTGTGATTTTATCTGAATGGAAAATGTATTAATGTATATGTGAATGCTTAATACAGGAGTTAAAAATATTTCAGCATTATTGACTAGAATTTATCATTTTATGGCACAAGGATGTGGTCATTCCAATTCTGAAAAGTGCCTGAAAAAGAAACTTTTATTTGGGAAGAAGCACAGCAAAGAGCATTAGATTTGGCTAAGAAAGCCATACAACAAGCTGTGTAATTGGGAAAGATGATGTCCGGGCCTGTGGAGTTGCAGGCCTCAGCTGTTAATGACAATACAAGCTGAAGTGATTGATGGGGATTATCAAGGAGAAAATCCCTGGTAATTGAGAAAGAAGAAAAACTAGCACAACTGCTAGTGAAACCCTGTGAAATGACAGAGGTTCAAGGGGTGGCTGCCCCCACTAACATCACTGTAAGAGGAACAGGGGGGTTTGGCTCAACAGATAAACCAGGAGCCAAAGTTTAGGTGAGACAAGTAAATGGTCCACCTAGACCAGCTGAAATCATTTCACAAGGGAGTGATGCAACAGTGTCAGTATTTTACTCAGGAAAAAAAATGGATAAATGTTATGTAAGAGAAAACTAATCAAATTCTTTTGTCTTATAGCAGTACTAATTTTGATTTCAGATCCATGTTTCGGTGGGATATGCTGATTGGACGACCCGAGGGACAGCGCGATGGCGGACGTCCCAAACCGTGGGAGGCACCACAGGGCTGGTGCAGGACTTGGGACCATCATCCTCCTTGTCCTCGCTGCCATGGTCCTGCTGGCACACCTCTGTTGGACAGAAGCACCAGGCCGGATCCTAAAAGAAGTGGTTCAGCCGTATCAACTGTGATGAGGAGACAGCACGCGCAACGGAACCCAGGATGACTACACATGCTCTCGGTGGCGTGTTAGAAGCATGCCAGTAGTCTTCAAGGGATGTAAAGTTAAAGTGGTTTCAAGGAGAGGTTTGTGCCAATATGAAGCATCTACAGAACGAGCGTGTAAGAAGACACACACTCAAATTGCACCTGCTGCACACACTTGTCAACAAATGGCACAATCGACGATAACAAATAAAGTTCACTGGAAAGTTTTTTTTTGTTTTTTTTTTTCCCCTCCTCTGCCAACATGCACTAGGACGAAACGTGCATGGTGGGACACTGCTTGGTGGAACAGGTACTGTGTTAAGTGTTTCCAACGTTTTTGACAATAACATAACAAGAACTATGTTATTAAACACTGGACAGCATGCATCAAGAGCTGTTCATCAGGTTGGATTATGGATGCCTACTGTTGTAACATCACAGGAGGAAACTGCAAAGATCTTCCTTAAAGAACTGAACTGGCAAATAATAATGTGGAACACAACGGCAGAAGTGTTAACGAACATTTCTATAGCTTTGAACTGGACGGTATGTAACGTACAAATGATACACGCTCATATACAACAAGAACGGTTTAAGCGTGTGGTTACTACCGGAAATTTCCAGGAATGGAGACAACTATGGAACATTAGTAGTAAAAGTTGGTTACAACTAGAACCACAGAAGACCTATTGTAATGCTACTATGTGTGAAGGACATTGGACACAATATGATGTTACCGATAGTACTACTGTCTGTCATTATTATATATTGCCCGTAGTGACTGTACAGGGGTATCGGTTTTTGAAACTGGATGGTGATTGGTTTGGCCCACAGACAAACTACACCTATGAACCTGGATCTATGCGAGACTGCTGATAAAGGGATGGTATGTATGCTACAACAAGGACATCTTAACCCATGTTTAACTGGAGACGAGGTGTTATGTGATTGGACTCATGAACCAGCTAGAGAAACAATAAAGAGTCATCCTCAATTACCTCAGGTGCCTTTCGTTGGGTGTTTTGATGTATACATCTGAAGTTGGAATAACGTGACCTATCAATTAACCAATTTCACTATCTCCCTGGATTGGTTCAAATGCGCATTGAATCAGTCTACGGAACTAAATTGCTTAGCTGAATCATACAGGTCCAACATTTCCAGCTTAAAGGTGTCTACATTTATGGCCCAAGGACAGGTTTTGCATGCGGCTAAGTTAATGGTGCAATCATCTGCACATCATTGGTGGGACATTTTTAATGGAATGTCTTTTACTGCTCGAAGCTATGTAGTACCTCCCTTGCTTTTGCTCATTATTGTTATTATAGTGTTAACCTAATGTAATGTTTGCACCAGTATAATCAAAAGTGGTTTTGGGACGGAAAGAATAACTTTAAAATAGACCTTGAGGACAGTTTTTCTAAAATTAGGTTTTCCCAAAATTAGGATTGTCAAAGACCAAGGGGTGGAGTAATATATTAAAGAATTATTTTTCCTCTTTAACAATGTATTATGGGAAAACCTGCTCAGTTTGATAACTTGTTTTAACTTTTGATATATAAATGAGAAGACTGGTCAGTTAAATAAGAGAGAGGACTGGCCAGTTCACACATTGATTATGGCTGTTGTGGTGTTCGCACCTGAGTTCACGTGAAACTAAGAACCACATGTGTTATTGTGTTATAATTTGTTTTAACTTGTGGTGGGAACTTATGACAATGTGTTGTGGGAAAGACTGATTCTGTATTCCTTATTTTGTTTATATTTGCTGTATTCTGAGTGCACTCATATTATTTTGCTTCGCACACTGCTGAGATGCTGGGAACGGGTTCTGTTTGGGAACATGTTTTGGAAAGGAGGGCGGCTGTGGAGGGAGAGATGGCCATTCTCGCTCCACACCTGACTCTTTGTTTACAAGTATATAAAGAGGAGACTGCCCTTAGCCCAGGGAGTCTGCCGTGAGTTCGTGTGTGGATACCGGCATCGTGAACGCTGATCTTAACCTAGGACTGAGGGCTCCCAGTTCGTGTCAATGGTAAGGGCTGATTCTGAGAATCTGTTGAGCGTCACGTTTGTTTGAAAGCTTGTTGCTTTATTGCTTGCTACTTTTCTGTGGGGAATAATAATAAATGTGTGCCTTATATTCTAACAGAAACAGTGTTTGAGTCCTTATTTGTGTTTGCCGATCTCTCCCGATCCTGAATAAAATTTCATAAAACAGATGAGTACGCCATGACTGTGTCAGCCTACATCAACAAATGCATTGAGGACATCAGCACCACCAGGAGCATGTGGCAAGGCATACGGGCGATCACTGAAAACAACACACCCTCCCCCCGGTGGGTGAAGTTGATGCTGACTTCCTCAATGGACTAAACAACTTCTTTGGGAGGTTAGGCACTAAACAGCACTCCAGCAGTGAAAGCTGTTCACCATCAGGAAGATTAGGTACTCTGCCTTGACCCAGCTGACGTGTGGAAGATCCTGTAGAGAGTCAACCCGCGGAAGGCCCCAGGAAACCTGCAAGCCGAAGAAACCTCAAGTCACCTGTTTTCACGACTACCGGCCTGTTGCACTGACTCCCATCATGATGAAGTGCTTTGAAAGGCTGGTAAAAGAACACATTGTCTCCAGTCTCCCCCCAACATTCGACCCGTTCCAGTTTGCCTACCGGCGGAACCGCTCCACTGAGGATGCCATCTCCTCCGCTCTTCACCTGAGCCTGGCACACCTGGAGGAGAAGAACACCCACGTGTGGATGCTGTTCCTGGACTTCAGTTCAGCGTTCAACACCATCATCCCACAGCATCTGGTGGGAAAACTGGAACATCTGGGCTTCAGATGACCCCTTCGCAACTGGCTGCTAGACTTCCTCACCAAGAGACCTCAGTCAGTCCGGGTCGGACAGAACACCTCTGATGTCATCACCCTCAGCACAGGCTCCCCTCGGGGCTGCATCCTGAGCCCCCCGCTGTTCACTCTGATGACACACGACTGCGTCCCCAGGTTCACCACCAATCACATCGTGAAGTTTGCAGACGACACAACGGCGGTGGGCCTGATCAGAGACGACAACGACCGGGACTACAGAGAGGAGGTGGAGCAGCTGGTGGGCTGGTACAGAGACAACAGCCTGATCCTGAATGTGGAGAGGAGTAAGGAGATCATCGTCAACTTCAGGAACAATCGGCCTCGCCACGCTCCACTGCTCATCAACAGCTCAGCTGTGGAGGTGGTCAGCAGCACCAAATTCCTGGGGGTGCACATCACAGACGACCTCACCTGGTCTGTGAACACCACGTCACTGGTGAAGAGGGCACAGAAGCACCTGTATTTCCTGCGGAGGATGAAGAGAGCCCACCTGCCCCCGCCCATCCTCACGACCTTCTACAGAAGCACCATAGAGAGCATTCTGACCAGCTGTCTCTCTGTGTGGTGTGGAGTCTGCAGCGCCTCTGACTGCTGTCCTCACCGCTCTCCTCACGTTCTTCCAGAGAGGATCATCGGGGCTCCTCTTCCCTCCATTAAGGACATTTCATCCCAACGCTGTGTATCCCGAGCCCGTAATATCATCAGGGACCCCTCACACCCCCATCATGAACTGTTCTCCCTGCTGCCCTCTGGAAAGAGGTTCCGCAGCATCCGCTGCAGGTCCACCAGGTTCTGCAGCAGCTTTTTCCCTGTTGCCATCAGACTGTTGAACTCTAAACTGGACTCTGCATCACATTGCATCTTTATTTAGTATTACAAACATTGCTGATCTTTCATTATCTATTTGCCTTTTTGCACTATTATTGCTTTTTTGCACCATTATTTTTGCACATAAACAAATGGTTGAACATTCTGTTGTATACTGTTCTTGCACACTGTTTTTCTCCTGTACTGTTACAATTTATCAATGCTGTACTTTATATTGAAATGTTGCCTTATTCCACCTGCAATCCCATTACACTGTCGTAAACTGTATGCAACGGAATTGCGTTCTGTATGCACTCTGTACATACAAAATGACAATAAAGTTGTCTAAGTCTAAAGTCTAAGTTCTAAGGGAGATTTTTGACTAGAATTTTAATGTAGCTGAAAGAGGAAATTTGAGGAGGTTCAAGATATCTCAAGGCCACATTAAACATGTCATCTGTTGCACAATCCTTTGATGTTATCTAGTTACGCTAAGCTGAGGCAAACCTCAGAGAGACAGTTTAACTAGAAAAGAGACAAAAGATATGATCCAATTCTAACCATGATGTAAACAACTGAGTGTGATTGCACGGCTGGGTCAGAGTGTTCTGGCCTTGTCAGGGACTGGAGCACGAAAAGAATATCAGATGATGTCCACAGGAGGGGTGAAAGGGAACTTTTAATAATTATTGAATTATTGAAGAAGTGTCTGTGATGAGATCAGCTAATTGTAGCCTGCTCACGTAATAAGTGCACACTTAGATTGAAAATACACTGAAGGGCTTACTGCTTAGAGGGTTTTGTGTTTTAGTTATAGACTCATGGTCTGTTAAGCATGATGGTCAAACAATGTCTAGGGTGGAGTTTCCAGCTTTAGCAAAATGATGGGAGCTTCAGATCTGAAGGGTTAAAATTCAATTTATTTATTTTTTTCTGTATAGCTCGATTACTGATCTTGGCTTTGTTTTTGGCAGTGTTTTCGATGTGCTGAATTACGGGGGAAGACTATTATTATTGCAAAAACACTAGAAGCTCAGAAACCTAAAGAGAAAATCATTGCTTGTGCTGATGAATAATTGTGTTAGACAAAGTGTAAATCAGTTTACTTTAAAGTTTTACCTTAGACCAACTGAAGATAGTATATATTTAAAAGCATTACTAACAGTAAATTCACATGGTCAAAAGGACCAGAAAGAAATCAAAAGTCTGAAATAAGTCAATAATCTATCTAAAAATTAGACTATAGGGCGCCTATAGGGTGGCCCTCTTGGGTCAGACCACAGATCAGACAGCTGCTATCAGAATGAATAGGAGGCAGCTCAGATCTCATTTTAATCATATGTTCACAATGCTCGTGACCTTTCAGTTAGATTACACATATTTATTCAGAACCAAAACTATTTAAACTGAAGTCAAACCGAATGAGATATATACACGTAGTTACATATTTTGCAGTTACATATTAATATAATAAACACACAAATTATACACACATCAATCTCTCTCTCTCTCTCTCTCTCTCATATATATATATATATATATATATATATATATATATATATATATATATATATATATATATACCAGTGCTGTCAAACGATTAAAAATTTTAATCGCGATTAATCGCATAATGTCGATAGTTAACTCGAGATTAATCGCAAATTAATCGCATATTTTATCCTTTTATTTCTGAAAGTGTAATAGCCTGTTTGGGCATTTTAATATGCAATTTTGAAATAAATGACACTACTAAAATACATGCTTGTACAAAAAATATTTTTATTTTGTTATTTTTCAAGCACTTTTCAAAATTGGAATGAAAACATCCTGGTGCCAAATGTTAAACTCTGGACTATAATGGCTATATGACTAATCATGACGCCCTGATGTTTACACAGTGTGTAAACAAATGTGTAAATAAATACCTGTTTTCATGCCAATATATTTTTATTGCCTCTTAAACAAAGATAGACATGGTATTATGCATAAACATATAAATTAATAAAAATTGTACATTTTAATAAAGTCATAAGTTTTGTTCATTTCTTCTCTCTCTCTCTCTCTCTTTCTCTCACACACATCTAATTCTGAGCTTTCACACCAACAACAATAATTTCTTTGAATATTTTTGCTTGCTGTTTCTATCCATATTCATAGAGTTTAAGCCTGGAAAAAGGCTTTAAATTTCCAGGTCATTCCAGTCTTACACTTTGCTTGCAACTGGGCCAGGAGCTTAATACCCTTGAAAGAGACTGTTTAGGAACTGATTAGTAACTCCAGGTACTTCGTTTGGCAACGTGATTCATCCTTGGTTTGTCAAATACAGAGACAACAAATTAATAAGCATTAAAGTACGATTTATGGGTTGGGGTTTCTGTAATGTTATCAACGTGTAAAAGCTCATCTTCAGAACCAATATCTGCTTAAAATGGTGATCTGCACCGCCTAATCTACTTTCAGCACTTACCACCGGTTATTGCACCGTAAACTGCCGAAAATACGTGCAGAGTTGCTCTGTCTGCCTTTACTTCCTATGGCGGAGGGATATTTCAGCTGGATACACTCAAAGCGTCTAGTGCAGGCAGGTCTCATAATAACCCCTATTTCGTCACTTATTTTAGAGCCCAAATAAGCGATTTCACTTTCAGAAACCTGCCCAAAAAAACCGCAACACGCGACTCATGAAATTTAGAAGCGCTTTTAGAAAAAAGAAGCCCAAAGTCGCATGTGTCCGAGGGTAAAAGAAACTGTTGGCAACAGTGAGCGCGGGTCTGTTTTGCTACAGTTTTCTAGCACTCTTGAAACTACGGAAAGTGCCGAGGGTAAAAGAAACGCAGTCCGGAGAGCGCGGCGGGGGGAAAAACATTAGGGAACGGTGTGTGTGTTTTGACGCGCGATTAACGGCGACAAAAAAATTGTCGGCGTTAAAATGGGTTTACGTTAACGCCGTTAATAACTGACAGCACTAATATATATATATATATATATATATTAGTGCTGTCAGTTATTAATATATATATATATATATATATATTAGGGCAGTCAAAATAACGCGTTCATTTCGATTAATTAATTTAAATAAAATTAACGGATTAAAAAAATTAACGCAAATTAATCGTATAGGGTAGTTCACTGCTATTGTTTTCATCCGGGTTTTTTCGCGCCTGCGCGCCGGACTGGAAGGCAGAAGGCGAGCACAGCGGCAGACGCCAACAGAGCAAACAACAAGTTCTCGACGTATTTTTCTTCTTTAGGTAACGTATCACAAGATCGTTTTAAGAGTAAGTTGATGGTTGCGCTGCTCAACGCGTTCGTGTGTATCGGCCAGTGGACGGACGGAGAAAATGCGTGACAGCTTCTGCGGTGGCTGACGGCCGGCGGTGCGCGAAGGCGCTTGGCTGCAGGGCCGATTGACGCCGCTTGCGGCTTTAATTATTTAAGCAGAACAATGACCAGTGCAAAATTAAGTTGTATTTACCGGAGATGAAGTGTAGACTGCAAATTCTTTTGGGGTATGATGGCTCCCAGTCCATTGGGATTTTTTTGCCTGGGTCCTTTTTCACTGAAAATATCCATTTCTTTCTTCGTCCTTCGGTAAACGAAAGAAACATACATCCAACGATTTGGAATGCCTCTGTGTGGCATAAACTAAAAGCACGCTCTAATTCACCCGTTTTGTCACGGTGTTTGGCGAGAACAGTCCTGTTTTTGCCTACCGGCGTAACCCGGAAGTAGCGCGGACGTCACTTTACTGTTGTAAAGTGTTGATATTGAGGGGAGTGTTAATTTATTTTCATTGTGTCCCCTACGTTACTGTGTGCCACATATGCCACAACGACACATGTTAAAACGTCTGAAGGCATGAAATGTGAATAAGAATTTTTGAACTTTAATTTATCTAATGCTGATTATTCATTGAATCATTTGAATTTAAATATTTAAAATACTTTCACAGCAAAAATTATATGCGATTAATTTAGATTAATTAATTAGAGTATGTAATTAATTAGATTAATTTTTTTAATCGATTGACAGCCCTAATATATATATATATATATATATATATATATATATATATATATATATATATATATATATATATATTATAAAGATATATTTTCAAGATATATATTCATCGCAATCCCTTTTAACATAAATCGGATCCAAATACATTTACAAATGACACTTTAAACTGTACAAAAAACAGATACTCATCAGTGACCATCTGCCACATTTTAAGAGTATGTGATGACAACAGCACTGATCTACATACGAGCAAATTTATATACAGAGAAGTGAGAGCAGAGGTGCCAATAACAGCATTTAAAAACGATATAATACAAACCGCAATGTGGGGGAAAAATCAACAAAAAAAAATAATGCATCTTAGAATCAAAGAGATTACAAAATAGCAAAAAAATAGCAAAAAGAAAAATACTATATTATTGTTTTTCCCTATAAATCATGTCTGTCCAGTAATTTAGGACCATTTTGTTTGTTTATATATATTTATATATATATATATATATATATTAGGGCTGGGCAACGATTAAAATCTTTAATCACGATTAATCGCACAATTTGCCTGATTAATCATGATTAATCGCATTGTATGCGCAAACTCCAAGAATGAATTCAAAAGTAGTGTAAAGAGCACTTTTATTTTAATGTTCTGCTGCCATATGAACAAAAGTGTTGTAACATTTGTAGCACTTATCAGTAACACATATTTAGTGTAAAGCTCAACTTAAACATGTAAAACAAAAAATAGCAATAATAATAAATTAAAGCTTATTGCCACTGACAGGAAATTCTCTTTATGGGGAAAAAATCTACCAAAAACAGGCAATTTCTGAGGTAAGTTTAACTTGCCAGTGGGTACAACTAACTTGTTTCTGTCATATTCGTTGCTGGAAGAACTTTAAACTGAAATGCTTGCTAACTCGATATGCTCGCATGTTTATTTGACGTTAACACGCGTTTTTTTGTTGTTGCTTTCTCGTGTGCATATAGTGAACGGCAGGGAAAAAACAGGCAAAAAATACATGGATACTTTGAAGCGAGAAGCGACTTCACCGACGGCGTCGATGCACAGCCAAACTGAGCCAGTGGAACTGGGGCTCTATTTTACAGCACTATTTTTGGGGGGAGGGGGATTTTTTTGGCACTAGTGACCTTTTTATCCAAAGTAGGCTGACACTAAATGGAGGTTGACGTAGAGGGAAGACATGCGGTAAAGGGCCGCAGGCCAGAGTCAAACCTGGTTCAGCTGCATCAAGGACTAAGGCTTCAGTACATGGGCTGCATGCGCTACACCTCAATACGGCGCGCCCTTTACAGAACTTTTTTTTATGTAGGGGTAACAAAAATCGGAAAAATAGGAGTTTTGTATATAGATTTCATGTGAAATCTATAATCATAGCTATTGGGAAATGCCCACTTTAAATGCTGCAGTCATCCTTTGAAAATATTATCAAGCTCACCGAATGGACATTAAAAAACAATGTTTTCCTTTTCCAAGACCTTTTATACATTCAGGTTCGGGGTACAGCAATGGGTGCGTGCTTTGCCCCTAATTATGCTAACCTGTTTTTAGGTTTATGGTAGAGGGATTTTGTCTATTCAAACAAATACAGTGACAAGATAAAATGGTGGGGGAGGTATATTGATGATATTTTTTTGATATGGGGTGGTTCTTATGAAGAACTGTTGCTGTTTTATGATCATCTGAACAACAACAACAGAAATGTAAAATTGTGTATGGAATATTCCAAAACTACCTTCAATTTTTTAGATCTAACCATTTCTACTGGTAATGATGGTAAGCTCCATACTACTGCATATCGTAAAACTACAGATAGGAACACCATGTTGAAAGCAGATAGCTTCCATCCAAATTGTCTTAAAAATAATATACCTTTTGGCCAGTTCCAATGTCTTAGACGAATTTGTGATACTGATAATGAATATGAAGTGCAAGCAAAAATAATGTCTAACCGATTTTCACACAGGGGCTACCACACAGAAACTATACAAAATGCCTATAGGAAAGCTCAATCCATTCCTAGATCAGAGCTACTCCAGAAAAAGAAAAGGCGGACCTCTGAAGAAGATAACCAGGCCTATTTTGTTACAAAATACAGCTCTTTAGCTAATCCTATAAAAAGGATAATACACTCAAATTGGAATCTCATCGAGAGTGACCTGGACTCAGAGAAGTGTTCTCTGCACCACCAAAAATCAGCTTTAGGAGAGCTCTCACACTACGTGATAGGCAAGTACCAAGTCATCTCCCTGCTAAAAAACAGGTTACTTGGCTTCATAGACAGTTAAAAGGTACCTACAGATGTGGATCTTGCAATCATT